>OZ008370.1:22975989-23575989 GCA_963931995.1 Phaonia tiefii
CATTCATCGGGCGTTAAATCGGTCGACTGGTGTCATTGTCGCCGGTACCCACCCACTGGAAGCTTTCATCTGCTTCCCCATGACACTGCTTGCGTCTGCAGCGTCCCAGGTTTGGGTTGTAGAAACCACTTACTCACTCATACTATACCTCTAACCTTGCTGTCTATTCAGACATAATTACAACACTCGATATTCGTAAAACTTTTATTCGCTGCTCAGCCAGCTTTTAAAACTTCCTTAAACTTTAATACAAAACACTTAACTTAGAGTGTTTATCTCAATCTAGCTGAATCACTAGTTAACAATGCCAAATAAGGTGCCCCATGGGCGAAGCACATGGGCAAAAAGAAAAGACGTTAAGTCTGCAGTACCATTTCGTACTCATTATCACATAATTTATCACCACGGGGTACCGTATTTAGTTAACAAAACACTTAATATCTACAAACTTATTCAAATATTTCCAAGCACTATGGCAAACCGTTCATTAGCAAGATGTGCTAAAATTTTCACCATAGATATTAAAACAAATAGCTCTACCAGTAATCTAACCAATTACGACCGAAACGTAACTTAGAAATCGAGAACGGACGAAGTTGACTCGCGCTTGAAACCCCGAGGTTTCTCACCAAACGATGGTGATATAAAACGGCACAACCCACGGTCACTACCCGTTTATAAAGATAATATTATAGGCTTCGCGGAGCCAAAAATCCCAACAATCACGGATCAATAAAAACACAAACTCAATATATTATAAAATAAAATGTCTGTCCGAAAGTCAATCTGTTCCTACCTAAGGTGAACAATTATTTCATAAATCAAATAACTTCAATTTTCTCCCCTAATCTAGGCTTATAGCTAATACTTTTACTTAATAAATCAGCTAAATGCTGGCTTAAGATATGGCAAATATCGTCTGTACACCACGATATAGTTACAATTCGTTTGCTTAAAATTTATATCTCATATGCACTATTAATTCTCATGTTCAATAATGAACTTACTTTAACACATATATGAGTTTAACTGCATTTCAAATGTTATTTTTTTTTTAAATTACGTATTCCTCTTAAATTTAAACTTTGGCAGCGAGGTATCCAAAATCTAGATTTCCAGTACGAACGAGTCTTAAGAATCCTGCATTTATTTTACAGAAACCTTAAGACTTTACTCCGTTCGCTCGCTGGCCAAACTAAAATACTCCTCCGTAGAATTTAGATTCTACTTGAAATCATATGGAGATTTTAACAATTCAAAAAAGCTTATAACACTTCACTTTTCAATCACACTTTCTTAAATTACTATTAGTTTTCAGGTTTCTTACAACCAATCTTAAAGCTAAGACTCATAAATGGTTGAGTCTGTTTCTCACGCCGTATGCACAGTAAGTGGGTCTATTCCTGACTACTTCTCGACCACTAGGGTGGTTTCTGTTCGGTCCGTCAATTAAAAGGATCAAAACGGACTTACCCTTACGTCCCTCGATGGATGTTTTCGTTGGTGTTAGCTTACTTGCAGTGCTGCTGACGTTTTCGCTGCTGACAGCTGCTGGTGGCGCTGCTGATGTCGCTGCTGACGCACTGGGCGAAATTATACAGACGATGTTATTGACGTTGTTGTTGCTTTTACTGACGTGGCAGCAAACTCTGACCATGGTATCGGAATGCTGGTAACGGTTGACAGCAGATGATGTAGATGTGAACGCTGCTGACGCTGTTGTTGCAGTGTTTGGCGGCTATGACGATGCCTTAACCCAAAATTAAAGGTACTGGAGAGGATTTACAGCGTAATTATAGCTCGGACAAATACTGTTATTTGGGCACTTAAAAATTGCCAATCGGGACACAAATTGCGGGCTTGACCACTATGGATTGATCAATCGTGACACTATTGGGTGCCTGAACACTAAAATCGACCAATCGTGAACACCATACATTGAATGCACATTTGGAATCTTAGCAAACAAATGGCGAATATTTCATCGAGCTATAGATGTTGACATCGATTTTGCTGATAGTATTGTTAAAGCTGCCTGTGTACTGCATAATTTTGTAAGAACACGAGATGGAACCCGTGAAGAATCGTTTTGTGACACAAATATACCTCAAACCCGTAGTATGGAACGTTTACAACCTGATTCGCGCCATAGAGGAAATGTCAGGGCACTATCAGCCAGAGATAAATATGCACACTATTTTTCAAAGAAATGACTACTTACGTATATTGTGTACTTAAATACTACTAATAAAACTACTTTTCTTGTATCTAGAAATAAAAAAATTTACTTACCTAATTGTTTTTTATCATCCACACTCAAAGAGGATCCAAAAATTTCTGTAATTTCATCCCAGCACTGTCTTCTTTTGATGCGATCGCTATAATCTTTTTGGGTCATGTCCCACAATGCTGGGCGATTCTGCACTTCACTTATTAGCTTTTCAATGTTAATATTCTTCTCCACGTACAGCACTGCTTCTGACGAAGTCATTTTGAATACTGAAAATTTCACAATTGCATAACAACAAACCCCGGTGCAAAGTGATGTGTGCGTCATCGCCAAGACGATGTACCGTACCGGCACACCGCTGTGTGTGTCATCTCCGAGGCGGCGTGCCGGTCCGGCGCACCTTGCCGGCACACCGCAGTGTGTGTCATCGCTCTTATACAAAACAATGGAAACAAGTGCCGGTCCGGCAAAAAAACAGCATGCGTTTCTTAAAATAAACGACGTGTCGTGACGTCTTTTTTGCCGGCAGGAATCGATGCGGCCGTGTGTGTTTTGCATCATTTGAATACACAGGTACATGCGCCGGACCGGCGCGCCGGTCCGGCCCACCTTGCCGGCACACCGCAGTGTGTGTCATCGCTGCGCATCCTCATGATACAGGATGTATATCCGGCGGAGGATAATGAAGAAAAAGGTGACGATTTGGATGATGTTGAACCTATCAAATATCACTACGTGTGGATCAAAAATCTGTCCAGACTGCTCTCATCACAAGTCTCACACCATAATGGTTTCAAATATTTCTGCGACCGCTGCCTGCACTACTACCATTCAGCAGCAAAGTTGGAGATACATGGAGATACAAGATCCGTATGCCCACAGATGCAGAAAAAATTCTAACTTTTAAGAATTATAAAAATAAGGTATCGGCCCCATTTGTAGTGTATGCTGATTTGGAATGTGTTTTAGCTGAATCAACTTCTGAAAAGAGGTCAAAGTCTGAAAAGGTGAAGTCTACCACAACTACATATCAAAAGCATATACCACATAGTGTGGGCTATTATGTTAAGTGTGCATATGACCCCACGATATCGTTCTATAAAAGCTATCGCGGTGCGGATTGTATTGAATGGTTCGTTTCAGAATTGGAACAATTTGCTGAAGATGTTGAAACGGTATTTCTTTGTCCTCTACCTATGGATCAGTTAACAACTGATCAGAATCGCGATTTTGGTTTAGCTTCCATATGTCATATGTGTGAAAAGTCTTTTAGTGATGATGCTGTCAAAGGCGACGTTCTTCACTTTCCGTACTATAATTCAGATTGCACGTTTGCCCTTTTCATTTGCCGGTTATTACGTTTTTCTTCCAATGTCTCACTTATAAATCTCGGTATAATTTTAAATGGGGATTTGCTAAATCGTTCATACAAATTTTCGAATTTTCAAATTTTCACATACTTCACTAAAATTGTTCTTAAATTATGATTTGCCAAGTGCAGCTTGGATTTTCCGATTATTTTTGCACTGAGTCTAATTATATTTCTTCTTTTTTTTTTTTATTTTTAGCACTTAATCTAGGGGATGATAAATTTCATCATTGCCAGTAGTATACTTTTTCTTTTCTTTCCGGATACTTGAAACCTTTGCGGTGGCGTATTCGCCTTTAAATGTTCGCTTTTCAGCCTTATTATGACCTTTCTTTTGATTCCGCAGCGTTGTTAGATGCACTTTGTCAACTTTCTCGATTATAATCTTCTCGAGCTATAACCCTAACTCTGTCGACGGGTACTTGCAAGTCCGGGGGTAATAAAGCATCGGACTTACCTTCTGTCCTTAAGCAGGGTGGATGTTCTTACTTGAGGGGGAACCTTACTGCTGTTGAAAAGCGAGATGCACTGGAGGTTTAAAGATGCCCTTCACCAAAACGCCTGGGATATGGTTATGGCCAGTTTGGGAGGGTTAATTTTCTATGGGCCCGAAAGCCGTTGTTGCCGCAAAGCCGGATTCTGCGCCAGGCACTACGCTTCCCCTACGTTTCGTGTAAACTGATTGGTGTGGGGGAAACGCGTATCCTCGGTGGTTCCTGACCTTGGTCGCGGGAGGATATTGCAACTGCCTGGTGACGCAAAACTATTGGGTACTGTACCCACTCCTATTGCCGGAATACCGAGCAATTAATGGCTAAACGTCGAGAAAGGGAAACACTTTTGTTAAAAAAGTCCTACTCCCGACCTCATCTTCACTCTTTTTATCACTTACCTGGTGATAATTAAATCGCCGTGGAATCCTTGTCCGATCTGGGAATAATTCTCGAGAAATTCCTCGTGGAACACTGAATCCTGTCAACTTCTACCGAATTACTTATCAAAGAATCGCGTTGCTGTACTTCACTTTTATATATTTCCACAACTTTTCACTCACGTTCGTAACTAAACATCCAATCAGTTCGATGATGAAATTATCAATGAGCGATGCAATTGGATTTTGATTTCAACGTGATTGGATTTTGATTTCAACGTGATGTTGCCGGCCGTTATTCTGCATTCTTTTTACGCATGTGTGTGTTAATTGCATCGTAAATTTTCAAGCACGTAATTGTGAGTGACGTGCGCAACAGCAACCGTTGGTTGAGATAATTTGTAGTTTTGCGCACACATTCACACACACTAATGTTGTCGTGTATTACGCATGACATACTGCGAAGTAATTGATGTCATTGTCTTAGGTCAGTTTGTCAGAATGGTAAAGTGGTTGCCAGATGGTGTTGGCATGGCAATTTAGCGCCGGTATGGAGCCGCCACAAAGCACAGTGAAGTAGCAAAAATTCGTAGTATACATCTCCATGCACTCGATCTTTAAGAACAACAATTCCTGTATACAGTAAGAACTGCCTGAACTCAGACGCCTTCCAATGAAATATTTCATCTAATCCTCTGGGAGTATGAGAAAATTCCCCAGGAATATTTTTTTTAAGATCATTCAAATGATCTGAAATTTCATTTTTAATACCTTCACTTATTCTAAAAATACATTTATTTGTAATAATCCGAATAAGAAATTTTCTCATCACTCCCAGGTCAACGAGATGCATGGGATCAAGTGGCACCTGACTTACCATTCCTAAATTAAGTTTTTCAAAAGGACTTTTTTCGTCATAAAATTTTTTTTGATGGTGTCCTAAATATTTTCTGCATGCAAAATCGCTGTCAGAAATAAGCAGCCCTGATTTAGCTGAATAACTTAAAACGCCATCAACTTTTTCTGCAATTTCATTGCATTTTGTGCATCCATGGCGGGAGGTGTGGCCTACGATGCCACACGCGAAAGCTCTTGCCGGCGTATCACAAATTATTGCCCTAATTTTCAATGAAACAGTTTTTTCCCCAAATTTGAGTCCATTTCGCATCAAAATGTCTGCTTCCTGAATAAAGTCATAGAGGAATTCTTCAATATTGCTTGGTATCATTCGGCATAAAAAAAACTCCTACTGGAAATACAGACAAGCTTGTAATATTGACGACCTTCATTAAAATTGGCCACAAATTTACCTTTGAACTTTTGAACAATGGAAGGCCGTCAATATTAATGTCAACCAAAATTTCGTCAAAATCTTTGACTAAATGGGAAACCCTTTCTAATTGTTTGTAAATTCCAAAATGAGTATATAACCCAGGGGGGATTTCCGATATGATTAAACAATCACTTTTTTTGCAAAATGCATTAGCACTTAATGGCACTTCTAAGCCCTCTCCTTTTAAAATAGCTAAGAGTTCATCAAAAGTTTTACGCGATGGCTTATTTCAGTAATACCACTCTCCTAATTGTTCACGTAAGGATTGCTTTTTTTGGTTGAAACTAAAAGAATTAATTCCCATATCATCTTCACAAACAATTTTTTCTGATGCAACTTCTACCACTTCTTCTTCTACTACTTCCATTATTGCAGGAGCACTTTTTCCACAATTCTCTTTTCTTAATTTCTGCACATATTTTTTCTTTTCAGCTTTTAGTTTTCGCATTAAATGCCTTTTACTGTACATTTTCACACTTATTACTATTAAAATTTTCACTTAATTTGTTTTTTCTCCGCGTTTATAATATTTTGGTATTTCTACACTTTATTTGGTTTTTTTTTCGCACTGCTACACTTCTGTTTCCTTTGATTGATATATGACGATTGACTTATGCGGCGCCTCTTTAGTTTTGTTTTCGTTTATCTCTTTCAACATGTTTGCTTTGGTTGACATATCGACCCCTGTGCGCGAAATAATTAAAAACCCTCTCCTGCACAATTTGCTATTTGCATATACGATATTTTCGCGCACAGGGGTCGATATGGCAATTGAATTATGGCACGCGTCTTTTGTTTGGTTGGTATACTCGTGATTTTGTACTAGTATTTAAACCAATTTGTAAGCACTTGCAAGGTACAGTACTTTATAGGTAATGTTTTTTATCAACTGCTTATTTTATTTACTACAGGGTATATTTATATTGTGGAGTAATAGTGACTCGTCAGCATGGTCAACGTCCAGCGCATTCAAGGTCGGTATACCAGTCGCGCTTGCAGTGTCATATACACATGTACTAACATATGGAGTGAATGCACTTGTTGCTTGGTGTTTAGTTTACCACTAGTACACAAGTGCCGCTCATAATATTCTGGGTATTGTAACACGATACCGTTTTATTTATTGAAAGTACTCTACGTTAGGCATTGCTGGAATGGTATTGGTGTTAACGATATTACAGTCATGCTACAACACCCCTCATGTGCAGGTCCTCGATATTTGCCCGTTAAGTGGCAATGATCGCGGAGTTTGACAGCATCATCACTAAAAGACTTTTCACACATATGACATATGGAAGCTAAACCAAAATCGCGATTCTGATCAGTTGTTAACTGATCCATAGGTAGAGGACAAAGAAATACCGTTTCAACATCTTCAGCAAATTGTTCCAATTCTGAAACGAACCATTCAATACAATCCGCACCGCGATAGCTTTTATAGAACGATATCGTGGGGTCATATGCACACTTAACATAATAGCCCACACTATGTGGTATATGCTTTTGATATGTAGTTGTGGTAGACTTCACCTTTTCAGACTTTGACCTCTTTTCAGAAGTTGATTCAGCTAAAACACATTCCAAATCAGCATACACTACAAATGGGGCCGATACCTTATTTTTATAATTCTTAAAAGTTAGAATTTTTTCTGCATCTGTGGGCATACGGATCTTGTATCTCCATGTATCTCCAACTTTGCTGCTGAATGGTAGTAGTGCAGGCAGCGGTCGCAGAAATATTTGAAACCATTATGGTGTGAGACTTGTGATGAGAGCAGTCTGGACAGATTTTTGATCCACACGTAGTGATATTTGATAGGTTCAACATCATCCAAATCGTCACCTTTTTCTTCATTATCCTCCGCCGGATATACATCCTGTATCATGAGGAGGTTTACATGCTGCTCCTTCTTATCTTTTGTCAGATAGGTGGGTAGCACAGAATAAGTGGGCAATCCCGTATAACTGTTTATGTTTTTTGTAGAACATACACGTTTACGGTCGTATTGTTCTGCTTCTCAAAGCGGGGGATCTGGCGTATGATCATTGGAAATTGAATATTTTTTAAATTCGAGTTTCCTTTGTAGTCTGGATATGACGATGTGCGGTCCGAGTTGGCTTCAGTTGGGTGGAGGGCGGATATCATTGCCCAAGCAAAGCAGGCATTGTCATCATTCTTAACATTAACACAAGCCTTTTTTGATTCAATCTGCTTAGGCAGCGGCACGTATGAGGAGCCGAGCTGTGGTGTAAATTTATTAATATTGATAGCCAAGTTTATAATGGCAGGCAACGCCCAATCACCGTCACGCTCTTGAAACTCCTCGAGCTTCTTTAAGATTTCATCTTGAACGTGCTCTTTAAACCAAGCATCGAGTTCCGTTTCACGGTAAATGGGCACGTTTTTTGTGTTCATGAACTTCTCCTCATGAAGCTCATCTCCACCCTTGATTACGTGGAACTCCCCACAAAACACCGCATTCACTTTGAGAGCTAGCTCATCACACAAGGCTTTTTTTTATTTTTCTCTGGACGACTTCACCGCAGTCTTCTAGGAAATTCTTCGGGTCTTTGTGCTTCAAGTTCATGATGAGTCCCGTTCTTAAGCTATAAATATTCGTTATTGTAATCATAATCACAATATTTATAATAAATGTTTAAAATTAAAAACTTACCGCCCACCAAACGCCGATTCTGCATCAACCCATTTAATTCGAGTAGATAGCCAGCTTTCCCTACCGCTAGTTTGGGAAAGTCCTGCTCCTACGGTCCTACGGAGATCCTTCAACTGCTCTTTATAGCCTTTGACAATGGCCATTTGGTTCAGGATACCCTGCTTAGCACCATTAGTCTTCGCTCTACGTAAACGGCTACTCCTTAGTGTGCATAATGCCTTAGAACATGTTGCGATAGCTTCAGCAACCAACTCACAATTTTTTTGAGCATTTTCAAATGCTGATTTTACATTTTGCATAATCTGCGGCATATTATTCTGAAATTTAGTTTTAAATTTATGAGAAGCACTCTATCATAAATGTTGATAGTAAGAAGATTCTGATTCGTTAGTTGTTAGAATATATATTTGTAATAGAAAATCTTCAGACCTTACAGAAGTGTATCTTCGGTTTTTTTTTCCTGAAGTACATCCACAGCCGAAGTACATCTTCGTGTTTTCCGAAGTACATCTTCGGGTTTTTTCGAAGTACATCTTCGGGGTTTTCCGAAGTATATCTTCAGCCGAAGTACATGTTCGGGTATTTTTGAAGCTTGTCTATGAAGGAAAGCGATCTAAATTTATACCTTTAATAATTTTGAACGCACTTAAAAACACTTGGAATAAATACAATTTATGCCTTTAATGCACCAGTACACTATGCGCATGTACCATTTATTTGAGCGGGGGTTGATTTTGTACAATTCAAGTATCATGTCCGCAAGATCAACCCCTCCCATGTGCTTGTTGTAGCATTCTACTATACCTGGACGAGGTATAGTTATAAACTCCTTCTCTTTGCGGCACCATCTCTTGCATTCACTCATGGGGCCCTTACCTGCATAGTTTGAAACCAGTTGTACACTCTTATTATCGTACCAACGACAAGCAATCAAGTTGTGCGTTGCTTCATATTTGAAATCGCTTGATCCTCGTCCTCGTTTTTTAAGTTCCTTCTCACTACTTAGAGTACAATTTTTCAATCGGTTGCTTCTAATTGTACCAACGGCTAATATGCCTTTTTCTTTCAGAGCAATCATCAAAAAACAGTTTGAAATTTTGGTTTACTGGAATATTGGATGATAAAAATAGCACAATGTCTGATGAGATTCCCAAGCCATAAGACTTGCACGTTCCTTCTCCAATGTAGAGAGTAAAATCATAAAAAATCCCAGATACACCAGCTCTAGTGACCATCTTGAAACCCCATTTGTGGGGCTTCATTGGAAGATATTGTTTCAAACTATGTTGACCTAAGAAAAGAATGTATTACTGTATTATTCAGAAATGTCATAAGTTAGTATTATGAGACTTGAAAGTCCACTAAGGAGCAGGAAGAAGAGGTCGTATTATTCCACACACACACAACAATGAAAATGCCGACATGGCATCACATTCGGTAACCTCAAGCTCCTCCGTCTGCTATTCCAAAAGGTTGCAAGGTTATGTATCGATTCCCAGAGCGCTCGGTATGCCATGCGGATGCTGGGCTTGTAACTCGCCGGACGGGGGGATCTTCCTGGTGAAACGACACGGAACAGACGGACTAGACACTAAATACATACCGAGTCTTACACGCAAGCAAAATAAACGGTCTTTGGACATAAACAAAAAGAAAAGAAGGGCCCGAATAATTGTCAACTTCACAACAACAAATCGTTTTAGCTAAACGAAACTAAACACATACACGAATTGCAATGAGCTCTCGATGAACAAATCATTCATCGGGCGTTAAATCGGTCGACTGGTGTCATTGTCGCCGGTACCCACCCACTGGAAGCTTTCATCTGCTTCCCCATGACACTGCTTGCGTCTGCAGCGTCCCAGGTTTGGGTTGTAGAAACCACTTACTCACTCATACTATACCTCTAACCTTGCTGTCTATTCAGACATAATTACAACACTCGATATTCGTAAAACTTTTATTCGCTGCTCAGCCAGCTTTTAAAACTTCCTTAAACTTTAATACAAAACACTTAACTTAGAGTGTTTATCTCAATCTAGCTGAATCACTAGTTAACAATGCCAAATAAGGTGCCCCATGGGCGAAGCACATGGGCAAAAAGAAAAGACGTTAAGTCTGCAGTACCATTTCGTACTCATTATCACATAATTTATCACCACGGGGTACCGTATTTAGTTAACAAAACACTTAATATCTACAAACTTATTCAAATATTTCCAAGCACTATGGCAAACCGTTCATTAGCAAGATGTGCTAAAATTTTCACCATAGATATTAAAACAAATAGCTCTACCAGTAATCTAACCAATTACGACCGAAACGTAACTTAGAAATCGAGAACGGACGAAGTTGACTCGCGCTTGAAACCCCGAGGTTTCTCACCAAACGATGGTGATATAAAACGGCACAACCCACGGTCACTACCCGTTTATAAAGATAATATTATAGGCTTCGCGGAGCCAAAAATCCCAACAATCACGGATCAATAAAAACACAAACTCAATATATTATAAAATAAAATGTCTGTCCGAAAGTCAATCTGTTCCTACCTAAGGTGAACAATTATTTCATAAATCAAATAACTTCAATTTTCTCCCCTAATCTAGGCTTATAGCTAATACTTTTACTTAATAAATCAGCTAAATGCTGGCTTAAGATATGGCAAATATCGTCTGTACACCACGATATAGTTACAATTCGTTTGCTTAAAATTTATATCTCATATGCACTATTAATTCTCATGTTCAATAATGAACTTACTTTAACACATATATGAGTTTAACTGCATTTCAAATGTTATTTTTTTTTTAAATTACGTATTCCTCTTAAATTTAAACTTTGGCAGCGAGGTATCCAAAATCTAGATTTCCAGTACGAACGAGTCTTAAGAATCCTGCATTTATTTTACAGAAACCTTAAGACTTTACTCCGTTCGCTCGCTGGCCAAACTAAAATACTCCTCCGTAGAATTTAGATTCTACTTGAAATCATATGGAGATTTTAACAATTCAAAAAAGCTTATAACACTTCACTTTTCAATCACACTTTCTTAAATTACTATTAGTTTTCAGGTTTCTTACAACCAATCTTAAAGCTAAGACTCATAAATGGTTGAGTCTGTTTCTCACGCCGTATGCACAGTAAGTGGGTCTATTCCTGACTACTTCTCGACCACTAGGGTGGTTTCTGTTCGGTCCGTCAATTAAAAGGATCAAAACGGACTTACCCTTACGTCCCTCGATGGATGTTTTCGTTGGTGTTAGCTTACTTGCAGTGCTGCTGACGTTTTCGCTGCTGACAGCTGCTGGTGGCGCTGCTGATGTCGCTGCTGACGCACTGGGCGAAATTATACAGACGATGTTATTGACGTTGTTGTTGCTTTTACTGACGTGGCAGCAAACTCTGACCATGGTATCGGAATGCTGGTAACGGTTGACAGCAGATGATGTAGATGTGAACGCTGCTGACGCTGTTGTTGCAGTGTTTGGCGGCTATGACGATGCCTTAACCCAAAATTAAAGGTACTGGAGAGGATTTACAGCGTAATTATAGCTCGGACAAATACTGTTATTTGGGCACTTAAAAATTGCCAATCGGGACACAAATTGCGGGCTTGACCACTATGGATTGATCAATCGTGACACTATTGGGTGCCTGAACACTAAAATCGACCAATCGTGAACACCATACATTGAATGCACATTTGGAATCTTAGCAAACAAATGGCGAATATTTCATCGAGCTATAGATGTTGACATCGATTTTGCTGATAGTATTGTTAAAGCTGCCTGTGTACTGCATAATTTTGTAAGAACACGAGATGGAACCCGTGAAGAATCGTTTTGTGACACAAATATACCTCAAACCCGTAGTATGGAACGTTTACAACCTGATTCGCGCCATAGAGGAAATGTCAGGGCACTATCAGCCAGAGATAAATATGCACACTATTTTTCAAAGAAATGACTACTTACGTATATTGTGTACTTAAATACTACTAATAAAACTACTTTTCTTGTATCTAGAAATAAAAAAATTTACTTACCTAATTGTTTTTTATCATCCACACTCAAAGAGGATCCAAAAATTTCTGTAATTTCATCCCAGCACTGTCTTCTTTTGATGCGATCGCTATAATCTTTTTGGGTCATGTCCCACAATGCTGGGCGATTCTGCACTTCACTTATTAGCTTTTCAATGTTAATATTCTTCTCCACGTACAGCACTGCTTCTGACGAAGTCATTTTGAATACTGAAAATTTCACAATTGCATAACAACAAACCCCGGTGCAAAGTGATGTGTGCGTCATCGCCAAGACGATGTACCGTACCGGCACACCGCTGTGTGTGTCATCTCCGAGGCGGCGTGCCGGTCCGGCGCACCTTGCCGGCACACCGCAGTGTGTGTCATCGCTCTTATACAAAACAATGGAAACAAGTGCCGGTCCGGCAAAAAAACAGCATGCGTTTCTTAAAATAAACGACGTGTCGTGACGTCTTTTTTGCCGGCAGGAATCGATGCGGCCGTGTGTGTTTTGCATCATTTGAATACACAGGTACATGCGCCGGACCGGCGCGCCGGTCCGGCCCACCTTGCCGGCACACCGCAGTGTGTGTCATCGCTCTTACACTATCTAATCAATTCGGTTTGATGATCGCATTTGTTTCGTTTTTATCTAATGACATATCTGTTCGGGCTCCGTTTTTTTATTTTTATTATGTCGTAGGATATTGTGTGCTTTCGGTTCGTTTGTTTTTTTTTAGCCTTGGTATGTATTCTTGATATTCGCCATGTCAGATTGTGTCGATGTCATTAAGTGGAAAGATCCCCCCCGTCCGGCGAGTTTACCAGCCCAGGCTTAAGCATGGCATACCAAGCAAGCCGCTTAATGATGTATGACAGTAGGGAAATTGACGTTAAATAAACCTCAGCAATTTGGCCAGTGCATAGTGACATATTGGAGCCCAACTCGATGTCTTCGTGATGAGGAATCAAGATGAGAGTCATTTGTGTCGTTGTGTACTGTGGCATGACATCCGGGTGTTGTTAAGTGCGTTCAAAAGCTGTTAAAGGCATAAATTTAATTTATTCCAAGTGTTTTTAAGTGCGTTCAAAGTTATTAAAGGTATAAATTCAATATTAAATTAGATCGCTTTCCTTCATAGACAAGCTTCAAATAAGTGCGTTCAAAAGCTGTTAACCCTCTCGTGCCCGATGTTGCGTATATGCAACATTGTGTTTATGAGCGTCTAAGTACCGCTATTTTACATATTTTGTTTTGAGCCTTTCGCAAACATATAGCCTCATGTGTTGTTTAAGCTTACAGCTAATTAGTTGGTAGTCAGCTGTGCACGTGTTCAGTTAGTAGCTATTCTCCCGAGAGCGAAGTTGACAAATTCATTTTGCAAAAAAACCTTGTTTTAATAAAGTGTTAAAAAACATTAATATAATTATTTCATCCTAAAACCAAGTTCAACAACTAAATAAAGAAAGGTAAGTGAGTAATTTAAAAAAAAACCCGGCATGAATATATCATTTAGTTTGCCTGTAATAATTTTGTAAATGTAGTGTTGCGTATATGCAACATTGGTCTATTGTGCTGATTTTCGAAAAATAAAAACTTATTTTTGTATGCACATTCTTAGATGCGCCCAAAAGGTCTGACTCAGGTTGAAATTGAAAAATTTGCCAACTTTGATTGGGATGATTCGGCTGACGAGGAAAATGAAGAAGAGGAAGAAGAAGATGCAAATATGGAGAGAATTATAGAAGAAACTTTGCAAAATTTGGATAACAGAGCTGAAAATATTCAAGTTGGTTTGATTGAACAATTTATTAGAACCGAAAATGATGAAGATTTGAGTGAAACTGAAAACGTTGCACAGGGGGTGATGGAAAAAATTGATTTACAGAGTTTGAAGTGGAGGAGTGCAGAGTTTATGGAAAGCGAGACCAACTGGAAAAGTAAATTATGCAGCAATGCGGTGAAAAATCCCATCGAATATTTTAGTACTTTATTTACGGATGAACTGTGGCAGAAAATATGTGAGGAAACGAACTTATATGCCATGCAAACAAAGGGCATAGAATTGAAATGTACTGTGCCTGAAATAAAAGGGTTTGTTGGCATTCTACTATACCTTGCAGTTGTGAAAATACCAACATATAGAATGAAATATACAAATACAAAACAATGGAAACAAGTGCCGGTCCGGCAAAAAAACAGCATGCGTTTCTTAAAATAAACGACGTGTCGTGACGTCTTTTTTGCCGGCAGGAATCGATGCGGCCGTGTGTGTTTTGCATCATTTGAATACACAGGTACATGCGCCGGACCGGCGCGCCGGTCCGGCCCACCTTGCCGGCACACCGCAGTGTGTGTCATCGCTCTAAGCGCTGACACACACAGCGGTTTGCCGGCACGGTACGCACTCTGGTTAGTAGACTCTGCAGACGGGCGACAGTGAAAAGTTCGAAACGTTGTGGCAATCAGTCTATCTACAACAGTTGACCTCAGTGGACATAATGGACGGAGATTTACAATATATATTGCATTTGGGCTTGGTATATTATCGTTGGAAGAGAAGAAGCAATAAGAATCGACGAATGTGGGTGCATCCAATTGTAAATGATCGTCTAACCAAAGGACATTTTTACACGTTATTTGCTGAACTACGAGAAGATGAGGATAAATTTTTTAATTATACTCGTATGTCAATGGGTTCATTTTATGAACTACTTCGTGCTATAAAAGAAAAAATAACAAAGGAAAACACTCGCATGAGAAGTTGTATTCCACCAGAAGAAAAATTGATCGTAACACTCAGGTAAATAAAAGTAACAATTTTTATAATATTTATTTATTTGTGCAAAATTAAAAGTGGTAATAAACAAAAAGAAATACTGGAATCCACGCTATAAATAAGCAATAAAAATTAGATTTGTAATAATTAGGAATTATTCGGTTGTGAATTAAATTCGTCACTTATATTAGAAATGTAAGATGCAATCGATTCGGCTGGAGATGGTGTTGGCGTCGGAGTCACAAATGTTCGGGACGGATACTGTTGCGATACAGATTGCAGTTGATTTGAAGAATTTGATGATGATGTTGATGGAAGTTGATTTGGGACGTACACTTGCGTATGGTATGGCTGTTGAAAGGGGTGTGCTTGTTGTTGTAGTTGATGCTGGGGGTTATGTAGCTGATAAGCTGGATTTGAGTGAGTTGTTGGTGGATACATTAATGGTAGTTGGTGCTGCTGGCTCATAGTTTCGTACTTGTTAATGCACTGCATAAGTTCAATTCGGCAACTTGTGTTTAGATGCCTTGGTAATGATGTAAGACTTTGCACCAATGACAACAGAAAGAGGCGATTATCATTGTCTTCAATCTTTTCCTTCGCTCTGTCCAACTTTGCTCTCTTCTCGCAGTTATCCAATGAACGTAAAATTTGTTCTTCAACAGGGTGTAGTCTTTTTTTGCCCACCCGTTTTGCCGGTGAAACGTTTGGTGCAGGAGAATAGATGGAAGCCGCAGATGTAGCTTCTTCGTCATCGTCGTCTTCACGTTCTTCTTCAACTGCGGTGGGGTTGGCACTTGTACGTTCTAACGAACTGACTGTTGTTTTTGGTGTAATAATGTCCCTTAGAAATTCTAATTGGTTTGCGTATATGTAGGGAGCTTTTTTTCGAACTCCGTCTCCACTTTTGCCTTTTCGCTCTTGAATGTCTTTTGATGCACGATCTCTTATGTTTCTCCATTTTTTATGCAAAATGTCTCCTGTAAATAAAAACAATTATATTAGGTTATTTATGTATTATTAAAAGTAATTATAGCGAAGTGTATTCAGTAATAAAAGCTGTTAAGTCTATATAGGTAACATTAGTTATTTATTTCAGATATCTGGCTACCGGGTGTTCGCTTACTGAACTACATTATACATTTCGACTAGGAAGATCGACTACCAGTTGTATTATTAAAGACGTTTGTGAAGCAATATGGTTATGTCTTGCTGAAGCGACTATACCACCATTAACTACTGAGAAGTTCTTAGACATAGCAACAGGATTCGAAAAATTTACAAAATTTCCTAATGTTATTGGCGCTATCGATGGAAAGCATATTCGAACTAAACAACCACCTAATAGCGGTTCCATGTATTTCAATTACAAAGGGTATTTTTCTACAGTATTATTTGCCATGTGCGACGCCAATTACTGTTTTACGTACGTAGACGTTGGGTCATATGGCAAATCGAGTGATGCTGGAATTTTCAAAAATTCAACACTTTTTGATAAGTTATGTGACAATTCGTTCGGAATACCACCACCAAGTTTTTTGCCAGATTCAACTGAAAAGTTTCCATATGTAATTTTGGGTGACGAAGCTTTTCCCTTGTCTGAAAACTTGCTGAGACCCTACGGTGGAAAACAATTAACGGAAGAAAAACAAACTTTCAATAACCGATTATCCATTGCCCGACGATACATTGAATGCACATTTGGAATCTTAGCAAACAAATGGCGAATATTTCATCGAGCTATAGATGTTGACATCGATTTTGCTGATAGTATTGTTAAAGCTGCCTGTGTACTGCATAATTTTGTAAGAACACGAGATGGAACCCGTGAAGAATCGTTTTGTGACACAAATATACCTCAAACCCGTAGTATGGAACGTTTACAACCTGATTCGCGCCATAGAGGAAATGTCAGGGCACTATCAGCCAGAGATAAATATGCACACTATTTTTCAAAGAAATGACTACTTACGTATATTGTGTACTTAAATACTACTAATAAAACTACTTTTCTTGTATCTAGAAATAAAAAAATTTACTTACCTAATTGTTTTTTATCATCCACACTCAAAGAGGATCCAAAAATTTCTGTAATTTCATCCCAGCACTGTCTTCTTTTGATGCGATCGCTATAATCTTTTTGGGTCATGTCCCACAATGCTGGGCGATTCTGCACTTCACTTATTAGCTTTTCAATGTTAATATTCTTCTCCACGTACAGCACTGCTTCTGACGAAGTCATTTTGAATACTGAAAATTTCACAATTGCATAACAACAAACCCCGGTGCAAAGTGATGTGTGCGTCATCGCCAAGACGATGTACCGTACCGGCACACCGCTGTGTGTGTC
Organism: Phaonia tiefii; assembly: GCA_963931995.1. Classification (NCBI taxonomy): domain Eukaryota; kingdom Metazoa; phylum Arthropoda; class Insecta; order Diptera; family Muscidae; genus Phaonia; species Phaonia tiefii. The sequence goes on from OZ008370.1 coordinate 22,993,625, forward strand.
ATCTCCGAGGCGGCGTGCCGGTCCGGCGCACCTTGCCGGCACACCGCAGTGTGTGTCATCGCTCTAACGTCTAAAGAAAGGTGTTCTGCGAGTGTAGGGAAAATAACTTACTTTCCAATATATTTTCACTGACTGGTGTAGATGTCAGTGTGGCCCACCCTCACGAAGCCCCTACAGCTTCACCATGACTCTGTTCCTTCTCAGAGTCCCAATACTTATGAAACCCACTGAGACTTACCTTCACTTACCCCTCATATTACCAAATTGGCCAACTACTCAGCCATACTAACGACTATCATAGTTCGAATTTTGATATAAAATTTATATAACCTCGTATAAAGGCTTGATAGTTACAATTTCAAAAACTTAATACTAATGGAGCCTCTAGGGCGAAGTTAAAATAAACCGTTAACAAAACAACTGACATATGGGAGCACCCCTCAATGGTGTCCTTAATAAAATTTAACATTATCTAAAATTTCTATCAATATTTACACTTAGGGACTAAATAAAGAACTTAATTATCTGAGCGTTTTGCAACTTGAGAATATAAACCTTCGTTGGAACGAACCGAATGTTCTCCAAGGTACCCCATTGTGGGTAATTGACAAAAGCCGATTGAAAAACTATCAATTGAATCCCAATAAAATTTATATATTGGCCCGAAAATTACTCAGGCTACCCTCGTATAATGTATGTAAGCTGAAAATTAATTGAATATATGTAAATGTATTAAATATAAAACGAAATGGCCATTGGTTATAAGAATATAATATAGTAATATAATCAAAAGTTATGTTTTAATATAATAAAATGTCAGAGGGTAAGTATGTCTGTCCGTAAAATTTCACTATATCATTAAAATAGTGGATTCATAGCCGGCGAAAATTATCACGTTTATTTTCTCACTTCGCCTTGGTTCTCACAAATTTTATAAATCTTTCCTAATTAGTAGTGTGGTGCAATTGCAAACTTTACACCTATATAATGGTTAAATGGATTCCGATCCTATATTATGAGGCTTTTTAATGTGCCGCTTTTATCTTACTTTTAATATGGGAACAATAAATGCTGTTCTGAGTTATTTTTATTTGTTAGCGTGCATCGATTTTAACTTTTACAATTTAAATCTTGCAAATTCTATGTCGACTACGTTGAATATTTCCTAGCGTGCACCGATTTTAACTTTTACAATTTAAATTTTGCAAATTCTATGTCGACTACGTTAAATATTTCTTAGCGTGCACTGATTTTTATTTTATTTCAACATTACTAAAATTCTTTATCAACAAAATTTTAATTTTAACACTGTGCACCGATTTTTATTTTTTTTCAATTTTTACTAAAATTCTTTAAACAGCGGGCACTGATCTTAATTTATTCCTCAATTTTGCGAAATGCTACCTTGTCGGAATTGTAAATTTTGGTAGCGTGCACTAATTTTACTTCTATGTTTTAATTTTTCGCAAAATGCTTCATTAATCTCACGTTTGTGCACTTTTACTTCAGGTGGTTTTCTTCTTTTTATTAAATTTCTTAAGCTAATTGATTGAATATTGTGTATGCGGGAATTTGCCCAATTCTAGTTGACATTTGTTTCTTAATTTTATGATTTTCCGCACATAATTTTTGCATGGTCGATTTCTTTCCGTTTTCAGCCTTCCTCGTGAGAATTTACACTTTCCCTAACTCTACCCTATGTCCAAGATTACTTGTAAGTCCGGGGGTTAACGAAACTTCGGACTTACCTCTTTTTCCTTCAAGGGGGGGGGGGGGTGTTTTACTTGCGGTCTTTTTCCAGGATGGTTGGATGATTGTTGAACCTCGATGATTTTACCGCGCTGTATCGATGTTTGCTGCCAGTTGTGATTCGTCTGGGAGTTGGCTAGGCCTATGAGCCAAATTTGCCGAGTGATTCCCGGACTTTCCCCTGGTACTACGCTTCCCCGAGACTAGCAGGTGTTGATGACACTAAAGACGTCTTGGTCTCGGTGGAAACGCATATTCTCGGCGGTGTCTCAGTGGTCAGAATATGTTCTGGGCCGGCGATTCCGGTTTCTAATCTGGGAGGCTAAAAAACAAACACACAATAAGGATCTCGGATCACACAAAAAATAAAGTAATCGAGAGTGAGTAAAATACATCTACGGAAATTAGGGTCCGGATTCGGATTTGCATTCAATCAAATAAATTAATCAACAAATATTTTGATTTTTACAATCAATTTATTAAATTTATTTCGCATTATTTCATAATATAATTTTTATTATTTCACATTATTACATAATTTCGTTTTTCTTAATCCAAGAATTATGCTCCTTTGAAAAGCCCAACCACTTGACAAACGCTCGATCTCCAACAGTGTTTAAAATTTTCTCAACGAGGTATGAGTTTGGATAGCGAGTACGAGAAAGCTCCTCATTATAGAATCCTCCTTTAATTGGATTTCCTTGATAATCTTCTAAAGTTTATGTGGTGGGATAGATAATTTGTATTGCGTTGATTTTGAATATTTCAGTTGTGCAATTGGGGGTAAATCCTTTTTCGAAAATATGTTTGTATTTGCTGATGCGTACATGATCACCAACATGGTATTTTGATGGTGGATGAATTTTCAAATGACTGTAAACTGTCTCCAACAATTTCTTCTCATTAGATTTATTAACTTTTATTGGTGTCATTTTAATTGTACGATGATATTTTTTATTATAGACTTTAATCAAATCCTTAAACTTATCGAGCCACTGATATGAACCATTATAACTGAACTGAACCCTTTAGCGTTCTATTAAATCGTTCTACAATGGATGCTTTCATAACACTGAATGTAGAGTTGTCATAACGTAATGAATAAGATTTAAAGTACAAATTGCACATTATCTCCTCCTTAACTCACAGTGTGAATCTGTCGGACCTCACGTTGGGTGCCATTATGTCATAACGTAAAAGAGTATAAAAAGGGGGATCAACATTTACAGCACTCACGAACAAGGGCAATGCTCCTCGCAAACGGTGACAAATATCAACGTCCAAATGACACTGAATACTAAAATAAACCTTACTCTACCGACTGCTATTTTTAGTCTTGCGAGATCATGTTCCGATTCCCAGATCGCTCGGTGTGCCATGCGTATGCTGGGCTTGTAACTCAACGGTCGTGACACTAGATACACACCGAGTCTTACACACGGTAAGAAAAAATGTATTGGTCCTAAATAAATTCTGCTGGGAATACGTATGTGTTCCGGTCCAGTATGCATACCACATTCAATGCGATGTAAATATATTTGGGGCAAGTATATTTTTATACGTCCAAATAAAATGTTTTCCGGTCTAATAAAACATTGCTTTGACACGAATACATTTTATTTATGTTGAATAAAATGTTTTCCGGTCTAATAAAACATTGCTTTGATACGAATACATTTTATTTATGTTGAATAAAATGTTTTCCGGTCTAATAAAACATTGCTTTGACACGAATACATTATATTTATGTTGAATAAAATGTTTTCCGGTCTATTAAAACATTGCTTTGACACGAATATATTTTATTTATGTTGAATAAAATTTTATTAACACCAAATAAATACGTTTTGTTGGGGAATATATATATATTTATGGGAAATAAAAATTGTGCTTCGCACAAACACATTGCTTATTGCGGCAAAAATGCATATATATTTACCTGCAATAAATGTTTTGTTTCTTATAAACAAATGCTTTTCCATTAAAACTCTTTTTTCATTTCATACATTTATTTATATATGTATACATAAATATTAAATTAAAGGTTTTTTTTTCTATTGTTAAATTCAAATAAAGGTTATATTATATTAAATTAATGATTTTTTTTTCTATTGTTAAATTCAAATAAAGGTTTTTATCCCATTTTTCCTTTAATAAGAAATATAAAAGTATAACAGATATTCAATTAAATATAAATACTCTGCTATAAATAGTAATACATAAACGCATAATTTGATGTAATATCTAGTCGATAAATCTCATAAGATATAAGTATATATAATGTATATTGTATTAAAGTAAGAAATTGGATGAATAAAAGAATGAATGAATGAATTAAATTAAAGGTAAATATTACTAAATCCAATTAACATATGTTTTGTTATTATTTGTACACAAATACGCTGTGAATTGTGAAACAATAGAATTAATCGGAAGAGATAAAAAATTACTTCCCTTTTGTACTCTATAAGAATAAAAATGACTATCCCAGCCTAAGTTCTTTATACTTTGAATGCATAAAACGTAATTAGAATCCTTACATAAAGCAATATGTAAAATTAGTCCAAATATAGGAGATTCATCTTCACTGTGACCCAAGAGTACTATCATATTTACTTTGTACAAAATGTTGTTATGTATTACATGTTCTGTTACATTATGTGGTACTGCTAAATTAAATTTTTGACTCCAATCATTGGACTTGTAGGTTATAATTTTACCGGTTTTAGTTACTTTCGAGTTAAGTTCATGATAATTAAGAAACATATTTGCAATTTTTAACTGATACTTCGTTAATACAGTTTTTATTAAATTAATGCGTGAATTGCAAGCAGAAGAACATTTTTTAAATGGTTGGTGGAACGCTTCGAACCTTATGGAAGATATATGCTTAAGAGGACCTATTTCACTCATCATTCTACCGTAATGAATTAAATTATGAAACTTGGGTTTTAATGTCGATTTTGATAATTTTAAATATAAGGTGTGATGCTCAGTTATTAAATTCGTTAACAGAGAATGGGAACTAGTATGTAACAAATCCGAAGTACAGCACAAGCTTATGATTTCCCTCAGTAATAAAAACAAACTCCATTCTTCGCAATGTGGTACTAAATCACCAACAATCAGTGCAAAGTTCGTGGCAAAGTTTTTCATCTCTGATGCTGTTAATTTTAATTTGGTTTTTGAAAGAGAGTCCTTATTAAAAATAGGAGGTTTGTTTTTACAGACAGGTCCATAATTGAACGTTAAAACTCGATAGTTAAGCTGTTCTAAAGTAAAAAAGTTGTATGTATTAATAAAAGCATTTATAATCAAAATTAAATCATAATGACAGACACCTTCAAATATGTCGTGCATGACATCGACCGCATAGTTATCAACAACGTGGAAATTATCTAAACTATTCCATATAGCATTTTCTTTTATGCCTGTCAATTTGAAATCATTTTTCAATACATCGCTTTCGTAATTATGTACATTTCTCAATTGGTTTAAATTTTCCTCACATGCAGACTGAGTTTCTAAACGACTCATTTTACAAAATCTACAAAACATTTTGCTACTGAAACTTTCCGAAAATCCTAGAATTGTATTCAAACCCAAGTTATCGCCCAAAAGCAAAACAGGGACTACTTTAACAATTTTGTAATTGTATATTTCTGTTTGTAAAGTTATGCCAACACTCTCCAGTTCTTTAAGACAATTAACAAAGGGACTAAACACTCTATGATTGCCAAATTTTTTCCTGTCCTCGCTGAAAGCAAGCATTCCAACGAAAATATTGCAAAGTTCAGAAATTTTATCATTCGGAAGGCACGCAAATTTAACATATACTCCACAAATCTTATGGATGCCTGCATGAGACCCAAGAGCATTATTGGGCTCAAAGTCATCGCTAAATATTAGCATAGGCAAATAAAATGTAGTAGACGAAGATGAATATGTTGACAATTTTCTTTTCCAATGACTACTTTGTACATAATTTTCGATAACATCCTCCTTATTTGATTGTAATTGGTTGTAGTATTCTATTATGTCTTTTAAAAAAGGAGTGTAGGAGAAAAGGGCCGTAAAGAATGTTTTTAATGGAAAGACTGCCACGTCATAATTTAAGGTCGTTAAGCTTATACTGTTATTAACAGCTACAGATTCATTAATTTCGTTGTGAATTGTATGATACTCTATATCAAAGAAAAAATTTGTGGATCTTAGTTCCCTCAGTATTTTATGTTCGGTTTGCAATTCAGTACTTTTAATCAAATTTCGTACCAATAATAGTAAAGAATCTCTGCTTGACTTATTTTCCCACTCAGCTTCATTTAATTGTGAATAAATTTGTGTAAGATAAGTTGTAAAAAATAATGTGATTTGCTTAACATGAATTAAGGCAGTATTCCTGGGTACTTTGTCCTCACTTAAAATTTTAATGATATATTTGAGAAACTTTAAGGGAATTTCTTCTAAACTTGGACTATTTCCAACGGCACAAATACTTTCTGAATTATCACCGCTTTCAGACATTTCATTCATATCGAAATTTTCCGCCGCGATAGGAGTAATTTCTTCTACATTTGTTATGCTATTATTTTCCAAATTATGACTATTTAAATGAAATCTGAAGGATTCAATATGGGAGTAATTTCGATTACACGATGAGCAAATATACTTAATGCAATGTTTATGCTTATGTCTATAATGTTTTATAACATCATTAATACTTTCGCATAGCGCTTTGCAAGCATGACAAGTAAAATGATTCATTTCGTTTGCGTTAATTACATATATAAGTATTATATATTATTTAAAAATTTAAATCTTTGATGAGGGCCTCAACGCTGGGTGCTTTATCCTGCGTTAAGGGAATTTTAAATATGGCGAGTTGTACGAATTGCCACACATGCATACACAGTTTTGGGTAGGCAACATTCAGAGCCGTCATATATGCAAATGCAACGTTTAACGACATTAACAAATCTTCACATTTAAAATCGAAACCAGCAATGTGGAATACCGAGAACTGGATTACTCCGGCGGATTTTACGAACCGTATTTGTAAGTCCGTTGGTGCATCGGCGTGAACGTCACTGATACACTGAAAGAAAATTTGAATATTGTAATGCCAAGGTTTTGATACATTCAATGTATATTTATATCCTACGTTATATTCCTTTATGAAGCGTTCCTGAATTTCATACTTGGAAGCCCTTTTGTTGCCTAGTTTTTTTCCACTATGTGGCAAGATATATGCTATTAAAAGCAAAGACAGCCCAGCTTTATATCCTAAAAAAAAAAAATATATACATGAATACGATTTTATTATAAGAAATGTACGCGCTTACGCTTGTCGAGAGATTCATCGATTTCTTTCAATAGTCTGCAAACAGAACTGTCTCGAAGATTTCTGGCCCATTCAATTACTTTATTGCAGTTAGTTAGCCAATCATCAACATATTCAGCCGATAGGTTCAAATGTTGAATATCCATTCGCATAAGCTCCACGCCCCTTATTAATTGAAGAGCAGGATATTTCTTCAAATAATCATGGGTTGAAATATTTGTTGCCAATTCAGCACGCCGATATTCAGAAGTGGCGGCCCATTTCGTAATAATATTTTGCCAATCGGTAGTGTTCTCCGTTAAGTATTGCACAGCGTCTTCAACACTGGCATTGGCAACAAAAATCACTGTAACAATTGAAGTAAAAACATGACAGAAATTAGTAAAAACCAGTAGGGAAGGTTTACCTTCGGAGTGCCGAAGATTTTATACTATTTTTGACCGCAGAAGCTTATTTCCAACTATAAGCCGCTCGAGGTCCGTGCTGCAGGAAGGCCGCGTATATGGTGGCTAGACGACGTTATCGACAAATTAAGGAAGTTGCGATTGCGTAATATGTAGATTGCGTAAATACGCCTATAGACTCGGCTTTAATTGTGTTTTGAAAATTGAAGGGATACATTTTGCAAATTTCTAGCCATTCTTAGCGGATAATAAAACTTGGCTTACCTGGCGATGTACATTTACGTTTCAGAGTCCGCTTTTCGATTACCCCATGCGTGCTCAATTCGGTTCTTTTGTTGTTGTACGCGGACCAAAGTTTTCCACGTGCAGGAGCTCCTTTTACCGATGGTATAAAATAAGTGGCTTCCAATTCTGACGGAAAAACTTCTTTTATTACCGCGGCTAACTGGAAGAAGTCGGCTCGATTCAATCTGAAATAGGTTTTAATTTTAAAAACACTTTCGAATTTTTAATTAAAATTTAAATACACATACTTTCTATTAGGGTTTCCACAAAAGCATTCTTCAACAGCGGCTTTCGCAATCTTCACTCTTGTCTTGTTATGAAGAGTATTGCCCAAATTGAAGTGATTGTAAATTGGAGAAATCACTGAATTGGACTTAAGGGATGACGCATCTGGTAAAGTATTCTCAAGCGATGTATAGAAAATTCGCGTTCCAATCTTGTCCCCGGAAACGCTCAGTTCGTCAGAGTAAACAGCGGATTCCAAACAAAAGGACGAACTCGTACAAGATGGCTCCGAAGAAGTCTGGCTTTTTGAACCTATATTACAAAATAAAAGCATACCCCGTCAATATTGGTCCGCTCAATAGTTACAATACTGTATATTGCATACGTAACTATGATTTCTTCGTAAACAATTGATATAACAATGATTTAGCACTAATGAAATGTGTCGCTCCACGTTTTGCTGTCGATTTATATTTATAATAGATTTGTAACAAATTACCTGTTATTTTTATTTCCAATTCGAACTTTGGTGAACTGCAGAATTGCAGAATAATTTTTGGGAAATGGTTGTCTCTAACCTTGCAACCATTCAGAAATACTCCTATGGATGCTGTGTCGGTAATGTTGAACTCTTTTCCCGCTAAAAGCAATAAATGGAGTTTGTAAGATTTTCGAAATAATTTTAATATATTTTTGGAAAATATTTGATATTTAATTGTGTGCATCAAAAAGAATGCATTTCACGGAAAGTACTACGTTCTCCTTTGTATGAATAAACAATAACGTTTTGACCTGATCTCAGACAACACAGACGTTCAGCATGATTTTTTCGCAAGCCATGCATGTTATGATTACGAATGCAAGTTAAGAACGTAATTCTGTCCGTTTTAAATTTAGTAGTAATTTAGTTTACCTTCTATTACAAAATCAGAGTAATTGTATGGCTCAAATATTTCGAGGAAATTCCTCTCTTCGCCGAAAACAACTTGGACAAGCATTGTCGTATAGTACACCTAAGCGGTATTTATGAAGGAATGAAACAAAATGAGATATGAAATATTTCGAAGAATTTTCTATCAACACTGTGCTTATAAGTATTTCCTCTTAAAATATTTTTGCCAAATGCACTTTACTTGAAAAGTCAATGTTTTCGTTTATACAAATAGATTTTTCTTTAATACACATTTATGTGTGTTGCGCCTCAGTAAAGTTAGAGCCCTATTCCGCTTCTCCTTCCCGCTTTTACGCTTTGCCTACGATGAAATGTTTAACACAGCAACAAAGAAGACACTTTCCCTCATCGTAAACTATGAAACAGAAAACACTAGAAAAACAAAAACAAGTGTCCTGCTCAGAGCATGAGCTAGTCTGTTTAATTTGTTGCTATCACAAAACCAAAATTTTGACACTGCAATGATCTGAGCACTCTGGAGACGCATCACTTTAGCTCTTAATTACACACAATTTGTGTAGCATAAACTGCACAGAACCGCACTTCTGTGTCCCGCTTTACAATAAATATTAATTTCACAATTCACCTCTTGTGCGGGTCCTCAGCGACGACGACGTTCTTTCTCTACACGCAAATTACCACTGAAGCACAAATTCAATTCGCAGGCACAAGACTGCGGGTGATCGCTATATGCATAGCTGCCGCGGCCGTGCTAAATGCATCAACTGCTATGTGAGCGAGCGGGACAGCAGTAAGATTTTTGATTTTACTTTGCTATTTGTATTTGCTGGCAAAATGAGAACTTTATTCCAGAGGAACACATATTCTTAAAATTATATATTTGATGTGTGTTATACTTGACACAAATATATTTTATTTCATGCGAATACAATGTATTCCTCCAAAACAAACAATGTACTGGAGCCAAACAAAATGTACTACTAATAAATAAATTTATTTAGGACCAATACATTATTTCTTAGCGTGCATGCACAAAATAACTTTCGACATAAACACAAAATAAAAAGAAAAGAAGGGCCCGAATAATTGTCAACTTAAGCAAAAACTAAATGAAATTTACAATAAAACAGAACACGTACACATATTGCCGAGGAGTTATCGATGGCTTAACTGCCATCGCGCGTGATTATAGTCGACAGATGTTGTGGCCGACTGGACCCACCCACTGGAAGCTTTCCTCTACTTCCCCATGACACTGCTTGCGTCTGCAGCGTCCCAGATTTGGGTTATAGAAAACCCCTACCCTCTCATACCATACCTTGATCCCTGACCGTCTATCCAGACATAATCATAACTCTCAATGTGCATAAAACGTTATAAACTTTTTATTTGCTGTTCAGCCAGCCTTCTAAACTTTTCTTAGTTCTCATATACAATTCGTAATAAAGGTTGTTCAATCTTAATTAGCTTAATCATTAGTCAACAAGATTAAATAGGGTGCCCCATGGGCGAAGCACATGGACAAAAACCAAGAAAACGCTAAATGTATGGTACCATTTTGTACACATTATGTCACAATTAATCGCCACGGGGTACCGTATTTAGCTAATAATGCTTATTATCTACTAACTTGACTTAAAATTTAACAACTCAATTAGATATTTACTATGACTCTAACTCGTTTAGGAGAGAAAACAAAACGATCAGGCATGCACTATGGCAAGCCGTTCATTAGCCAATTGTGCTAGAATTTACACCCTAGATGTCATAAAAAATAGACTTATCCGTAACCTAACCAGTTATGATCTAATCGTAACTCGAAATCGAGTGTGGACGAAGTCGATTCGCGCTGGAAACCCCGAGGTTTCTCACCAAGCGATGGTGATATGTAACGGCACAAACTCACGGTTATTATCCGTTTACACGGATAATATTATAGACTTCGCGGAGCCAAAAATTCCAATAAACACGATTCAAATATAATAAAAATTCCAATATATTATACAATAAAATGTCTGTCCCAAGGTCAATGTGTTCCTACCTAAGGTGAACAATTATTTGTGAATTTAAAATCTTCAATTTTCTCCCCTAATCTAGGCTTACAACTAATATTGGGCTTAATAAACCAACTAAGTGCTGGCTTAATAAAATGGCAAGTAAAGCAGTGAAGCTGCCAATTACAATTCACTTGCTTCTTAGATCATATGCGCTATTAATCTCATGTTCAATAATTCCTACATGAGCTTAACTGCACTTTAAATGTTCATTATTAAAAACTATTTTTCTCTCTTAAATTTGACTTTGGCAGCGATGTATCCAAAATCTGGATTTCCAAAACGAACGAGTCTTAAAAATCCTGCACTTATATGACAGAACCCTTAAGACGTCACTCTGTTCGCTCGCTGGCCAAACCAAAATACTCCTTCGTAGAATTTAGATTCTACACAAAATTATATGGAGTTCTTAACAATTCACAAGTTAATATCACTTCACTTTTCAATGACACTTTCTTAATTACTATTAGTTTTTAAATTTCTTACTATTCAAACTTAAATCTAAGTGTAATAAAAGACGTTTTATTTTGAAGTTCATATTCAAATCTGCCTTTTCCATTCGAAATGGTTTGGCTTTTATACTTTATTTTCTCTAAAATTTTACATAGATTGAGTTAAACTTATTACAAAAATATTCTATATATTTCTATTGATCTTACATAGGTTTTCTTATTAGCTAAATGGAGTTCCTTAACTCTCTATAATTGAGTTAGTGTAAGAATATCGAGTTGTATTTACTACACTCGATATTCAGTTACGCCTCATTGATATTTGTCTAGCTGCCATTGGCCATTCTCTTCATGCATACAAAACGTATGCAAGGGTTGACTTTAGTTTGTCACCTATTTTTAGTTTCTGTGGGCGTTTACATATGCATGTGCATTTAGATGAAAATGCATTGGGCTAAATTGTCTGTGTGCCTGTTACTATGATTTCATTCATAAATCCATTTGCCTCACACCCCACTCCATAAAACATAGCATTGATCGTCATTCGCCATTCGCCGCCAACACTAGTATAAGTGGTTTTGTGTTTTACAGGTATCGCTGTACGCTAGTGTTATTGAATATGCTAAATGGAATGCGATATGCTAAATGGAATGCGATCACACAGCGTTTTACCGATAAGGGAAATGTGACATAATTAGGTCACATGGTTTTACTCCAAATGGCAACTAAATAAACATTGCACTCATGATGGGATGAACCACTAAGTGTAGTTCATAGCGACATCATAGGGTGCACTACACCCCCAATCTTCAAAAAAAATCCTACAGTTTGTTATTTGTATAATTTCAACTGTATGATTTTTTTTTTATTTGACCATTTGGTATGTAGCAATGGTATTGTGAAACGTTACACTTGTGCTGTTTATTATTTTTGTTTTATGTTTTGTGTTTTTGATTTGTTTTTCTCCTTTTTTTTATATTATAATAAAATAAATTTGTACTTAGGCTAATAATGTTTGAATGTGTTTTGTTTTAAAATTTTTGTTTGTTTGTTTTTTTTTTTTTTTTGTACTTATCCTATTACTTGCTAGTGTGTTAATTTATTTCCCGTTGGCCAAGGGTCTTTTGTATATTAAATACTTACGATTTGTACTTTTCTTATTGTTAGGTTTCATATTTCTTTAAAATGTTCTTATGTACTGTTTTTCTCTTATTATTTATTTCTATGTCTACATTTGGGTGGTCTATATCAAGTACCGTATACGGTCCCTTGTATGGTGGTTGATTCTTTTTTCTATTTTCGATTTTCATTAAAACTAAATCACCCACTTCTAGTTTTATTTCGTTACAAGTGGTATGTGATTGTTTTTGTCTTTTTAGTTTAACTTGCTCTATCATTTTTCGAGCGTTTTCCAAAGAAAATTTTAGTCTTGCTCTTAATTCGTTTGAATAATTTTCAAAATCGTAAATTCTGTCCGTGTTGTTTACAATGTCATCCCCTGGAAGGCTTGGTATTTTCCCAAAGATCAATTCAAAGGGAGAATAGTTTGTGTCAACATGAGGTGTTACATTGTATGCGAATGTATAATATGGTACCCAAGGGCACCAATTATTGTCTTCCACAAATGATAGAAAATATTCGTTTAGGACTCTGTGATTTCTTTCAACAGTTCCCAACGTTTCGTGGTGATATGGTGTGGATAGTTTTTGTTCTATCTTTAACATTTCGCATACCTCTTTCATAAGTTGATTCACAAATTCTGTTCCTCTGTCTGATTTTAATTTTTTGAATAATCCATGCCTTAGGACTACATTTTCTACTAGCGCTTTCGCTATAGACTTAGCCTCTTTAGTTTCCATAGGGCAAGCGATTACATATTTAGTGAGTTCACACTGCATCGTTAATATGTAACGGTTGTTTTCTGATGGATAAAATGGTCCAACAGTATCGATGACTATTGTTTCAAAACTACTCTTTGGTGTGTCCGTGACGCACAATGGTTCTTTCGTATACCTGACCTGTTTGTTCCTTTGACAAAGTTCGCATTTCTTTACGAATTCTTTGACCATTTTATACATATTCTTCCATATGTATTTCTGTCTTATTTTTGCCAGAGTTATACTGACTCCGCTATGACCTCCGCATGGTGTGCTATGATACAAGTCTATTAACTCTATTTTCCTCTCAGTCTTTTCTATTTTCTGAGGTTTCTTGTATAGGAGTATCTTTATCTCCTTACATTCACTTTTGTTCATTATTTCCTTCAATGAATCGTTGCTTATTATGTTGAAGATTTCGTCACCTTTCTCTAGTGCGAACTTTCCACAATAGCCGGACCTGCTTAATCCAGATAGTAGGTCGTCTTTGTCTCCGTCAGTATCCTCCAAATATTTTATATATTTGTGTTCAAGGTTTTCAATTTCCTTTTTCTTGTTTTCAACCGTCTCTCTTGAGTATGGTTGATTTACTTTCTTTTTTGCATTTGCATTTATTGCCTTTAGTTCATTTAAAATTTCGTCCATCAAAAATAGTCTTTGGAAATTATTTATTTGTCTTTTGTTAATTTTCTTATCATCTCCAAAAACTTAAAGTCTAGGAGTATGCACGGGGGAAAGATTATAATTATTAATATAATCCACCCAATGTATTCATCATAGATTTCTTTTATAATTCTCTTCATCTAAATTTTGTCTTTATTTATTACTTTCATTGCCCTTATGGCTATTTCCTTCATATACATTATCTGTAGTATTCTTATTCAGCCCAATTCTAAATAACAATTCCTTGGGAATTTTGTCCCTATTCCCTGTTCCCCTATTCTAAATAGAATCTCCCAGGGAATTTTTTCCCTTTTCCCTTATTCTAAACGATCTTCGAAAAAGGAAAATGCATCCCTGGGAAAAAAGTAGGTATTACGAATGTCAAAAGAGGGGAGAATGTGATCACAAAGTTTGGGAATAATTCCGCCAAAACATTGCAAGGGAGTTGTGTTGAAAAATGTAAGTATATAATATTATTTAAGAAAAATTTAATAAATATCAATTATTTTTGTTCACTTTATCATTTAATTTTACTTTCAGGTCTAAAACAAGTAACAAAAGGCAATTGGACATTCTGTTAAGTGCCATGCAACTGCACCCAGAAAATGCATGCGGTTGGCTTAAGGGAAACAGGGAAGATGTCAACCGATTGTGGCGCAAGTTAGAGGCGGTATTGCCGTATTGTATTGTTTTGTTTTTAGTGTAAGAGTACAATGAAATAAAATGTGATGAATTATTTAATTGAAGTATTGCTGTTTTATTATCTATTACATTTTTTACTTATGTATATCTGATTTATTAAGAAATATATTCATTAAAGGTTATTGCCAATGTTATTTCTAATATTTTGGGCAATGGATAAATATTGCGTCGAGGCTAAGGGTACTACATCAGTATCTGTCATGCTGACACTATCGGCATTTTGAACATCATTGACAATAGTATTGCATTTAAAATAAATGCAGATGTTATGCAACGCACTGCAAACATTTATTATTTTGGCAGCCTTTTTTGGGGCGTAGTGCAGCTCTCTTGCACCAAGAAGGCATCTCCATCTGTTTTTCAATACGCCTGTTTGAGCTAGTAACCCTAAATATCGTTTGTCACTCATTTGCGCTACCTACATACATATGTACATACCATCAAAACGTGTTGCTGTAACAAGCGTAGAACCAGCAGTCATGTAAACTCAAACATCAAGCTTTGTTTGATTTGGATACTCTCTGCTTATTGCTGTTGTTGTGGAACCTTTGAAATAGTTCGAAAACAAAGACACAGCAGCATGCAAAATAAGTTGGTACAAATGGGAAAGCAGACAGACAACGGAGAGGAGAGACGTGGTTGAACAGTTAAGCAAAAGACTGGCCGTTTATGAGTTTGTTGTTTTCACTTAAATTTTAATAAAAATCAGATTGTTGAAATGAACGCAACAGATCCAAGAGTTTTGTCTTTTTTTTAATCTAATTGGAAGTAGGAAGTATTGAACTAAACATTTGGTGCCTCCTGTGAGGATCTGATTGCGTTTATTGGAATATTTCGAGAATTAAATCAACAAGGTGTGTCGTGGGTCCTAATCTCTGGCGGGGAGTCACATCAGCAACATCTTTGGCAACTTATCATTGTGGTTTTCATCGAGACTGGGCGTGAATTTTCATCTTTATCTGAATCGTGCTGTTCATCTCTATCTGGAAAAAGAGGACTGGTAATTGTGTCTGAAAGGGTAAGTGCTAATGTTTATTTGGTATCATGGTAAATGCAGATAAAGAAACAAAGTCTCAAGAAATGGAAGCAAACTTGGAAGAGAAATGTGTCGAGACAATAGGGGAGCAGCAAAACCTTTTATCTTCGGTGCAAAAAACATTAAGGAATTTTAAAAAGGATGCAGTTGCAAGGAAAACAGAGTCTTATCACCAGTCTCGCTTAGAGAATCTTGGTTCGTATCGAGTAGAATTTCGTGAAAATCATCGAGCTCTAATACGTCAAGGGAATAATCCTAAGGTAAAGGAGATGTATATAGACATACAACTAGAAGACAAATTTGAAGACTCCTACTTAGAGGCAGTAGACTGCCTTCGTGAGTCGCTGAACAAAATTAAAGTCGCGTCAAATAGAGATGAGTCAGTGAACAAAAATCAAGTCAGTGCTAATAGAGATGACTCTGTCAACATTTCTACGGCTGCTGCTAGCGTGGCTTCGTCTGCTGGTATACCTTTGCCTGTGGTTTCGTTGCCCACGTTTTCGGGTAATTTTGTCGAATGGCCAAGTTTTAAAGAAATTTTCTGTGACCGTGTTCATGACAATAAATCTTTGAACGATCTGCAGCGGTTTCATTATCTTAAATCGTCATTGGCTGGCGATGCGGCGAGAGATATTCAGCATATAAGCTTGGTGGGTCAGAATTACGCACAGGCATGGAAAATGTTATGTGACGTATTTGATAACGATCGAATTTTATTTTCGCATTACATGGATGTATTGTATCAGCAACCTGAAGTGCCTAAACATGATACAGCTGCTTTAAGGCATTTTACACAGACGTGTCGTTCGTGTGTGAGTTCTATAGAAAAGCTAGGAGTACAAATGGGCGAACAAAACCAAATTCTTGTATATTTTCTTGTTAAAAAACTGCCGGATCATATACGAGCGGAGTGGGAGCGGTCATTACGGAAACACACTTCGATACCAAAGTTTTCTGAGCTGTGCGATCTCCTGGATGAGCAGTACGCTATGATGCTATCTTCGCAAAAATTTTCAGTGCGACAGAATACAAATCAAATGAGAGGACATGAATATCCAAATCGCGGTAGAAGAGATTTCCACACTATGTATACTTCGAGGCTTTCTGCTTTATGTCAATGTTGCTTGCAGTCCGATCATCCTGTAAGAGAGTGTCCAAAATTTACTAGTATGAGTTTGAACGAAAAGAAGGAAGAAATCGGAAAATTAAAACTATGTTACAATTGTCTTGGGTATAACCATATCGCGTCCAATTGCAGCAGCCAACGAAGATGTGCAAAATGTAACAGAAAACACCACACTCTGATACATCCGGACGAGATTGATGGAGCTAACACAACAGCTACAGATGCTATCACAATGCATACTACATCTCAATCGTCAACTGAAAATAGCTATGACGTGCTTCTACCAACCGCAATAGTGACTGTTAAGGCTTCAACGGGCCAGAAGTTTCATTTTAGAGCTTTAATGGATCAATGCTCTCAAATAACCGTAATCTCGGAAAGGGCGGCACAAATTTTGGGACTACCAAGGGAAAAAACATCTTCAGTTTATATATCTGGGCTATCCGAGGGTGCTACTACGTGCGGTCGTTCACGAGTAAGATTGGTAGTCGGTTCGCTATATGACGAGGACGTGAAGTTGGAGGTGGTGGCCTATGTGCTTCCAAAGATTTGTGGTGTTGTTCCATCCCGAAAATTTAATACATCGGAGCAGCAACACTTGCATAGTTTGCCCTTAGCAGATTCGAAGTATTTCGAGCCACAGGCGATCGATATCCTGTTGGGTAATGATGTTTATGACGATTGTATCTTGGATGACATTTGCAGAGGGACGGGTGGACCGATAGCCCAGAAAACTAAGTTTGGCTACATCGTATCAGGGAAAAGCTGTGTAGAAATCCCAGAACTCAATCGCAGATCGTACTTCACTGTAACCGATAATTCTGAAATTGAGAATATTGTGAAACGCTTTTGGGAGATGGAGACCATTCCAGAACCTCTAGTTGTGTCCGAGGAAGACCGGTGGTGCGAAGAGTTTTACGCCAAAACCCACCAAAGACAAGTTACTGGTAAATATATGGTTCGTCTGCCACTAAAGTCAGAAATCCAAGCTAATGTTTTTCTTTCAAAATCTAAACCTATGGCACTCAAGCGTTTTTTCAATCTAGAGAATCGGTTGCAGAGGGATAATAATCTGAAAAGGATATACTGTGATACGATTAATGATTATCTACGATTGGGTCAGATGCATCCAGTAAAAAATATTGAAGAACAGCATTGTTCAGATTTAGGAAATGGAGGTCGTGTAACCTGTTGCTATTTGCCACATCACCCGGTCGTTAAAGAAGAAGCAATTAGCACAAAAGTTCGCATCGTATTTGATGCTTCGGCAAAAAGTTCCAACGGTAAATCGTTAAATGATATTCTCGCAGCCGGCCCAGCATTGCAGTGTGATCTATCGTCGGTTCTAACTAATTGGAGAACGTTTAAATATGTTTTCATGACCGATATCGAGAAAATGTTCCGTTGTATTGATGTTCAAGAAGACGATGCCCAATATCAGCGAATTGTTTGGCGAGAGGAGCCCGGACAACTAATTCAAGAGCTATATTGCTCGACGGTAATGTTTGGGACCGCTTCAGCGCCCTTCACAGCAATTAGAACCATTCACCAACTTGCTCTTGATGATGGTCACTTATATCCACGCGCAGCAAAAATACTTAGAGAGCAGATGTACGTGGACGATATCCTTTCGGGGGCAGACACCGTTGAAGAAGCGTTAATAATTCAACAAGAACTGATAAATATACTTAAAGGTGCATCTTTTGAGCTACGGAAATGGGCGAGTAACAATACGGACTTGTTGCAAAACATATTGCTGGAGCATAGATATGATAAAGAGGGTTTTCAGCTTAAATCTTCCAACACGATTAAGGCTTTGGGTATGTATTGGATACCAAACACAGACGAGTTTACGTTTTCCATAAATTTTGAAATAACGCTGTACGGTGTAACGAAGCGCATAATTCTATCAACTATTGCTCGCTTGTTTGACCCGCTCGGTTGGTTAAATCCAGTAATCGTACCGGCAAAGATTATTCTACAAAAACTATGGGCTTTGAAGAGGGGTTGGGACGTTGTAGTGCCAATAAATCTGCAAGCAGAATGGGAGAAATATGCAAAGGACTTGTCAAATATATCTCTTATCAAGGTTGGTAGACACCTTAATATAGATTTTAATAGCAATTGTGAATTGCATATTTTTTGCGATGCCTCCAAGGACGCCCATGCAGCTGTAGCGTATATTCGTGGATTAGACGAGCACGAACAGTACACAGTAAAGTTGTTACATGCCAAATCTAAAGTAAACCCCATCAAACCTTCATTAACCATACCGAGAGCTGAATTGTGTGGCGCTGTCTTGGCGACTAAGCTTCTCAATTTTATATCTGTCAAGTTTAGCATCCGGTTTAACAGCGTATACATGTGGACTGATTCATCAATAGTTTTGCATTGGATCCGTGGAGAACCTGGCAGGTGGAAGCCTTTTGTATCTAATCGGATCAACAGAATCTTAAGCTCTTCGAAAGTTTCGGAATGGCGTCATATAAATTCAGAAAATAATCCGGCAGACTTATCTAGTCGTGGTGTCACTGCATCTCGTCTAGCTGGCTGTAGTATTTGGTGGGAGGGTCCTGCCTTTCTGAAATTGCACTGTGAAAAATGGCCGAAATCAAATCTCAACACTTGCATGGACGCGGCGATTGAAATGGAAAAGCGTAAACTAAAGATGCTGGTAAATACTACAATCATATCTGAAGATAGCTTTGTCAGCAGGTTTTCATCATTTTTCAAATTGACAAGAGTCACGGCATATTGTATTCGATTTTTCAATAATTGCAGAAACAAAGAACGAAATTCTGAGTGTCTGACATCTGAAGAACTTCAATGGAACCAAATTTGCTTAGTACGGTTGGCACAAAGGGAAATGTTTGGAGATGAATGGCGCACCCTTTCTCGAGGAGACGATGTGACTGCCGGTAGTAAGCTATGTGCATTACATCCATTCTTAGACAAAACAACTCAAACTATAAGGCTTGGAGGTAGACTAAAAAATTCACTTTTATCGGAGACCCAAAAGCATCCACATATCTTACCAAGTAAACATCACATAACTGATTTAGTGATTAACAGCAGTCATTTGGCAACTCTTCACGGCGGCGTATCCCTAACTTTGAATCATACCCGGAGGCAGTATTGGATTTTAAATGGTCGTAAAAGTGTTCGAACCATTTTATTTCGTTGTCTAACCTGTTTTAAAAACAAACCTAAGTCGTCTGTACAGCAAATGGGAAATTTACCATCGGCACGAGTCCGTCCTGCTCGAGCATTTACATCAACTGGGATTGACTACGCTGGGCCATTCAATGTTTTGCCGTCAAAGGGAAGGGGACGCACCTCAGTCAAGGGTTATGTTGCTGTTTTTATTTGTTTGGTGACAAAAGCTATACACCTGGAGCTTGTAGGAGATCTCACTGCTGATTCCTATCTGGGGGCTTTAAACCGCTTCATTTCGCGTCGTGGGCTATGCTATGAAATATATAGCGATTGCGGAACAAATTTCATGGGAGCCAACAGGAAGCTACTAGCCTGCCGTGATGTATATAAAAGATTTATTAATGAAAATATCTTCCCCTCCCTAGCACAAAGAGGCATAAAGTGGCACTTCAGCCCTCCGGCATCTCCACACTTCGGCGGACTATGGGAAGCGGGAGTAAAATCTGTCAAATACCACTTAAAGCGAACTATCGGGGAGCGAAGGCTTACGTTCGAAGAATTTACGACAGTGCTATCACAAATCGAATCCTGCTTAAACTCGAGGCCACTATGCCCTTTAACGACTGACCCAGATGACTTGATGGTATTAACCCCAGGTCATTTCTTAATTGGAGACGTCCCGTTCGCATTACCAGAGATGGATTCGCCAAGTATGAATCTAGTGGATAGGTGGCGTCACTGCCAATGGTTGGTGCAACAATTTTGGAAGCAATGGCAAAAGGAATATTTATCCCGTTTACAGCAGCGACCAAAATGGTTGGTTAAAGAACAAAATTTGCGGGCGAATGACATGGTTTTAATTAAGGATGAAAGATATCCTAGTAACCGATGGCCTCTTGCACGAATTGAAGAATTGCACCCTGGAGATGATGGCCTGGTCCGTGTCGTAACTTTAAGAACTCCAAATGGTTTACTAAAGAGACCTATTGCAAAGATATGCCCATTACCTATACAGGACAATTTCCAATGATTTCGAATTTACCAGTTATCATAATATCATTAGCATTTATTTCCTTTCAGATTCATTCCGGTATCTAAACAGTCTTAAGATGTTCATGGGAACATCATCGTGGTGGAGCAATGTTTGAGCTAGTAACCCTAAATATCGTTTGTCACTCATTTGCGCTACCTACATACATATGTACATACCATCAAAACGTGTTGCTGTAACAAGCGTAGAACCAGCAGTCATGTAAACTCAAACATCAAGCTTTGTTTGATTTGGATACTCTCTGCTTATTGCTGTTGTTGTGGAACCTTTGAAATAGTTCGAAAACAAAGACACAGCAGCATGCAAAATAAGTTGGTACAAATGGGAAAGCAGACAGACAACGGAGAGGAGAGACGTGGTTGAACAGTTAAGCAAAAGACTGGCCGTTTATGAGTTTGTTGTTTTCACTTAAATTTTAATAAAAATCAGATTGTTGAAATGAACGCAACAGATCCAAGAGTTTTGTCTTTTTTTTAATCTAATTGGAAGTAGGAAGTATTGAACTAAACAACGCCATTGGTACGTTCTATTATATTTCGGGCCTTTGCATGAACTTCGTTGAATTTCATTTCAACGGACTCATCCTGTGGACATCTGTGAGGTGTCAGAAGCCATGGCTCTAGAGCATATCCTGCGTCTCCTAGTAAATAAAATTCTTAATTAATTTATGGATATTTTCTGCTGCCATTCAAAATCTTACCAAGGAGCCAATAATTGCTGCCGTCTCTTAGATATTCTCCTTCAAGATGACTTCGCAATTCGCTTGCATTCCAAATGAATGAGTCGTGGCACGCACCGGGATGGGAGGCGTCAACGTACTGAATCCGCAATTCATGGTCGCACACCTGTAAATGTTTTCAAAATAGATATATTTATATGATCAAAATAGAATATTTGCGAAAGAACTTACCAGCATTACATTTAAACTATAGCACCCCTTTCTGTTGTAGTACAGGTGCTTATTGGTAGAGGGAGCAATTATGCGGACATGCGTTCCGTCAACGCACCCCATAACGCTAGGAATGCCATGCTTCACATAAAAATCCAACGCAATCTTCCGTTTCTCTTCGGTCCTGCAGAAAGTTATCCAACTTGGACATAGATATTCCTCGAATATCTTGACTTCTGTCAGAACTTTGCTCATGCTACACTGGGCCAGAGACACGTCGCAGTCTTTCCCTATACCCGTTTGGTGCCCACCTTCGGCAAAGAAACGTAGTGATCCACTTAGCTTCACTATAAGGGATATACCGAAAGACTTTTGCTTTGGCTCAATGTGCGACGTTAACACATCTAATAAATATTTAAACGCCGGTTTGTTAACTCTATAATACTTTTCAAATCTTTGAAAAGTTAAAAAGCAAAACAAATTAACAAATATACATATATTAAGTATAATAGTTTCATTGCACTTACAAAGATTGTGGTAATTCAAGTGGGTTGCTGGCATCACGCACCTTTCTTCTTTCCACCCTTTGATCCGACTTCTCCTGCTGCTGCTCTTCTGCTTCAGCTAACAACAAAACGGCTACACTAAACATTTTGTTTTAACTTTTATATTATATCTTTAAACTTTTTTCACTTATTACTTTACAAAATTTATTTCAGAATTTGCATTCAAAACAAAACAGCTGACTTTTAATGCAAATAAAACACACCTAAACAAAAACAGCTGACTTTAAATGCAAGTTGAACATGCCTGCAAAGAAAAAAACTTACTTCGAAATTTTCTCCCTAGTTATTCCCTTCCCCATCTGTTTAGAATTGGAGGATTTTGTTCTTGGGAAAAATAAATTCCTTGGGAATTTTTTCCTTGGGAGTATTTAGAATTGGGCTGATTATCTTATATGCAAGTATTACAACAATTAAAAATGTCAGTGTAACTATGGTAATCAGCATTCTGGAATTGGTTGTTTGTTTTTCTTTTAATTGCTGTAATCTTGCATTATATTTTTTTTTGTCGAGTTATTTTCCTCTTATAATAGCTCATCTATAATGTTCTTTGCCATGGACTTCAATTGAGTCTGGTAAGTGTTTTCCTGTATTGTTTGTTTATATCTAACTAATACTGTTACAATTATTGCAATTATTATTGCCAATAATATTAGTATGATTGTATTCTTTATTGTCATTTTTACAAAAGTTCTTAAAAATTATATTTGGTCCTAGTACTTGTTTGTTCGCACAGTTTAATTGATTTTAAGTATTTGTTTTTTATTCTGACACCTTCGTTGACTTTAAATAATATGGAAGTTTATATTATTTCTTTGCGGCAGCTTTGGCAGTTCTTTTATCCTTTATTTGCCTTCTGTAGGCTGAGATGTCTTTCTTGACGTCTGCTATTCTTTTCTTTATCTTTAGCTTCTCTATTTCGTCTGTCTCGTACTTCAAGTCTAGGTTTATATATCCTCCTCTTATTCCACGAGGTTTTGGTAATGGAAATATCTCGAAACTGATTTTCTCTTCTACTGGTTTCTGTTTCTTTATGATTTTTGGCCTTGGCCCCAGTATTAAAATTTCCGGTTTTACCAGTGAGTTTTGATTGTCACTTTTTTGTACCTCTTTCTTCCAGAGTTTGCCGCCTTTTTCTATTGTTATTGCCAGTTCCTGCCACTCTTTTGTTCTTGGTTCCTTCTTGTCAATCTTTTTGGAACCCTCCTCCAAGAGCTGGTACCACCTGACCTCAGCTTTTCTTAGATATTCTTCTAAGTATTCTTCGGATTCCTCTTCCATATATTTAATTTTCTTTTTTTTTGTGTCAGAATTTTTTTTTTCTAAAATGTGCGACTAACAAGTACTTACCTACGCCAAAAAATGTTTTCAGTAATTGACAAAACGTCTAGCGTACGCTGATTCAGCCGTTTTTGAAAATTACTGAAACCCATTTAATGCGTTACTCCTTCGGGATGGTACTGTCTTCCTTCTGGATGGTCTTCCTTCATCTGGATGTAGTAAAAGTCTTCCTTCCTTTTCTGTTTTGACTTCTTTTCCGTTGGTTCGCCTCTCGTCTTCGTAATTTACTTGTTCAAGCGAAAAGGAGTTTCTGCTTTGACTGACTAGTTTTTTACTTGGAGTAGGCAGGATCGCCATGTAATAAAAGACGTTTTATTTTGAAGTTCATATTCAAATCTGCCTTTTCCATTCGAAATGGTTTGGCTTTTATACTTTATTTTCTCTAAAATTTTACATAGATTGAGTTAAACTTATTACAATAAATTGAGTGGGTTACGTTCTATATATTTCTATTGATCTTACATAGGTTTTCTTATTAGCTAAATGGAGTTCCTTAACTCTCTATAATTGAGTTAGTGTAAGAATATCGAGTTGTATTTACTACACTCGATATTCAGTTACGCCTCATTGATATTTGTCTAGCTGCCATTGGCCATTCTCTTCATGCATACAAAGTGTATGCAAGGGTTGACTTTAGTTTGTCACCTATTTTTAGTTTCTGTGGGCGTTTACATATGCATTTAGATGAAAATGCATTGGGCTAAATTGTCTGTGTGCCTGTTACTATGATTTCATTCATAAATCCATTTGCCTCACACCCCACTCCATAAAACATAGCATTGATCGTCTTTCATTCGCCGCCAACACTAGTGTAAGTGGTTTTGTGTTTTACAGGTATCGCTGTACGCTAGTGTTATTGAATATGCTAAATGGAATGCGATATGCTAAATGGAATGCGATCACACAGCGTTTTACCGATAAGGGAAATGTGACATAATTTGGTGACATGGTTTTACTCCAAATGGCAACTAAATAAACATTGCACTCATGATGGGATGAACCACTAAGTGTAGTTCATAGCGACATCATAGACTCATAGATGGTGGAGTCTGTTTCTCGCGCCGTATGCGCAGTAATTGGATCTATTCCTGGCTACTCTTCTACCACTAGGGTGGTTTCTGTTCGGTCCGTCAATTAAAAGGATCAAAACGGACTTACCCTTACGTCCCTCGGTGGATGTTTCGTGGAGGTTGGCTTACTTGCAGTGCTGCTGACGTTTTCGCTGCTGGTGGCGCTGCTGATGTCGCTGCTGACGCACTGGACAAAATTACCGATGTTACTGCGGTGACTGCGGGTGTACAGACGGGGTTATGCACGTTGTTGCTGCTTCTGCTGACGTGGGAGCAAACTCTGACCACGGTATTGAAATGCTGGTAACGGTTGACAGCAGATGAGGACGATGTGAACGCCGCTGTTACTGTTGACGCTGTTGTTGCAGGGTTCGATGGCTATGACGATGCTTGGGCACTCAAAAGTTGTCAAACGTTATGGACTGGCCAATTGCGACACTATGGGTTGCCTGGACACTAAAATCAACCACTCGTGAACACCAGTTGCTTGCTTGCCGATGCAGTGTACGCAAGACTGTGGGCAGCAGACCAACGCTATACAGCGATGAGAAGCTGGAACCCTGCCTGGACCCTTACGCTTCCCTATCGGAGAAACCTCCTGTGTACGGGCTTGAGGGAATAGTTGCGCGGGTCTGGAGGGGGGTTCCCAACTCTTACCGCGGTCGTACGCCTGTGGCCCACAACTTGCCGTATGCCGCAGATGGTG
Source organism: Phaonia tiefii (assembly GCA_963931995.1). Taxonomy (NCBI): domain Eukaryota; kingdom Metazoa; phylum Arthropoda; class Insecta; order Diptera; family Muscidae; genus Phaonia; species Phaonia tiefii. The sequence continues at coordinate 23,019,225 of OZ008370.1, forward strand.
GTGGCAAATTGCGTCGTACACACTCCTGGTGTTTCACGACTGGTGGATGTCTGGTGTGGCTTTGGTGTCTCACGAGATATTTTATGCGCAAAAAGATGTGGTGTGCCACAAGGTGATTGAGGCGCAAGAGGTTTTGGGTGTTACACAATGTGTTTGAGGCGCAGAGGATTGAGCGTTACACAATGTGTTTGTAATGCAAAAAGATGTGGTGTTCCACAATGTGGTGATGTCTCAGTACTGCCGGGGAAAAATGACCAATGAGTGTTAATGTTTTCCAGTAATACTGCTGACTTACCGATTATGCTTTGCAGGAAAATATGCCAATTTATTGGGCACTAAATATGCGATGAATTTCGCAACGATTTTCAGACTTTGCAAGACAAATGGTCTTGTAATAACTCCTAGAGGTTCTTCGGCCACAAGGTTATACTTGAATTTCACAACTCCAATAGGATTTTTCTGACTTGCGGTTTTACGACTGGATTTTGCAATGGCGTCTTCGAGAATGAAGAAATTTTTTAAAGTATTTGTCTCGAAAAGTCGCCATTGCATTTTGCAACTAAACGTTTACGAATGTTGTGCTGGTATGTGTCATGGAAATTTTCCGGTTTGATAGTATACAAGGGTTGTGTCTGTCTTTGTTTACCTTTTTCAACACACCAGGGTGCATTAGTTGCAGGTGATGGGGATCGGGCAATCCAATCGGGTGGTGGCTGTTGCCACTAGAGGGAGCCGTTGGTGTTATTAGCGGCGATATGGCGCCGCCACAGAGTAATGATTAATTTTATGTGCTTTCAATAAATCATTAAAGTGTTTATTAAAGAATTCTTTGCCATCATCAGTTTGCAGATTTTTTGGTATTCGTCCACATTTTAAAATGTTGTTCATAGCTTCAACAACATCTATAGATGTTTTGGTCTTAAGTGGTTGAATCCAAGCAAATTTTGAGAATGTATCGATGACTGTTAAGAGATATCGATATCCTTTATTTTGTCTCGAGTAACTCCCCATTTCAACTAAATCTGCTTGCCATAAGTCATCTATACCCTTCATCACAACTCTTCGTCGTAGAAATCGTTTGCGAGCCTGTTTATGTAATTCATTCACAAGCATTCGTTTTTCATCCATTTTTAGCATATGGGCCAAATCTGCGTTGCGGACGTTACGTTCGTACGCATATTTTTGAATACTGTTGGCGCTCTGAGCGTTACATTCTTAAGTAACCTACGGTGGTACATTGATCTTTGAGAGTGCTTTCAAATGGCAGTTACAAATATTTTCTGAGTTTTATCAATTACAATATAATTGTACTTAAATTGCCGTTGCGGACGTTACACAATACAGAAGTCGTTGTGGAGCACAATACACATTTTCATAAATTTTAGCGAATTTTACAGTATAAACAAAAAAAAACTACAAATACATTAAAGAAAGAGGAATGTTTAAGCATATCAAACCCACTTTCTATGCATTCAAATAATTGTTAGTTTATTCCCTGATTTTGACTTACATTTGTTGCGGGCGTTACGTTGCGGACGCTACATTTTTGACCTCTGTCCTCCTCATATAAATAAAAAAAACATTTTTGTGTTTATTTTCAAAAAATATAAATTTGATTCTTCTTTTAAATTTGTAGTTTTTGTTTAGGAGATACTGCAGTGCGTGCCATTTCGATAAAATTTTCATTAAGCGAAGAAAACACACTGATTTTAGAAATTGTAGTGACTTGCTTCTTTAAGGTTTCATCAAAAACTGACGCTTCTTTATTATTTTCTTCTTCTTTTCAAATCGTTGCAGGTATAATATTATTTTCGTGTGAGTGTCGGAATACACTCCAGAGTTGTATTTCCATCGGTTACGTTACAGAGTTGCATTTAAATATCATGAGTTTACAAACAAATAGTTGAATTAAATAACTAGATGGCGCTTCACAACAATTAGCTAAATTGAATAATAATAAATCAGGATAATAACAAATTAGTTAAATAGAACAATAATAAATCACAGTAGGCAGCATTTATAAACTAGTAGCGTTAACAATTATAGTACATACAATATGATAAGTAAAACCTCAGGAGGGTTGCCAGCTTAACACAATCCATTACAGCTCGGCCATCCTGACTCTTTGATTGACCTCAATCAACTTATTTTCCTAGCCACTTTCTCATGCGTTTGGCTTCAATCACCCCATCGTACGGCAGCTGGGTAATTTGGCAATTTTCAATGTCTCGTATTACGTAACGATCATTATCTAAGACTTTGTGTACTACGTATGGACCTCGGAAAATATCATTTAGTTTTTTATTTTTGCCAACGGTGGTGTCAATATGACGAATAACAACAAAGTCACCCTCATAAAACAATTCGGCTGGTTTACTCCTCTTTAAAAAATATTCTAAATTTTTTTCTTGCGAGCTTATAATAGCCTCAGACGCATTATTACGAATTTGTCCCAAATCACGAATATGTTCGGTCGGACGCTTTTCCTGCAAATATTCAGTTAGCAAATCAATTCCCGTACCGCGTTGTTCGACACCAAATAATAACATGCTCGGAGACTGCTTCGACGAACAATGTGTCGTATTGTTCATGCCGAATTCGATTTGTATTAACATCTGTGACCAATCAGCGTGATTCAGAGGATTTGTCACTTTACTTAACATAGCCTTAAGCACCCTATTCACTCTCTCGACCTGACCATTCGCTTGTGCAGATGCCACTGCAACCTTTACATGGTCTACATTATTGGCTAAAAGAAATGAGCTAAATTCGGAAGAAGTAAAACATGTGCCTCGGTCACTTATAATTCGTCTAGGCCTCGAGTAGCTTATAAAATATTTATCTAAACATGCGATAACTTCTTTCGTACTTGTTGACTTAACAGCAAATAACTTAACGAATTTCGTAAAACTATCGATTACAACTAAAATATGTTTTCGCTGAGAGCTTATCGAAGGAAGTGGCCCAAAATGGTCAATATGAATCGTATCGAATGGTACAGGCTTCTTAGGGATGTTGTACAAGTTTTGTCTATTTATTCTCACCGGAGGGGAGCACATAATGCATCGTAAACAATTCTTTATAAATTTTTCTATTTTCACCCTCATATTTTTGAACCAATAATTTCTTTTAATTTGTTCATATGTCTTCACAGTGCCCATATGACAAATCTTCTCGTGTATCGACCTAATAACATTTTCTTCTAACTCGGAAGGAACGTATAGTAACAGTTTGTCTATGTTATTTCCTCGGAAAACCATACCGTCTATTAATTTAAAATTCGCAACCTCTTCGTTTTCTAAGCGTAGTCTTAATTCCGTAATGTCATTGTCCCTATTTTGAGCGGCGTGAATCATAAAATCTAGTTCTCTTTCATCTGACACACTTACTACTTTACAGGGTATAATATTCGGTATATCGTAATCTTCGGCGTCTTCGGTGTCGTAGGGGTCGTCGAGGTCGTCGGGGTCGTCGTCGGCGAGCTCGTTAAATAAAATAGCGGAGGTTGGCGTTACTGTATCCCTTACTAAGATTTCGTCATCGGCGTCGGTTTTAGTTTCGTCTGAATTCACACAAAATTTGAAAGAAATCTTTCGAGGTCTCCGGCCGTTCGTGACATCTACTTAGTGCATCCGCATGACTCATAGTCGTTCCCCCTCTATGAATTATCTTGTAGTCATAATGCTCCATTTGTAAGGTCCACCTAGCTATCTTCGGGCTAATATCTTTTTTATTCAGAGTCAGCGTGAGGGCATTACAGTCTGTTACTATTTTAAAAGGTATGCCCCTCAAATAGATATCAAATCGTTCTAAAGCGTGAACAATAGCTAATGTTTCAAGTTCGAAACTATGCATTCGGGATTCAGATGCCGAAGTAGCTTTAGAGAAAAAGAAAACCGGGTGCAACTTTCCGTCGTTCTGTCTTTGTAATAGTACCGCTCCAAATCCAACCTTACTAGCGTCGGTATGTAATTCGGTCTCGTTATGTGGGTTATATATGGCCAAAACCGGAGGTGATGTTAATTTAGTTCTTAACTCGAAAAATGCTTGCTTACAAGTTTCGTCAAATTTAAAATTTCCTCCGCTTCTTAACAGTTGTAGTAAGGGGTGTACAATCTTCGCATAATCTCTTACGAACTTCCGAAAATATGAAAATAATCCCAGGCATGACTGGAGCTGTTTAAAATTTACTGGCGGAGGGTATAAGGCTAATGCCTGAAGGTGCGAATTATTAGGGCGCATACCATCTTTGTCCACTGTATAACCCAAGTAGTCTATAGTTCCATAAGCAAAGCTACATTTTTTTAAATTCAATTCTAAACCCAACGATGCCAGACGACGTAGGACTTCGGATAAAACATTAGTATGGGTTTCAAAATCTGGAGTGGCTATTGATATATCGTCGAGGTAAACAATTATTTTTCCCGTTTCAATCAAATCACGTAAGGCACAATTGATATATCTTTGGAAAACCGCCGGCGCGTTGCGCAACCCGAATGGCATTCGGTTATATTCAAATTGTCCGTCGGGTGTCACAAATGACGTATACTTCTTCGAATCTTCGTTTAAACGAACATGAAAAAATCCGTTCTTTAAGTCGAGTGTAGAAAAATATTTATTACCGCCCAAATATTCCATGCATGTCTCGATAAGAGGCAACGGAAAATTATCCCGCACCGTAAATTTATTTAGTGTTCGAAAATCTACGCATTTACGATACTCTCCATTCTTTTTTAAAACCATCACAACCGGCGATGCATACTCCGACTCACTACGTCTTATTATTCCGTTTTCTAAAAGTTCATCAATTATTTTCCTTAATGCCGTACGTTCTGCAACAGCTAATCTACGAGGTCGAAAATTAAAATGAGTGTCGCTCTGTAACCTGATCTTCATTTCGTAATCATACGGAAAAACATCTGTACCCGAATCTAAATATTGATTTTCAACTATATTCTTAATTATATTTTTTTCCCTGCTGTTTAGCATTGGACAAATGTCCAAGCCTTCGGTTATGCCATCCATATCAATGGCCATAATTTGATCGCAAGCAAATTCAAAAGGTGAAACTAATTGTCCTCTAATCGCCCTAGAGTCGGTGTTTATCGAACTGTGTTGCAAGCCCTGAACAAAGTCACGCGGCTTCAACACCAAAGCGGAGGGTAAATTATCAATTTGCAACAAAACTACTTCCACCGAAACACTCGAGCTTACAGAACAAAAACGTGATATTTGAGATTCATTTACATCTCTAAGATTAATTTTATTCGTAGAATTTTTCTTCTTATTAATATAGCATAATTGGATATTAAATTTTCTGAGGAAGTCCCGGCCCAACAATAAGGGCACGGGCAAAGTTTTATTAGGGACTACTAGTAGGTTCACAAAATTTGTTTGGCCTCTAAATGATATCTCGGCTGTTATCTTCCCCAAGGTCCATATCTCTGTCCCACCAAGTCCATGGAACCCAGTCCGTATTGGGGTTCGATTGATTTCAAACGGTATTTCATTATCGCGTACCAAATTTACCGGGCTGCCAGTATCGAAAAGGGATGAAATGAATTTAATATTACTAACCTGTACGTCTCTTAAGTTAAGAAATTTTACCCCTACCATATTCGTATAAAAAACCTCCTCATCGGCATCTTCGTCGGTGACAGCGGCAATCATCGTCTTTAGCTTCTGTATACGTTTGCTATTCTTGCACGTCTTGTGTTGATGTCCGGTCTGCCAGCAATTGAAACATACGCCAATCGGTCTCTCCTCGTACGGGCACTGCGGTTTCATATGTCCCATCCTCGAGCAATTATAACATCGGATTCCCTCGTTGTTCGTCTTTGATGCGTCGGTTTTTTGTTCATCCACCTTGGCTTTGGTGTTTGGCATACTTAGGTTGTCGGTTCTTCCTCTAATGCTCTGCCTCTGCTCGTGCATGTCTACGGCATTCTTTAGGTCATCCATGCATTTCGCGGCCGCAAACAAAATATAATCCGCAACACACCCTTGCAAACCCTCTTGTATGAACGCAATCAGTTCAAAGTCGCTGACGTCACCTCGCATGGCAATGGTCTCCATCTCCATAATGTACCTACGTACTCTTTCGTCTGTCCTCTTTCTTCGGCATCGCAGAGTGTTGTAAATTTCTTGCCGGCTGACTGTTCGCCCAAATTCTTTTAGTAGTTTTGTCTTAAGGTCGGCGTATGACAACGATCCTCGGCTCAGCAGCAGACGAGCAGAGCCAGTTAGTGAATTACGTAGGGCTAAAAATTTCAATAGTTCGTCGGCTTTTACCTGCTGCAGCACCTCCTCGAGATTTCGAATAAATTCTCCCACACCATACGAACGGTCTTCGCCACTGAACTTGATGATGGCATGTTCAATCTCCTGAAAATGAACTACCCGCTTAGGCGCAGTTGTGGCATCGTCATCATTATCTGCGTTTTCCATCTTTTCAATTTCCTTGCGCAAGCGTAAAATTTCATGGCGGCGTCGCAAAATTTCTATTTCGTCATCCAATCTATTTTGCTCTTCAGCTAATGTCGTATTGCGAATCACAGTATGAGTGTGCGTGTGTGTGGCAGTCAGCGGCAGCGCAGTCGTCGGCAACGAATGTGTTGAGGTAGGAGGATTTGCATTATCGATTGACGGAGGGTTTGCACAAGCGGCGTCGGCGGCAGTCTCTGTGTAAAAAGATGACGAAAGTTTTGTGTTAGACAGCATCGGTGTGTTTTCACAAGTAGCAGAAAAATTTGTAGCGGAGGTCACCGGAGGTTTGGCAACAGGAGGGCCATCAATTGCTGTCCCAATTGGAGTTTTGTCTGAGGTGTTTATATCGGAGGTAGTCGGAGGGGCAGCGGCGTTAATTGCATCAGCGGTTGTCGTAGGGTTCAAGGGAGCATCGGTTTCGTCGTACGAATCCTCTGTGGAAGCGTTAATCTCGGTGTTAAGGCAGTAGGCAGCTTCCACTTCTTCTCGGTGTTCAGAGAAAATTTTCCGGAGTTCATCCACCGTGGACTTATTTGGGAATTGCACTCCAGCAAAACTGAGTGCATCCTGCAGTTGGTTTTTCTTCAACTTGGCTTCCATTTTTCCTTTATTTCGGTTGTGTATGTGTTGTTTTTTTTTTTTCCAGGGCAATCCCACTTCTGACGTTGTAGTGACTTGCTTCTTTAAGGTTTCATCAAAAACTGACGCTTCTTTATTATTTTCTTCTTCTTTTCAAATCGTTGCAGGTATAATATTATTTTCGTGTGAGTGTCGGAATACACTCCAGAGTTGTATTTCCATCGGTTACGTTACAGAGTTGCATTTAAATATCATGAGTTTACAAACAAATAGTTGAATTAAATAACTAGATGGCGCTTCACAACAATTAGCTAAATTGAATAATAATAAATCAGGATAATAACAAATTAGTTAAATAGAACAATAATAAATCACAGTAGGCAGCATTTATAAACTAGTAGCGTTAACAATTATAGTACATACAATATGATAAGTAAAACCTCAGGAGGGTTGCCAGCTTAACACAATCCATTACAAAATTGAATGATGCTTTTGAATATTTTGAATAAGTATTGATAAAAAGCAATAATCATCGTATTTATTGTGTGTTAGCTGATCACTTATAATGGAAAATGATTTATTGCAGTCATGTAGCCATGCTACACAAGTGAAAATAGTTACTTGAGCATAGCTGAAGTGAGCAGACTGTATTTCATTTTGAGAAATAAGTCTGTAATTTTCGGCAAAGTCAATTTGCAGAATCAGGCCATTTGGCTCCAATGCTTTCCGTTTTTCCTCAAAGTATTTTTGTTGAGATCGTTTCACAAAAGTATGTAGTTTGAACGACGGCAGTTGGGATTCCAATTCAAAAATTAAATCTGCCACTGGGGCTTCGGTACAACTTAATACCATACGATTCTCTATTATTCTCCATTGCCTCCATTTAGTAACCTCATCAAGGCCACTAATATAAAGTAAAGGGACAAGCGCATCTTTAATGTCTTTTGTACAGTCATTGCATTCATTTGACATGCAAAATTCATTTTCAACGTCGCAGCAAACTTTTTCTAAAAAGTCACCAAAGCTCAAAGGGAATACAGGAATCTTTTTATTCAAACTTTCCAATAAAAACCCAAAATTTGCATGGTATTGACAAACACACATGTTGTGAGGCAACTTATCAGACAATTGCACTATTGTTGGTCGATTGTCATGGAATTTCGTTCGAGAAATTTTTTGATCACTAAACTCAGCTTGTAACAGCTGAAAGGCCTGATTTACCGTCATTATCATAAATCGCTTAGCTACTGGTAGTTTATGGGACCCAGCTAGTAGTGTCGATTTTCTTCCAGCAGCTTGCACAGAAATGTCATCTCGATAAAAAAAAATCATGAATCAGTTTTGTTTTGCCATCTAATTGCTCATCATGTTGTACTTCTTTTCTATTGCCAAGGTATTTTTCACAAAGTACACTGAGGACTTTACATTTCTTCTCCATATCATTTGGCAAAATGCGCTCAACTTTTCTTACAGCTTTGCTTAGAGTCTGCCTGCATGTACAGGGAATGACTAGCGTTGTTGTTTTTTTTTCTATTTTGACTTTCTCTGTAATTCGCCATTCGTTGTTTGTTCTTAGCTTTAATTTCTTTTGCAAGCGATGCGTTGCCTTTCGCGATTTCTTTAATTTTTTTCCGATAAGCTCGCTTTCTTTCAGCATCTTATGATCTTTGCTTCAGCAAGCTATTTATATCATTTCTTAAATTTATTCGAAACTTTTTTGATCTTTCTGTACTCGTACTCATTTTTACCCGACTTACTAATCGCAATTTTGGTCTTTTAAGTAGTTGAAATGATCTGAAACTGAAATCGACTAGAGTACGTCTGTCCACGTAAGTTACCAATAACTCTTTTAGAGATCCGAAGAGAAAAATACACTGTTTGGCAGTCAACATTAGCGGCAGCAGATGTTAAAGAGAGATGTAAAATAAGCGAAGCTCTCTTTGCCAAATTACATTGAAATAATTATAAGAGAAATAGAAAAGATTACAATTTGTTTACTGTGTTCTCAAATTATTTTTTGTAATTTTCTTTAACCCTTCAATCCTTATGTGTTTATAATAGTTGATGTATGTGGTTTTTATTACACGGTGTGACACTGAAAATACACTTCTGAAATGACCTAGTGTAGGTTGTAGGCCTGGTTAATCGCATCAGTTTTGCATCTTCAGATTTTTGAATATACCCTCAAAATCTGAAGTTAAAACAAAGATTTAAAACTTGATTGGACAATACTTTCACACTTGATTGGACAATACTTTCACATGGGGCTATTAAAAGTATAAATATACATATATACGTGTTTGAAAACCCTAAGTACTCGTCTTACTAAAACAGTAAAAAAAATATCAAAATCGCTTAAAACTGATTTAGATAAAAAAAAAAATTGGTCCGTGGAGTCCTGAAAAAACGTTTTTTACCCACAACTTCAGATTTTGAGGGTGTATTCAAAACACCATTGGAGCTCATTATATATTTAGGCAAAAATTTGATGTATAATTATAAGCAAGAACAAAATTATGATTCATTCAATTGTGGTCACTTGTGTCTAAAATTTTTAAATGATATTATGATGAAATAAAAAACAATTTTTTTTTAAATAATTCAAAGTTTCTCTTTATTTGAATGGTTGGTTGGGGATACATACAATATTATTTTAAATAATTTAAGATTTAGGTTTTAATTTTTTTTAGTTCTGTCCCGTTCCCACAGACACCTAACGACCTCCTTCTCAACGCATTCCCAAGGAATGCGTAGAGTTGGGCGCCATTATGCCCCTGCGGTGCCAGATTGATAAGGTTTTCTAAATGGATTATGCTTGTTGGTACAACATCGAGCGGCATGCTTGGTATGCCATGCGTATGCCGGGCTGGTAAACTCGCCGGACGGGGGGGATCTTTCCACTCGATGAAGTAAACACAATCTGACGTGGGAACATCAAGATTACATACCAAGACGAATGGTCTAAGCAGGACTTAAACCGATGACCGACATAATAAAAATAAAAATTAAAACGGAGCCCGAGCAGATACGTCATTAGAAAAAGAAATACAAATGCGACCTTCAAATCGAATTAATTTGATTGTGTAATATTTAAAGAAAATTGTTTTGCGAGCGTAGGGAAAGTATCTTATTTGTCAATATTTTTGCTGACTGGAGTAGATGTCAGCGTAGCCCACCCTCACGAAGCCCCTACAGCTTCACCACGACTCTGTTTCTTCTCAGAGTCCCAAAATGTTAATAACCCACAGAGACTTACCTTTACATACCCCTACTTTACCAAACCGGCCAACTACTCAGCCATACTAATGACGACCATAGATCGGATTTCGATATGAAGTTTATTCAGCCTTGTATAAAGGCAACTATTATTTACAATTTCAAAAACTTAATTTTAATGGGGCCTCTAGGGCGAAGTTAAAATAAACTGTTATTAACAGATATAAGATGTGGGAGCACCCTTTAATGGTGTCCTTAATGAACTTTAACAACATTCAAAATTGTGATCAACTGTCAGGGTCCACTAACAGGCAAGCCTCAACTTGTTTATGACTCCTTTAACTCAGGCTGTGAAGCTTCGGGCCTCCACGTTGGGTGCCATTAGGTCAGCAACCAACGAGGGTATGACACCTTAGCTCAGGGTCCGAAAAACCAGCCTTGGGAGTCCCCACGTTGAGTACCATTATGTCAGTGTGGCAGTGTGGTCTGCAATTTTTTGAAAAAATTTAATTCGCGAGTTTACGTGCTGATCGAGTGAGTTGCTCAGTATGCCTTGCGTATGCCGGGCTTGGAACTCGCCGGACGGGGGGGATCTTTCACTCATCGACACAACTACAGCCTGCCACTGAACACTAGAAAACATACCGAGTCTTTGAGTTCACACAAACGGATTCTTCGACATAAAATTTAGATAAACGGAGCCCGAAGTTAATTTCATAACATCAAAAAGAAACACACGATAAAAAAACTAAACTAAACGGATAATAACACTATAGATGACCTGTAAAAGAAAAGTTATAATAAAAATGAAATTTAAATAAAATGAATGTCTGTTTTGTTTTGTTTTGCATTGAAGAAGCAATTATTGCCGCAGGATTTCATGCTTTACTTTTGAGCCGACTGATGTTGATGTCTGCTCTGACCCTCCCGCTTGAAACTTCTGCTGTTTCGCCATGACTCTGTGCTTCTCAGAGTCCCAAATTAAAAGATTACCTGGATAACTTACATCTTACTCCTCCCTTTACCTAGCCGATCATATTTATAACGCGAATAAATTTTGAGTACGTTATAATATTCAGTTTATTAACAAATTCAAATTAATCTTACTTTACGACCGCCTATAAACACGGTAAGGGTTATCTAAAATTTCATCACATTTTATCTCGAAGTTAAAATAAGATTGATTTAGCCCTTCAGGGCGAAGCGCTTAATCGTAATTGGCCGTTTCCAATGCTAGCCTTAAAATTATGCTATCCATTAGCACTTACAATCTAATTAATTCTCCCAATTTAATAAAAATCAAAACAAATTATCCACCATGTGTGGTGACACTTACTCGCTAGTACATTAGTGTTAGTATGGCAAGTGTTTTCAGAACATTCCTAAAATATCTAGGGATCTTTGTATTTAAATCTTAAGTGTCGGTTTGTCCGTTTCAAAATCTAACCTGCATTAATCTGTGCTTGGTTATGGCAGTTTAAGTGGACTTTCCGTTAAAAATTCTTTTTCTCCACGTCTTTTGGAACTAATCACAATGTTCTAGGCTCGTCATTCGAGGCCTACGTGTACTTTCCGATGGCCAAACAAAACATAACCGAAAATTCCGGAGTTTAGTTTAATTTATAACACTTCTTCAAAAATTCTCACCAGTCACGTATATGGCATACCATACTTGTGGGAACTTTTGATGAATTTACGGGTTTCACTACACACAACCGAATTAGCCTACACTTGTCCCTCGGACACCGCGACTAGATCCCGAGACACTTTAGCAAATTACACAGTTTGGAACACTTTATCACTTAAATCTCATCGCTTAATTTAAATTTCAATAATCAGCATATTACCGGACGATTTCAAGTATATACTAACATTATTTTAAGGCCAATTGCTCAATAAGGCACATTGAATTCACTGATACCGTGCGTTTAACCTTATATATATTTTCTTTTCCTTATTGGATTAGTCCCGGCTCATCGGTCGGCGATTTATTTGATATTTTGATATTCAAATATTCATATTCTTGTTTTGGTCAATTTGGGGGTGCTGTTTTCGCCCCTCTGGGGCGTTTAAACGAAGTTTAATTTGGTCTTAATAATGTTGGCTTAGCGATTTCGGTCGATTCTTAGGCCATCTTCACCCCTCTGGGGCGATTTATTCGACCTTTTTGGCGACCTTCGCCGATTTGGTTACGGAGTCAAAAAGAAAAAGGCAAACAAGGACTTACCCCTTTTCTGCTGACGCTGTTGTTGATGGACTAAATGCTGATATCTATCTGCTACCTGTGGGTTTTATTGTAATTTGTTGTGTTGGCCTATTGATGGTAGAACTGGCTTTAATGATTTTGGCAGCGAATTACGATGTTGATGGTGTGTTTGCGGCGTGTATTTGTCGCTTGTTGTTGTAGCTGGAACACTTTGTTAATGATGTCGGCGTGATGCTGTGGTTTTCTTGGTTGGTGGCCACGGTAGTGCTGCTTGCGGGTGTTGTTGCAACCAAATCGGTGGCGTTTCTGCGGCTGATGACTGGTCTTGCGGCCAGATGGTGGTGTTGCCTGTGCTAAGGCAGGCGACTACCGTGGATTTTCCTAGAATATTTGATAATTAGTTCCACTGGAGTCTTTCAAATCCCCTCTCCGTCAACTTACCTTTTCGTTTTATGTTTATTTGGAAGAGTTTGGTGAGGGTGGTATTCCCTAAAATTATGGGGTACGGTGTACCTCAAATTGTTCGAGTCGGTAATTCCGACAAACTTTTGGTTATCCAAACCTTTATTGCAGATGACTTACTTGATGAAATTAGGGCAACTTGCACTCGACTTGACACTGGGCTTGCTCGCTTGTTAATGTCGGTTGATTCAAAAATTTACACGGACGCCAAGTACGAAAGCAACTCTGGTGCCGTTATTCTTGGTAGCGTGATTTCTTTTTTTCTTTGTATGTGAAACTTTGCTGTATACTGCAGAAAACTGTATTTTGTTCTAGAATATTAGTGTTCCCGAAGTAAAAATAATTTCGCAATGACATTTGCTTTTTGTCAGGGATGGCAAAATTGCCACAGATGAGTTGAGGCAATCAATCGGGTATCGATCACGGCGTTACGCGTTACGGCGCCGCCACACAACTCTCACACTTAGGAACTAAACAAGGGACTTAACGCTAAATGAACCTCATGCAAACTGAGAACACAAACTTTAGATCAAAAGAATCTAGTGTTCTCTAAAATACCCCATTTTGGGTAATGACGTTAATAGAAAGCCTAACTACGGAATCCAATAAATAATTAATATAAAATTTAACCCGAAAATTTATCGGGTGCCCCTCGTATATCGGCTGAAAAGTTTATAGGATATAAGTAAAGATATCAGATATAGAATGAAATGGCCATTGATGATGAAAAATATTATAATAAAATAAGGATAATATGTTCAATATATATACAAAATGTCAGAGGGTAAGTATGTCCGTCCATATAAAAAGGGATTCGTAGAAATAAAAAAATAGGAGTTTAATTTCTCACTTCGCCTGGGTTCTTACAATGATTATATTTTTCCTTATCGGTAAAATGGTGTAATTTCAAACTTTACACCTATTCGGGCACAATAGAGGCTGTTCAGGTTTAACTTTCAGGTTCAGGGTGCACCGTTTTCAATTAAGTTTCTAACTTTTCAAAATTTTCGTCAATGAAATCGAGATTCTAACGATGTGCACATATTTTCATTTTATTTAAATTTATCTACAATCCTTTAGCCCCGAAATTATGGTTTCAACAATGTGCACTGAATTTTAACTTGATTTCACTATTTTTAAAATCCTCTATCAACGAAATTTAGACTTTAACTATGTGCACTGATTTTACTTTTACTTCAAGAAATTCAGAATTCTATAACCATGAGATTTTGGTCTCAACAATGTGCACTGAATCTGTTTTTATTTCAATATTTTCAAAATTCTTTAACAATGAAAGCTTGGTCTTAACAATGTGCACTGATTTTACTTTTACTTCAATTAATCCAGAATTCTTCAACCATGAAATTTAGATTTTAACTATGTGCACTGATTTTAATTTTGGTTTTTTCACTTATCTATTAAGGCTCTTATGCTAATGGATCAATAATTGCGTATGCGGGAATTTTCTTCAATTACGGTTGATATTCGTTTATCAATTTAATGATCTTCCGCACTTTATTTTGCTTGGTCGAGTTCTTTTTGCTTTCAGGTTTCCTCGAGAGAATTCACACTTTCCCTAACTCTGCCCTAGGTCCAAGATTTACTTGTAAGTCCGGGGGTTAAAGAAGCATCGGACTTACCTTTTTCTTCTTCAAGGGGGGGGGGTGTTTTACTTAAGCTGTTGTACCGGGGCAGTTGAATGATGGTGGTTGAAATTCGATAATTATTTTACTGCTGTACCGAGGTTACTGTTGAGTATGTTCACCTGGGCGCTGGCTAGGCCTGTGGGTCAGATTTTGCCGAGAGATTCCCGGACTTTCCCCTGGTACTACGCTTCCCCGAGACTAGCAGGTGTTGATGACACTAATGACGTCTTGGTCTCGGTGGAAGCGCGTATTCTCGGTGGTGTCTCGGTGGTCTGAAAAAACTCCTGAGCCGGCGATTCCGGTTTTTAATACTGGGAAGCTATAACAAAAAGGAAAACTATAAGGGTCTTGTGGCACTAAATTTTCACTTCGTCCACATGGTATACAATCTTACCTCCTACTTCCTGGTTTCTGGTTGGAAATTGATCTCTTGCTTTGCCTCGTTGGAGGCAAAAACGAAGTGTTATGCTGATTCCTGGCAATTGATGGGTTTGAGCCCTCAAATTATGTCACTATTGTTGGCTTGTGTTTTAAATTTTAACCACTTAATTCAACACTTTTAAAAGTTTTACTATTTCACTGAATTGGAGACTGCTGTCGACCGTTTGGTTTAATTTCACAATTATCAATGACAGACAGATGTAAATTTTTGCAGCAGCTAAGCGATCGCTGTCCGTTATCCCACATTCCATTGTCTGCATGCATGTGTACGTGTGTATACGTTTACTCGTCGCTATAAGGGTGATGCGTAAACGTTTGATTGTAATCTTGGTGTTATGTGTAAACGTTTACTTGTGCGTATGGGTGTCGTGTGCAAAAAGTTTACAAGTACATGTTGGGGTGGGGTGCAAAACAAACAGTTTCTTAGACAAAAACTGGTTTGGGCACATTCCACAAATTCCATTGCACATGATGCAATAACTGACGGGTAATGTTATTGTCTTAGGTCAGTTTTGTCGGATAGTTGCCGGATGACTTGGCATGGGGATTTTTGAGTGCCAATATGGGGCCGTCACAGTTCTTTAAATGAAGGTGAAGATTTCGATGTTTCTGTTTTGTGTATGCGAAATATTTCTTCACAATTATCAAAAATCCATAAAAGTTTTGTGTTGCCTCTCACACATATAGTTTTTCCAGAAGTATATTCAGTCATCATCCCCTTCAGGATTGATAATGTGATATCACCCTGTTGACAGCGTAGTCGATGATGATTGTTTGACAACCAGACAACACTATTTTGTTGTTTTTGGTTTAATCCTTTTATGAGGTATGGTGGTTTAAATATAATTATTTTAAAATTCGTCTCATCAAAAACTATTGCTACTTCCTTCGGAACAAAATCGCCAACCTCTGCAATAAATCCTTGTATATCAATAAAAGCATCGATCTCCATCTCAAACAATTTTTCGAACTAATCCCATCAATGGGGTATACTCAACTAAACGATCATGAATGAGCACGCAATATGCAGATGTATTTTCAGGAATATTGCTTTTTGTCTCAAACTCATTAAATACCAATCATTAACACTGCTTGCGTTTTCTTCAACACATGCCATTTTCGCTGTGTCTCTATCAGACTCTAGCCAAGATTTACTTAACACTGTTTCAATTTTCTCTGGCTTGAGTTCGTACTCGATTGGTCCGCTTGTCAGACCTTCGTTTTGTTAACGAAGATCAACGACAATAACTGGAGCTTTGAATATAAAATCTGTTGATGTGAATAGAGGTTGAGGCTCTTTCATGTAGTACATTTCTTGAAATTTAGCATACATCTCATAAAGAATCGCATAACGACCCTTTTCAATGTCGAGGTTTAGATCATCATATGGATATGATTCAGAGTTTAAATGTACTTTTATGTTGCTTAAATGACAATTCATCATATTGTCTCCATTCTGCAAGACCATTAATAGAAAACGAGGGCGTTCTCTATTTGCAGCCAGCTTAACATTCCAAATGTGATTAGTTCCAAGTGTTAGTAAAGGATTATAATGAGAGTCCCAACTACGGAATGCTAATGGTGATGTTGTTCCACTCTTGATAATCTTTATCATGCTTAGTTTACTCGAGCCCGATAGATGAACATGCGGAATTCTCCATGAAATATTTGTAATAGTTAATTTAGCTCCTTCAATGTTAGTTCCTCTTAGTTCCTCTATATCATTCTTGCAACGTAATAAAATAAGCTCATGCTTACAATTTAGCATAATTTTATTAAAGTCCTCAGCGAACCCCAATAATGTTTTCAATGGTATATAAAAGTTGAATAGTTAATTTTTCACATCTATTTTCTCCCCGTTATTCCAACTTGCATATTGCAACTTATTACTCTCAACAGGATTCAAAGATACAAAGTTTTTTATAGTACTCGTCATCCCAAGATATCGAGTGCGATCAATTTCAATTCCATTAACTTCATAGCGAATCTCATCAAAAAGACTGGACCGATATTATTCAGCATTTTCATTTTTATATAACCTTCATTTTTGCCTTTTATATAACCTTCAACATATATATAGCTTTCGCTAGGCAGCATAAACAAGTCCTGGTTTTGTATCGAAATTCGTATCTCATCGTTGTTGTTAAAGGATTGTAGGCAGGCGCGTAGCCAGAAAAAAATTTCGGGGGGGTTTCATTTCAAATAAGACATTTATTTTTTAATATTAAAAATTTAATCTTCTATTGCTTTTTGACATAATTTCTACTATTTCTATCTCTGTTACTTCTATATCTCTATGTACGTTAAGCAATGCTAATCCGTTCAATCTGTCTTGCCCAGTTTTATTTCTTAAATAAGTTTTCAATCGACGGAGGGTTGAAAAAGAACGTTCGCTTGACGCGACTGATACTGGTAACGTAGCTCCAATTTGCAGGAAGCGATGTATTGTCGGAAATATCATATTGTCGCACAAATTTAAACAATCAATAAATGTCCCAGGATCTTTTGTTTGATTTAGGTTGTGTCTATTTATATAAGATTTGAATTAAAATGCGATCAAATAATTATAAAATTTTAATTGTTACCTTCGCCATAATTTAAATTCAGCAAGAAAATTGTCCCTGGATTCTGTGTCTCTTGGCCACTGTTTTTCCAAAGTACGGACTGTATCCTCCATTTGCGTTTCATTGAGCTGTTTAGATTTGCTAGGTAATATGTTTTGTATTTTTAAAAGCAAGTCACGGTGCCTTAAAAATCATTCGTTTAGCTCCTCCAAAAAGTGGTCCAGAAAGGGTATACAAATTGACCGACGATAGTACGCTTCTGGACATCCTTCGTAATTTTCCCTATTGACCTGTCGGGCTACAACTCGGGCACTTTAATTTCTATTCCAATTTCCGTCGCTATAGCCTTAGCTGAATTAAATATTGCCTTGAAAGATTGATCTGCGTCTGCGCGCATTTCTTTTAATTCTGCAAATAAAGTATCGATGTAATTGACACAGCTACTAAGATCGCATTGCTCCTCCTGCAGATACTGGCTTATATTTTTTGATAAAGAGAATGCTGGTTTCATTACTCCTAACGCAATAATAAATTGAGGTGTCCGAATTGCCGCTAAAACGGCATGTGGCTTTGTTGAATCATATCTGACGTTGCTGTCATCAAGCTCCTCCAACGCTTCACAAATGTATTGAAAAACGTCTGAAAACAAAGATAGGGATTCGAGATGTTCTACCCAGCGCGTTTCGCCACGACAATTGTCTTTCGAATGGCACCAAAATGATAAACAACAAAAAACTTATTGGGTGATTCTGCTATTCTTTGTTCCTCGTGCTACTTGTTAATATTTGCTTTTAATATTCATATAAAAACTCTTCCTAAGTATATGTATGTAGATTATATAAATTAAAAAAAATTCTTTGGATTTCGGGGGGGGGGGTTTCAACCCCCAAAACCCCCCCCTGAATACGCGCCTAATTGTAGGTATGGAGAATATGTATGATAGTCTTTTTTTATAATGCTATCGACCGACGCAGGTTTTTCTAAAACGTCAATAATTCCGCTCATTTTAATTTTAGATTTAAAGATTGTAGAAAAATTTTATTTTCAAAAGTTAAAACTTTATCTATTATTTTTGATCGTGAGTGATTGACTGTGTGCTAGAATGTGTGTTGGCACATGTATCAAACTCTTTTTATTATAAATAATCATTTAGGTTGTTCACGCGGGGCTGCTTATCAGCTTATGTGCTGAAAAGATGAAAAATAAGCTCTGGGCTACGTGAACACCCTTCCATGTTGGTTATCTGCTTATTTTTTTCAATCAGCTGTTTTCAATAAGCTGTTCGATAAATGAAATCAAAACCATCAATGTACAATTGAAATTGTTTGTAAAATGCCTAAGCAGAGCATTAAACAACAAATTATGGACTTCAGAGTCAATATGAGTACTTTGAAAATTGAATTCATTAAAGGTAAGTAGTCAGAAATTTATACGATGCAAATATTTATGGTTTTGCGTTTGTAGACATAGGTTTCCCCGACCCCCTGTCATATTACAACACTAGGCGGCAACGTGGGTTTGACACCTCTAGATTCATGCAATGAATCTTCGGTACCCACGTTGGATGCCATTGTGTCATATTGGCCAAGTTGCTATTTCCGAAAATGTCGAAACACGAGTTTGGAAGCTGATCGAGCGGGATGCTCGGTATGCCATGCGTATGCTGGGCTTGAAGCTCGCCGGACGGGGGGGATCTTTCCACTGACCATGCTTGACAACAACTTGCCTTTGATCACTGTTTTACATACCGAGGCTGAATTTCTCATAGAAAGAATTGAGACATAAAAAAAAAGAATAAAAGGAGCCCGAACAGTAGACACGGATAGATGGAAAACAAACAAAAAAAGGAACACCCGATTATTCCTGACACCGAGAAGTTCTATTTCGAAACAAGAGAGAAGATGTTTTTGTCGCAAGGTGATTTCAACACACCAATGATGACTGACGGATGACATTGCCAGTCTGGCCCTCCCTCATGAGGCCCCTGCTGCCTCACCATGACTCTGTTTAATTTTCAGAGTCCCAAATAGTAAAGTTGCTTAACCGACTTACCTCACATTATTTCCTTACCAGATTGGCGGACTAGCCAGCCATATTCAAATACATAATTTTTGAAAAACGTTATAATTGTTTGTTTTATTTAACCCGTTTATAGGGCAGAATTCATAATGACGCCTCTATCGGCTAATAATTCTAAAATTTAACAATTTAATAATTTAAATTCTCCAAAAGGGAGCAATTTACAATGCCACAAGGGCGAAGCGCGCTTACTTAACAACTATAGCACCGTTTATGTGCTGCACCAGATACTGGTGAATTAATTCTATTCTTATTTACAAACATTAATTCTAACTTCTTAATTAAAAATTTCAACAAAGTTTAGCAAGCGTGCATTTAGTCTACCACTATCTGTGAGGGTAGTACTAAAATCAATAAAATCTTTAGGGGGGATAGGGAACTACTCCCAGGAAAAGTGACCTAAAAATTTAGCTCGGTAGAAATCTGATTCCGACGGACTTACTTCGCGTATCGACCGTAATGCATATTCGATGCAATTCTCCCGAATGAATTTATCGCAGGCCTCGTGCGCCTTTATGACCTTTAACCGAAGGTCGTTTTATTAAACCTATTTCGCGGCGAAATATTTAAGAGTTAGTAATTCTCAGAGGCAGTTCGCATGAGATCTAAATACAATGGTTAAAGTTTTTGAATTCAGTATAAGCATATAATCTGTCCAGATCATTTTGGATTATAAATTATACGGATCTGCCCATTATGACAGCCGTTCACGCACTTTTCGTTAGGGTTTCCTACCCTACCTAAATCAATTTATTTTATCTTCTTTTAATATTTCAAAACTATATTCTATTTCCTTTTTTTTTCTTTAAATGATATCTCTTCTCATTTTGAATTCATTAGTGCTTCGTTTTTTTTTTCTTTCTTTGTTTTGTTTTTTTTTTTTTTTAAAAATTTTGAATTTTTATACGTGCAACTATTCCAATAAATTCATTAGCAAACATATAAATTCTAAGTTAAATTTAAATTTAAGTTACACTGGATTATTTCCTAACTGCTCATGCTCATCTTGGTGTCTGTCCGAAAACTTTTGCCTCTGCCTGTAAAACACGATTTATGATTCGCCAACTGGCCACTAATGGAACAGGTTCACTAGCACACACTGTAGGCACTCAGACACTTAATCATACACTCTGATGAGCATGTTCAATTTGAAAACACTTTGGTATTTACAATACTATATTTCTCTAGGTTTTAAATTTACAAATTGGCTTTACATTGGCAGAACAGAATAGCCTTTAAATTGATTTAACACTATTTTCAATACCAATTCGCTGGAATGATATTGTCTCTAATGCGAATTTAATCTTAACTAATACTTTTTTTTTCTAGCTTAACCATTCATTTTCACTTTTAGCTTTCGCTTAATTTATAGACCCATGACACAGGTCTTAATCTCCTCACTGTCTGTCCACGGTTCTCGTACGTCAAATAAAAATTGGGCTTAACTTACCGAAAACCTCCCGCTGGTGGGGGTCTAAGGGACGGTTTTGGTGGCTTACAGCGGATTATATGCGCTAATGTTCGGAGCTAATGATGACTATGGCTAACGATGGTTATGGCCGATGATGTTTGTAGCTATTGATGACTGCAGCTAATGATGGTTAAAGCTGATGATGTTGGTAGTTAAAGATGACTGCAGCTAATGGTGTTTAAAGCTGATGATGTTTGTAGCTAAAAATGTTTATGGCTGATGAGGGTAGAATTGTCCAGTAAAGAAGTAAAATTTCACACCCGTCGATAGGCGCTGGCATTCAAACTAACGCTTCTGCGTCTTCCCGGGACTCAAAAGGTTCACGGGTCGACAGCAGGTGGTCTAGACCACCCCTCGGCTTTGCGCTCTTTCCCTTTACCTGCCGGCCAACGATTAAGCCACCGGTTTAGGAGGGGAAAGCGATTGCGCGAACCACAAGGATGGCGATGGACTCCTTTCTGTCGAACCGTGTATCTTTTGGGGTCCCGAACTTGATGCTGCCACCTGGCGGCTTTACCACTACACCGTTGGTATTCCAAGCTGCTGAAACTTCTCTGGCTGGGGGTGAAAAAGGAAACTTTAGCACTTCTCCGGCCAGAAGTGAGGTTATACTTACCACCGAAAACTTCTGCTTTGGCTTTAATTCACCAAAAACTGTTAAACAACCGTTGAGCCGTCTAGCGGTGACCGTTGGTGATCCCGTTCTTCGCTGCTGCTGAGCTGGTAGGGAAAATAGACAGTTCAGGAATCCTCCGGCCGAAAGTGAGGTTGGACTCACCAAAATGACTTCCTTATTCTTTTTCCTTTTTTAAGGTTTAACCGCGAATGGAACGTTTGCACACGATTAATTGCCATGCTGGCTTCAAAATAAAGGAATAATTCCACCAATTTTATTTGCAAATTCACTATACTGAAAACTTCCAATACGATTGATGCGTATGTTGGTGTCTGCCGTTGGTACTCGTTCTTCTCGATCGCAGGGTTGTTTCGTCAGTGACAGAATAATGGCGGTTCTAAAAATTACGCAGCCAAAATTCTTGTCACACACACACACACACACGGATTTGCTTTGCTACAAATCTCGAAATTTCTTTGTCGTGTGGAAATCTGCTGTTAGACATGTAATTAATTTGGGTTTGTTTACCACTCAACAAACAACCCTGTGTTGACGTTTGCGATGGTGCATTGTAGCAGATAGTGCATATGGGTTGTTGTTGTGTTCAACATACGAGGTGGTACCATATGTGCTAATTCCATTGCCGGCGTTACGGCGCCGCCACACCCCCGACCTGCGCTCATTTTGATTGTTTTTTTAATAAACAAAAAACAGATGTAAATACCAGTGCTACCAATACTTAAATATAAAATTTGAGATGCCATTTGCTAAAACTTCGTGTTTTTACTGTTGTCAGCAAGTTAAATTTTTGGTATTTTCCAACACTAAAAATAAGCTGATAAGCTTTTGCCAAAGGCACAGGTTGCTCAAAGTTGCTTATTTTATTTCAATGTATTTTGTTGTTGGCGAGATAAGCACATGAGCTGATAAGCAGTCCTTCGTGAACACCCTAATTGTTCTGATCAACTAAGCGTACTGTTATTGAACTTATCTCTTTGCAGTTGAGCGGTAAATAGATTAAGTTTCTCGGAATCTCCTCAATTTTATAGCCTGGCGGTACGCTGATTCCAAATTCATGTAGCGTGTGAACAGGTGAATTATTCATATATGAATTTACCACAATATTGCATTCAATTCGTATCAGATTTATTTTAGAAATTTGTACTGGGACATCTGAGTAATGATCTTCTCCTCCACTTAATTTCCTCGCTTCAAATCCCAACAATGATCCAATCGAATTTGGCTTATCAAAATAAACTACATCATGGGAGCTATTCAATATCACTTGCATTGTATTGTTATTAGCCTCTATACCTATAATCTTACTAGGATTATTCATTTCATAATGTTCAGATATTGTTTCTGCAATATCATCTAATTCATATGATCCAATAGGTAACTCAATAACATCATCACCAATATGAAATAAATTGTTGTGGGCATCAACGTTGGGTATACTATTATATGCATGAAAATCGACAAGAGCACATTCATATTCTCCATTTAATTCGATGGGAGGAAAGTAGCAGGCTGTTAATTCTGATATCTTCCCACTCAAAGATAGTGTAATTGACATTTTGGATGCTAAGTGGTGAATGATTTGAAAAACTAATGAGAATGCTACTTACATCAAAGTGTTGGGCGGAAGAAAATTGATGGACGGATGGGTGGGAAGAGTGAGAGAGAGGGGTAGGAAGAGAGAGGGGTAGGAAGAGAGAGGGGTAGGAAGAGAAAGGAAAAAACTGAGATGATTAATCAACAAAACAAAACAACGAATTCATGAATTTTTGCTGTCTTGCTTTTAATATAAATGAGTGTAAGCAATGAAAAACATAATTTCTAATATATGCATCAGAAAATTCTAGATTATTCCAGAAAGTTCTAGATTAATATATTTTTGTATGAAATGATTAATCAACATAACAAATTTTTTGGAAACAGCAACATTTGTTTTTTGTAAACATAAAACCATAATAATATTTTTACGGAAGTAGCAATTGTTTAATCACAAAACAAATATATTTTGAAAACCACAACATTTAATTAGAACAACATAATTTGAAAACCGCAAAGTTAGATGCGTGAGAAAATTCTAACATTCTAAATAATAACATTGTATTACTTAATGTAATATTTCAAAATTAGGGTGCCCAATGGGCGAAGCTCTAGCTTTCAATAAAAAAAATGTAAATGCTACCCTGTATACGGTACTTTCACTTAAAATATTGGTTACTGTAATTTACTTATTAAAAACAAATGTTAACAAAATTGTCTTAACTTATTCACCCCTATGCTGCGTTACAATTACGTTCCCGTTCTACGTTACGCATCGATCGAACTTTGCTATGCAGAAATAAAACTTAATCGAAAGAACAAGAAGAAGAGAAGTGTGTTGTCAGAATAACCATGCTGCTAGTGGAATGTGCGAGATGAAACAGAAAACATATGTTATTTTGTAAACATTAAAGTAAAAAGTGTAAAGAAACCAGTCGTGACGGAGGTAAGAATTTTGTTTTGTTGAAATTATTGCAGCACAATAATACAATTTTGTTTATTTCATTAGAAATGGAATTAATAGCAGCAGCGATTTTGTTGGAAGAGGAGAACAACGGGCTCCAGATTGCAGAGACAAGGATTGCGAAGAGAAATTTAAGAGACAGTTGCAATCCGTTCGAGTTGACCGATCAAAGGTAAGTCATTTGTTTTAAAAGATATATGACATATAAAATAATTAGTTTACTTTTACAGCTTCAAGAAAAACTTTCGCCTTAACAAAGACGCATTCAAGTATGTGCTAGATACTTTTGCGCAAGAAGCACAGCCAACTACCTTAGCAGCTGTATCACCGCTTAGCAGAGTAGTGGCAGCTCTCAGATTCTTCGCCGAAGGAAGCTACCAACACGGAGTTGGTGCCGATTATAATGTTGGGATGGCTCAATCGACTGTGTCAAGGTCGCTATCGTATTTCCTTGAGGTAATGCAACGAAAGCTTTGCTCTCAATGGATACGATTTGAGCTGACTGAGGAGGAAAAGGCACAAGCGAAGCGCGAGTTTTATGCGAAGGCCGGCTTCCCAGGGGTGACTATGTGTGTTGATGGCACTCATATCAAAATAATAAAACCATCGGAAGAGGCGTTTCTTTTCTATAATAGAAAAGGTTATTTTAGCATTAATGCTATGGTGGTGAGTATTTTTTGTTTTAAGTTACAGAGCTCGTTAATTTAATTTATGTTTTTAGGTGTGCGATCACAAAATGCGCATTAGATTTATAGACGCCAAATTTCCTGGATGCAACCACGATTCCCATATATGGAATCTAAGTAAAGCAAAGGCATCCATGGAACGGAAATATCAGGACGGAGAAAGAAATACTTGGCTATTAGGTATTTATTTCCTCAACACTGTATATAAATTTCAGTACGCAATTCATTTTTTAACAGGTGATGCAGGTTACGCTCTGGAACCCTGGCTTATGACGCCATATCGGTCTCCAAGGGTAGGCAGCCAGGAAATGAAATACAACACACAGCACACAAAGACGAGGAACATTGTGGAAAGGACGATTGGGGTTCTGAAGAACCGATTTAGGTGTTTATTGGGTGCACGTGAACTACATTACTCCCCACAAAAAGCAACTCAAATTATAAATGTTGTTTGCGCCCTCCACAACATTTGCATTCATTACCGGGTGGAAGATGTAGACATTGTAGAATCTGAATGTGAAGTAAGTTCTCCTGAAGAGGACGATGATGAAAGCAGCGGTTCAGATTACGCTTCAATAGCGCGTAATATTCGGGACAATATACTTCCCTCTTTTTAGCGTGCTGAAAAAGCAAACAGTTCAAAAAAATTAAACGCATTCAGATCATTTGTTAGTGTGTGTATTTAAAAAAAAAATTCAGTTCATATATTTTATATTTAATAATAAAAACTTAACTATAACAATAAAAATAAGTTGTAATTCATTTACATTAAAGCTTTTCAATTCAGGTATTTACAAGGTAATTAAAAATTATAAATCTGGGAACTGCACACGCAACATTTGCAGCTTTATCTCAATTTTTTGTTTCAGCAACTCCTCCTTTGCTTTGTTGTGGCGCTGCTCTTCTGCAAGTTGCGCCTTTGCAGTGTCTGCCAGGCTTTCCACATTACGATTTAAGCGCCGCATATATGAGACCATGCTATCTTGGTATTCCTTGGTCTCTTTTTTAACAACTTCCTGCGAGGTAAGTATCTCTTTCAACAATGATTGCGTTGTTTCCCTCGGACATGGCTGCTGACGCTTTTTTGAAGTTGTCGGTACATCGGTGGGGTCTTCGGTACGAGCCGATATGTCCATTTCGGACACTACAGTGTCGTCCGGTACAGCACTCACCTCTCCAAAATCCTCTGCTCCGCTTATTCCGCTCGTGCTGGTTATCAGTCCGGTCAGCCGTATAACCTTTTCTTCAAGGGGACTAATGCGCTGCAGGCGACAGTGGCCTCCTCCGGTGCTCACCATCTCTTTTTGGTTTGTGGTCAGCTTCCGTTTGATGTAGCATTTCCAGTCAATCCACACCTATAAAAATGTTTCACAAAATCAACACCAATGCACAATCAGGGTGATTATTCAAATTTCATACCTTCTTCCATGCAACTCCGGTTTTTGTTGGTGGCCCTATTGAGTTAAGTGCTACTGTCACCTCTTCCCAAAATGCCTGCACTTCTTCTTTCGATTTTTGGTAATAACCACTCGCAATGTCTGCTTGTGTGGCCATTAATTCCGCCAGCTTCTCGTACTGTTCTTGATTTGTTTGTTTCGACCTGTAATAAATGAAATAAAACTCAGTAATTAGTACAATAAATAAAAAACTTTAATAAATACATATTTAAATAACTAAATAAAGTTTATACTCCATTTTATACTTACATTTCTCAATTATCTTAAAAAACCAACACTTTCATGCACACTTGATCACAATAACAAAGAAACATATGTGCTTCAGTCAGACCTTTTGCAACGTAAGAAAACAAAGCAAAACGTAACTAAAATTGCAACGCAGCATAGCTCCGATCGAAAGAAAAACGTAGAGGAACGGAGCGGAACGGAACGCAGCATACCAAAGATGGCAAAACGGAGAAAGTTCGATCGTGATTGTAACGCAGCATAGGGGTGATTAATGCATGCTGCCTGCACATGCTGGAGAATTAACAAGAACTAAACACATTCGTGTCTGAACGTTCGGAGTATATCGCAATAGGGACACGACAGTGCGCGGCGAACTTGACCGTGCGTCTCGCGAGTCTTAAGCCGAATGAATACGGACTTCGATATCCGAATACGATTTCACCGGTAACCGAAATTTTTAGATTAGGTTTATTTTACGTCGCCTAAATCACCAATCACCTTTAATGCTATGCGTTAAATATTTCACGACACGAATAAAAACCGAGCATTTATTTAGAAATTCAAAAATCAAATATAAACAAATCAATAATAACTAAGTATATACAATAGGTCAATATGGTTCGTTCCTCCACTGTTTATTTGTCGGAGTCCATTTCGATCTCCTTAGGATTCGTTCGAAACAAATCGTTTTGGGGACCTAACTAGCTCCTATTTTCTTAATTTTCCTTTGTTTCTTTTTCTTTTTACAATTAATGATTATCTCATAATATTTATAAAGTCGTCTTTGTACGCTTTATATATATACTTTACTTGATTAAACTTTTGCAAAAATCACTTTTCCATTTTCTTTTACTAATAACTTTCTTTTTACATTTTTTTTCTTTGACTTTTATTTTGCAGAAGTTTAGTCTTTTACAAATACACTTTTATTTTCTCTTAACCAAATTTTACAAACTAACAGATCTCAAGTAGATCTGGCTTACCTTAAGGATTTACTCTAATTGTATGTTCATTCATACATTTCATTATGCATTTCAAAAAAAAATTTTGATTTCAAAACTTTACACTTAGGGCTTCACTCCGAATATCATTTGGAAATGATCCCCTATCTAATGTTCGTTAATTTACGTTCGAATGACTTTGACTACTTATAAATTCACTCGCGAACAGTTTTGTCTGTCCGGTGTGTCAATACATTCGAACGTATTTTTTTGTTATAAACTATTCAAACACTTTTGAGGATTTTGATTTTGGATAATTATGAGTACAGGAATACCTCGCATAGTACGGTTAATCCGTTCCACCATTTTGCCGTACTATTTGAAACCGGACTAATCGAGGCACTCGGGACCAGTGCGCCTATTAACAGGTCATATACCCCTATGAAGGAGGTTAAGGGACATTAAAGGATAATCAAGTCAAAAAACGATAAATTGTTACACATAATTTGTTTTTCTGCTTTTCTATAAAAAAAACGAGAGTGTCTAGTACATATGTACATATGTATATTCAAACATATATTTCTTTAAAATAACTAAACCAACAAAAACAATTCATTTTAAATTTAAACCAACAAAAACAATTCATTTCATTTTAAAATTCTTAAAAATAACTGAACAAAAAAACAAGTACAAAAATAAAACTAAACAAATAAATAAATATGTACGATAAACAAAAACAATTCACAAAAACGATAAACAAAAACAATTCACTTTAAATTTTAATGCTTTCTTTCATTTTTTATTGCCAAAAAATTGCAATATCGATGTCTGGATCTTTTTCGGTCGTTTCTCCTCATACAATTCTTTGTAGCAACGAATTGCATTGTTAATTGTGCGACGAGTTGTAATGCTACGTTCGATATTAGGATCAACTTCCATTATATGATCTGACACTTTTTCGACCATTCCAATAATTTTTGAAAGCTGTTCAGCCGTTAAATCTTCAGACATTTCAACACAGTCATCGTTGTCATCCTGTTCTTCATAAGCTCGTTGCTCGTCTATGTTCATTAGTGTTTCATTATCGAGCTCGTTCGTGCAAGATTTAATGCATTCAATTACATTCTCAGAATCCAAATCTTTGAAACCAAGTTGATGTCCAAGCTCCGCTATGTTATTGGTAACTTCTGAAAAATGTTTCTCAAAACCAATGAAATCATTAGCACAATGCGGTATGATATGTTTCCAAACGGCTCTCATATTGTTTGGTGCAACTTCATGCCATGCTTCACCTATATTCTCGATAACATTTCTAATGTTGTAATTCTTCCAAAATTCTGTCAAAGTTGGCGCATTTTCTCCTGTTGTTGCTTTAATGGCTTGTGAAAAAGTGCGGCGTAAATAATAGCTCTTAAACGTTGAAATGACACCTTGATCCATCGGTTGAAGTAACGATGTCGTATTTGGTGGAAGAAATGTTATTTTAACATTTTCGTTTAATTCGCTAAGACCGGTTGGATGACCTGGAGCATTATCTAAAATTAATAAAATCTTGTACTCCAACCCATTTTCTCGACAATACCGTTCTGTTGTAGGGCAAAAATAGTTCGTGAACCAATCTTCAAATAAAATTTTTGTGACCCACGCTTTTTTATTTGAACGCCACAAAACTGGCAAATTATTTTTTGATAAACCCTTAAGAGCACGAGGATTTTCCGCACGGTATACAAGCATCGGTTTTAGTTTAAAATCTCCTGCTGCATTACCACCTAACAATAGTGTAAGACGATCTTTTGACATTTTATATCCTAGATTTACATCACAGCGTATCTGTGTATACAACCGGTTTATTATCTTTTGAGGTGGATTTTAAAACATCCGCATATTTTCCCTTTTTTGATTTTGTCTTCACTTTAGAACATATTCAGGTTGTTTATTTATGGGCCCTGGATTACGTTGGCCTTTATACGGGTATACAAATTATTCCCTAATGAAACATATTTCTGTCTGTCCACTGGTTTTCAATTCGTCCGAAAAATTGGAACTGGACTTACCGCAGATTGCTTCAATGGAAAGGGACTGTTGTTGTTTTTGTTGTCACCTACTCTGTTATGGCTCCACTGATGGTGTGTGGGCTGAGGTTATGTCGATGCTGACAGATTTTGATGGATGTTTGTGTGTTGTTTCCGGGTGTTAGGTTGATTCCGATGACAGATGGCTACACTTGGGTACTGATGGATGGTACGGCGGATGATGTTTTCTGGTGGTTCCCAATAGGGATGATGTAGTTGGTGATGTCCTGGTTTAGGTGTTATGAGCAAGCAGCGGAATTAATCGTGGTACACTACTGCAACACGTAGTGACCAATGTTGACTGGCCGGTTATCGTTCCTAGCCCCACTTCTGGACGCGTATTACCCGGAGTAACCCGGGCAGTACTGCCTGTTCCAACAGGGACAACCTCTGCAGTACTACCAGAGCCTCCAAGAACACGTGACTTCCGTGGGTAACCAAACAAACGTCCTACCGACAATGATAACTAGATGCTGTTTGCGGCGTGTGTGCAAACGAAATCCGCGCAACGAAAGCACCCAATTTGGTGGACTCTCCCTCTGTTGTAAAAGAAAATTGTTAGGCACGGAAAAGCTGGTATCCCACGTTGAAACTTACCACTTGTTGGAGGTTAGCTGGGCGTAGGGGTTTCCCTGAGGATTCCTTTGTGGTATCTTCCTTGTCTACGCAAGACGCCGTCTTCCCGGGGACTTAAACCTCAGTAATTTACTATTCGAAACGGACAAACGTTCTCTAAATTATAAAAAGGGCACTGCCCAAATGGTTGCTGACAAATTTCCAACGATGTTAGATTATTTTTTTAAGGGCTTTGCCAAATTTTCTGTTTTTTTTTTATTTTCCACACTTATTAGCTCTGGCTGTTTGACGACGAGTGAATTCAAAAATGGCTGTCGTTTTTCAAGAAGACGCCGTTACAATCATGCCAGACTGCCGTTGTATCGTCTTATTTCTTTTTTTCCAGACGTTCCTATGAAAATTCTCGAATTTTCGATGCAAAGTTGCCGTTTTGCCAGATAATTTGGCAATGTTGTTTACTTTTCGTTTATCCACTGCCATGATGCATTTTCGATAGGTAGTACCTGCCAAGTTCTGTGGTGGTGTAATCAAACAGATGGTTGCCAGATTATGGGGCCGCCAGTAGATGGTTAGTATGGCGCCGCCACATTGGGCTTGGTGATTCGAATGTGACGCAATGGTTTGACGCTCGCTGCGAATGCATTTGTGCACATGTATGGTATGTGCCATAATTTACATAATTACATATGGAAGCAAATTTGATTCTTGGGCTAAAGCCCCCCCCCGTGCGTGCGCCACTGCGTGGGAATGACAACAAAATATAAAACAATTATATGCTTGACAGCTGACTTAACAATCATTCCTCAAATTGAAATTTTAAGTTTTCGTCGACATACACTAGTGAGAAGAAACTATAATCAGTGGTTCATGTTAACGTTATGCACCATTCATTATTTTACTGTTTTCATTAATTTCCTAACAAAATTGGGGTTATTGTTATTGTAAACAAACAGTTGTCAGTTTGCAACGAAATTGATCAAATACCAGTGTGACCAAATTTAGTCTGAGCTTTTAAATTTTTCCAATAAATAATCCTTGAATCAATCTTTTTGCGCAGATTGTATATATTCCTCACTAAAAAAAAAAGGGGTTGAAAATAAACTTTATTACCAGTTTTTGTTGTATCTCATATTAAAGCAGCCGTCCGGAACTTATTCAATATGACTGGGCACACTAATTCATTCGTTGAAGGCCAGTATTCAGTTTTTATGAAATTTTCGTTACCATTAGAAGTACATACGTGTATAAAAAAATAACGAAGATTCCAAAATTTCGTTTACTTTTCATTTGCGTGGTACTAAGCTCAGCGAAATGTTCGCAGGCCAAATCACAAAAACGATGTACAAATAAACAGTCAAAATTTCTCTTCACTCAAATGCCAACAAATAAAAAGAGTGAAACACTAGCACTTCTCTGGCCTCTCTCTTGCCCTCTTCATTGAATATTTCAATACACAAGCAGCTTTTTGATAGTGTTATTGTATATAACTATACAAATTCAAATCGTGTTGAAATAAAATTACATACACTATGCAAAAAGTATGAAATAATCAATATATGGCACGAGAGAGAAATTCGTTTGAGTGAATATCTAGCACTTTTTGGTTCTCTTTTAGCAGGGTTGCCAAATTGCTCTCATATTCTGGTTGTCTAATTCTTGATCGTCTTTGCAAATCACAAAAACGATGTACAAGTAGACAGTCAAAATTTCTCTTCACTCAAATGCCAACAAACAAAACGAGTGAAACCCTAGTACTTCTCTACTCTCTCTCTCTTACTCTCTTCATTGAATATTTCAATACACGAGCAGCTTTTTGATAGTGTTATTGTATATAACTATACAAATTCCAACCATGTTGAAGTAAAATTACATAAACTATTCAAAAAGAATGAAATAAGCAAGATATGACGCGAGATAGGAATGCGTTTGAGTGAACTCCTAGTACTTTTTGGTTCTCTTTTACCAGGGTTGCCAAGTTGCGCACATCTTCTGGTCGTCTAATTGTAAATCGTCTTTGCAAATAATTTACAGGGTTGTTACGACAAAATTATTTCGTACGAGTTTTAACAACCAAAAATAACACCAACAAAAAGGATGCACAGGTAGAGAAGAAAAACCCCGCAATTTGGCAACCCTTGAAGAAGAGATCCAAAAAAGTCGACACGATTCACTCAAACGCATTTCTTTCCCGTGTCATAACTTGATTATTTCTTACTTTTTACATACTTTATGTAATTTTATTTAAATACGGTTGGAATTTCTATAGTTAGATAGAATAACATCATCAGAAAACTGGTCGTAAGAGAGCGAGCAGAGAAACGACACGCTTCACTCGTTTTCTTTGTTGGCATTCCACTCCATGAGTAAATTTTCTTATCTATACAAAGTTGCTTTATGACACCAAATGCGTTAAAAATAAAAAAAATTAAATATTTGGAAAGTTGGTAACTCTCAGCAAAAAAATAATCCGTTTACAGATAAATGACAAAATTTCTTACGAAAATTTCACAAGAACTGAATACTGTGCTTGAAGGCAAAAGGCTAAAAGATTTCTCCATACAATTTGTGCTGCTTATATACAGATTCCCAAAAACGATGTACAAGTAGACAATCAAAATTTCTCTTCACTAGAATGTCAACAAACATAACGAGTGAAACCTTAAACATTCTCTGCTCTCTCTCTCTTACTCCTTCATTAAATATTTCTACACACGAGCAGCTCTTTTATAACGTTAGTGTATATAACTGTACAAATTCCAACCATGTTGAAGTAAAATTACAAAAACTATGCAAAAAGTTTGAAATAATCAAGATATGAAGCGAAAGAGAAATGTGGTTGTGTGAATTGTGACCACTTTTTGGTTCTCTTTTACGAGGGTTGCAAAATTGCGCACATCTTCTGGTTGTTTAATTCTTGATCGTGTTTGAGCTTCCCAAAGGGGATGTATAGGTAGAGAAGAAAAAAAGTGCGCAATTTAGCAACCCTTGTGGAAAAGAACTAGCAAGTCGACGCGATTCATTCAAACGCATTTCTCTCGTAATTCATTCACACGCATTTCTGTCATAATTCATAACTTGATTATTTCATACTTTTTACATACTTTATGTAATTTTATTTAACTTAATTATAGCTTTACTTAAATTTATAACTTCATCAAAAAACTTCTAGTGTATGTTCAACGAAGAGTGTAAGAGAGAGTGCGGAGAAACGATGCGTTTTCTTTGTTCGCAGTCCACTCCATGAGTAAATTTTCTTCTCTATTTAAAATTCCACACTCTTTGAGTTTCCCAAACATTGTTGTAAAATAAAATAAAAGCATTTCATAAGTAGCATTAAAGTATCCGTTAATTTAAAATAGCACATCTGATCAGTAGTGTTGGAAAGTGTGAAATTCTAAGTAAACAGGGTTGTTTTCTCAAATGTCGAAAATAAACGTTAAATTCAAAAGGTATTTATAATGAGTTCATTGAAATAAATATTAAAGGATAATTAAGTGTTGAATGTGAACTGCTTCATCATTTTATATTTTATTTTATTTGGTTTTTTTTTTAATAACTGAGCCATTTATTCATGTCTTTCTGCAGTAATTGTTATTATTACCAATAAATTTATGAACTACTCCAATAATGTAAATTTGAATTATCTTTATATTTCTATTTATAACTGTATTTACCTTTATAAATATATTTACTACATTCTGTTGTAACACAATGAAGTCTAAACTATACTACTATCTAGTTCATGTTAACTTTGTTCAGAATTTTATAAGAAATTTTATATAATAAATTAAAATCGTTTGCATAAACTGAGCCAATAAATATGTATAATAATAATAATAAGAAGAAAACACGATTTGTAATTTATATAAATATATATAAGATAATGTTAAGGTATTAAATATAAACAGTAGCATACTCAACTTTAAACTGTGATAATTTGCAAGATGTTTCAAATAAATTTATTCCTTAAATGGTTGTAAGCTAAGCTAAGATTTTGTAATAAAATAAATCAAATATTATACAACAAATGTATACATTCTATTGCCTATTATACTTATATATGTTTTTGGAAGAATTATACAAAGGTAAGAAAAGCTATCACAGCTGTGGATAATTTGAAGGTTTGTAAATTGCTAAATTTAAAGAAATTCGTTAATTCAATTTCAAGAAGTCTCTGGGCGACGAAATGCTTCCCCGTAGTAAGACGATGAGATTTTGCAGACATGAATTGGGCAATTAAAAACAATAAAAAAATAAAAATAAACAAAAGAAAGTGCAAAAAGTGAATTATATCCTGATCATCGATAATAATATAAAAATGCTTATAACTCCTAAACGGTGCATCTAATCGCAAAACGATGTTATTTTGAGGTCCCCGGTAAAAAGAATTAAAATGATCATAACTCCTAAACGGTTCGTCTAATCTCAAAAATTAAATTTTTTCATGATTGCAAGTAAAAAATATAAAAATTAATACAACTCCTAAACGGTGCGTGTAATCGGAAAAATTTCGTTATTTTGTGATCACTATAATATGATAATAACTATATAATAACGGGGTTTTCAATAAGAGCGCTACAAAAGTTTTTTTAAATAAAACAAAACCGGTTTTAGATACCAATGAAATTCTTTATTCCTGTGAAAGTACGTTCGATGCCATTATATATGGAACTCGATTTCTTTTGCATGGCCACCACGGGCACGCTTGCAGAAGTCCAGACGCTGAACCCAATTTTCGACGGTTTTCAAGCAAAAATCGGTCGATACTGCTGCAATTTCGCGTTCGATATTCGTACGGAAATAATCTAACGGCGTCAAATCGCACGACCGAGGCGGCCAATCGACTGGGCCATTTCGTGAGATAACACGTTCACCAAACTTAGTTTCCAATAAATTGATTGTGGCATTCGCTGTGTGGCCTGTGGCGCCGTCCTGTTGGAACCACATGTCCTCCAAGTCCATATTATCCAATTGGGGCCAAAAATATTCGGTTATCATTGAACGGTAGCGATTCGCATTCACAGTAATGTGCCGGTCTTGATCATCACGGAAGAAGTACGGCCCAATGACGCCGCCGGCCCATAAACCGCACCAAACCGTAATTTTTCCTGATGCAATGATGACTCATGGATTACGTGTGGATTGCTGTCTGACCAATAACGCATATTTTGCTTATTGACGAAGCCATTCAGCCAGAAATGAGCCTCATCGCTGAAGACGATTTTCCGATGAAAATCCGAATCATTTTCAAGTTGTTGCTCAGCCCAATTCACGAATATACGACGCTTATGGTGGTCAAGAGGCTTCACTTCTTGCGTCAATTTGATCTTGTAAGGATGTAGGCCAAGATCTTTTCGCAAAATTCGCCACAACGACGTCACAGAGATGCCCAACGCTTGACAACGACGTGTGAGGGACACATTTGGGCTTTCTTGAACTGAAGCCTCAGCGGCAGCAATATTCTCGACACTACGGGCACTTCTTTGTCTCACTGGCACGGGAACATTTTGTACTGTGCCTGTGGATTCAAATTTTTCCATTAGACGCTCAATTGTTGATCTGGTAGGACGATTATGACGACCATAAATTGGACGTAGCGCTCTTAAAGTTGAGGCCAGTGACTACAAATTTCGGTAGTAAATTTTAATAATTTCGACTCGTTGTTGGCTCGTATATCTTTCCATGATGAAATGGCAAACCTTACTGAAGAGAAATGTCAAAAGAGCGGGAAAAAATATGGCGTCGTTTGCTGTCCCTATCGATTTACGTTTGTAGCGTCTCTGTTGAAAAACCCGTCATAATAATAATTGAGGGAGAGTGTCATTGACCTAACCCTATCTTTTAAGGAATTGTTTGTAAAGGATTGGAGGGTGTCGGATGACTACTCCTTTTCTGACCATAGTACAATTGTCTTTACTATAGACTTCGTGACGGGATCGCAGGGTCCCTCTACAAATCATAGGAGAACTGACTGGATGAAATTGCATGAACTTGTCACTAGGATGTCGGGATTGCTCTCCAATACCTGCACCACAAGTGACGATGTTAATGGGAAAGTTTACAAAGTCACGTACCTTCTCTATAAATGTTTATTGATACGTGCCCTCTTACTTCCAGGGCAAGAGGAGGTCGCCTGTATAGTGGACACAAGAGTTGTGTGCTCCTTTGTTATTTTTATTGCCGCAATCACTTTCCCAATCACTTTTTACCCTAATTTTCCTTATAATGATGTCAATTTTCCATTCTCCATTACGATGTATAAGTAGTATATAAAAACAAATTTTAGGCGGTAACGTCTTTTTGATACTGTTATAACGCATTTAGACCGCAGTTTATCCCGACCAGGTTAGCGATAACTTTATTCTCGAACCTTTGCCGTTTACACCAACCAATTTGAGATTAAATTTACATTGTAGGTGGCAAGTTTGTGCGTAGCCCAATTTATAGCAACTTTGTGCCGAGACTAAATTATCGGAGACGGCGGCACAACAGAAAAATTAAATAGGCGGCTCTAGGGTTTGCCGGTTTTGTAAAAATTTTGGATGTTTTTCAAATAAATTAACCTTTAAAAATTGATCAGTCGGTCAAATCGGGCCAGTTGGTCAAATTGGCAAACATTTTAAACCGATGAGAGCCAATTATGTCGGCGGTGACGTGAGCTTGAAACATATTTTGGTCGGAAAATTTTCGATTGGCGTTTGTCAAACAGTTATTTTTTGTGTATGCTTTTATTATGGTTGTATTTTTTTTTGTAATTTGCAGTGTTGCATCAAATTGTACACCAGTTTAAATTGAGGTTAAAAATTAAACTTCAGTTTTTACAGATTAAAATTGTATGAGTAATTTTCTGGGCCTGTTATAGGTTAAAGGATGTATCCTTCGAAATGCGCGAATCTTGGTCGGTGTAAATGCCGAATAAAATTGAATGAGTAATCTTTTGGGTTACAGTGGATTAAAGGACTTATACGGCATTTCCACCAAACAAGATTAACATATTTCGAAGGTTAACTCCGTCTGAAGAAATTGAAGTTTAATTTTTAACCTCATTTTAAACTGGTGTATATTTTGATGCAACACTGTTAGTTACTAAACAAAATGCAACCATAATAAAAACATGCACAAAAAATCAAATGTTTGACAGACGGGAGCCGATCAAAATTTTTCCGACGCGTCGCCTCCACTAAAAATTGTTTGAAGCTGACGTCGCCGCTGATATATTATTTCTTATTGGTTTAAAATGTGAGCCGATTTTATCGATTGGTCCGATTTGACCCACTGATCCAATTTTGAAGTATCAGTTATTTCAAAAACATTCCAAATTTGTACAAAACTGGGATAATCAATGGCCGCCAATTTCATTTTCTGTTGTGCCGCCGTCTTCGATAATTTCGACACGGCGCGGAGTTGATGTAAGCAAGGAGTTCCCATCTGAAATGTCAATAGTCTCAAATTGGGTGGTGTAAACGGGAAAGATTATACAGCATTTACACCGACCAAGATTAGCGGACTTCGAAGGTTAATACGGCATTTACACCAAACAAGATTAACGCATTTTCGGGATTATCGACGTTTTTTTCTTATGGAGTTTGACATTTATAATCCCGTAAAGGCGATACGGTTGGAACTGTGGTTTAACTCCGTTAACCCATGCTACACAGAAGATTACTCATAAAATCTTAATCTGTACAAGTTGAAGTTTAATTTTGATATCTGTTAAGTATCAAAAAAGCAACCATAATAAACCCATACACAAAAAATCAACTGTTTGACAGAAAATTTTGTTGAAGCTTACGCCTGGGCCGATATACTTGGCTCTCATCGGTTTACAATGTGTGTCGATTTGATTGATTGACCCTATTTTACCGACTGATTCGATTTTATAGATTCAATTATGTATTTCAAAAACAACCCAAAATTTTACAAAATTGCCTTTAAATTGGTTTAAGCACAAAGTTGTCACCTGAAATGTCAATTTAATCTTAATTTGGGTGGTGTAAACGGCACAGATTAGAGATCAAGGTTATCGCTAACCTAGCCGCGATAAACGGCGGTGTAAATGGGACATTGCGTTGACATACAAATAATTTGGCTGGCATCTCCATTAACCTGTGTTGCCAACCACGCATCTAAACACATGACTGGCCGATTGTACACTACGATAACCCCTTGGCCACACATGAAGTTCAAAAACTCAATAGATAAAGCAACTATGGTATAGAGAAGAAAAAAAGTATGAAAAAGTAAAAAGTATGAAATATTCAAGTGATGACGCGGGAAAGAAATGCGTTTGAATGAATGGCGTCGACTTTTTTTCGCCGGTTTTTTCTTCTCTACTTGTACATCCTTTTTGCTCAATACACACACGTTTTCTCTGGACACTTGGTTACTTTAATCCCAATGTTCAACGAAAATAATACACAAGTAAATATTACCACTTTGACGAAAGTGGTAAGTAAACGGTCAAAATTGGT
Source organism: Phaonia tiefii (assembly GCA_963931995.1). Lineage (NCBI taxonomy): Eukaryota > Metazoa > Arthropoda > Insecta > Diptera > Muscidae > Phaonia > Phaonia tiefii. The sequence continues at coordinate 23,057,940 of OZ008370.1, forward strand.
CGAATTGCTCAATAATTGGAAAAACAGATTTAATTGGAAAATCAAATTTTTGATGTGTTAACATCTATGTGCGCGGGTAGGGCAATCTATCAAAGTGAACACATGCAAACAACACACAGCGTTAGCATCACATACGTGGTTGTTGTACAACAATAGTCTCTAACTGAAAATAAGTATGATGGTATTGATTTAGCGGCAGCGAACAAACAAGCAGATGACTTAAAAGCACTGGCGACATTTGGCGAATGGTTCAAAACGTATTACTCTCTTTTTGTCATAACTTGGTCCATTCATAATTTTGATATGAAACATTGATGCCTTTTGAAAGAGTTATGCTTTTTGTATTGTTTTATGTAATAACATTGTCGAAATGGTGCATTTATATTGAAATATTCTATAAAAAGCATAAGACTCGTTTATGCTCTTTTACTCAGACTCTCTACATGAGAGCGGAAAAAGAGTGCATTAAGTTCTCTATACTATGGAATACCTTTTGTCGTCGCTCTGTTTATCTCAAAACAAAATTAATTATTTCAGTGAGCTAAAAGTTGCTTTTTATTCAGTTGTATGCCAGCACTCACTCTGTTTATGACAAAACAAAAACAATTATTTCAGTGAGCTAAATATTGCTTTATTTATTTTAACAATATTACATCTAATGTTAAAGCAGATGTAAGAAAAAAGAAAGTGCAATAGCAAAAGAGCCTTCAGCACAAAATCAATTTTTTTTTATTTTCCAATGTAACATTTACTAATGTGTTCATAGAAATCGAACAGGTACCATGTAACAAAAAGGTGATAACACATCGCCCGTGAGTTCGAACACTCATTGACTTTTTTAAATTCCAGAAATTTTAACTTGTGATAGTTTACTGTCCAGCTAAAATCTGCCGTATGAGATATTGCTGGCATTAATGAGCAGAAGATTGGAAATTTCGTCCAAGTTTTGGATTTTTTTAAAGAATAATATGGATATTTTTATTTTCACAGACGTTTGTTGCTAGAACTCAAACTATTTAATTCATTACCAAATATAATTACCTACATCAGGCCAAAGATGGAGTATAACTCCCATATATGGGCAGGTGCTCCTAGGACTTCTTTGGAGCTTCTCGACCGTGTCCAGAGGAGAGCGACGGTGTTAATAGGGGACAGTAGGATATCCAACTCTATTGCCTCCCTTGAGCATCGTCGAAATGTGGGTTGCGTGTCACTGTTCTATCGATATTTCCACGGTATGTGTTGCTCGGACATCCGTCAACTTATGCCGGACGTGAGGATATTTAGCCGAAGTACGCGGCTTTCCAGGAACTCTCATCCATTTTTTATCGAGTGGCCGATTGACCGCACTACACACTATAGAGAAAATTCGTTCTTCAGCCGTACAGTCCGTATGTGGTATAAACTTCCGGCTAGTGTATTTCCCACCAATTGTGACATACAAACATTCAAGGCAAATGTCAACAGACACTACTCCCTCTTTCCACCCTCTACTACCTCAATTTTCCTTCACCAACACAATGCACTGCATTTATAGGGGGCATCCCCTGAGTGTTGGTTTGATAAAATAAAGAAAAAAAAATCAAGAATGAAACCAATAATAATGTCTTTAAAAGACAATGCATACATTTTGTTAGAAATTAAATATAGATTTTAAATATTCAATGGATAATGTAAACTATGTGAATTAAGGGTATTATGAAACTAAAAAAATACAATAAAAAATATGATGGTCTGTATGACAACGTTTTGTGCTAATTTACTGTCCATGGCTGCATATTGCAAGATTACTAACAAATTAATTAATCATTTTTGTATGAGTGTCAGTTCATTTATGTATGTATATGCGTGTATACCTGTGTTTATATGGATGTGTTTACTTTAGATATGTGATTAATTTTCCAAAGCATTAAAAGAAAATCACCTAAACTTTTAGGTAAAATTTCGAACATAAGAAATATCTATCTTTAAAAAAAAAACGATCCACACTTAACACTACGAAATGTGGAAACATTTGATGTAATGGGTGAAAGAAAATGCAATACGGCAACTCGTTTATAGCAAGTGCCAACAAATACATGGTAGCAGCATATGTTGTTGTAGTTGTAGGCATTTTATTTTTGTTCATTCGTTTCAGTTGTCAAACTCTACACAAATATATACCAACAACTCAAGAATGCAAAGAGTACAAAAACAAATAAATCTGAGTTTGACAAGTGAAGCGAAAAATCACATGAAAAAAATTAAAACAACTGTTCAAACGACTTTACCATGTACATATTAAGTCTGTTTTTTTATTCTCTGCTAAACTAATTTTTCGACGACTTTGTATGGGAAACTAAGCAATATTAAGCGATTTTAAGCGGCACTCCATATAAATTCGTCGAAAAATTAGTTTAGCAGAGAATAAAAAAACAAGCTTATTATTGTACCAGGGTCGGGTGTTATTCTATAAGTCGTGAATCAATCACTTCGCGTTACTCATGTCGTTTTGGTAGTTTATAACACGTTACAGCTGTTCCGTGACTACCTGCATTGAGTTACGTTATTTAATGGATAGTTTATAAAACGCAGCGCAACATTTTCGATCATTTTAGCTGTCACATTAAACACGCCACAATTCCTCGCGTTAGCTTAAAGAAAATGTCGATCGCGGATAGGCAGATGGAAGTATTTTCCATTTCGTTGCTTATAAGTAGTTGCCAATTTTGCTGAAATAGTAGTAGTTGCCAAAGCTGAAATATTTGTTTAAAAAATAATTCAAAATTATATTGTTTACTCACTGAAATTATTTTTTACAAGAATAAAATTACAAATAATGGGTTGCAAAACTATTATAATTATATCCATTTTAAGGGGAGAGAGCTGATAATATGCTTTAGTGGGCATATTGAAATAGCTATATTCCCAACAATCCCCCATAATAATCATTTTCACATTATTTTTTTAATAGTATATTCTATAAAAATTTAGTTTTTGTTATAAAAGTATTTTTCATAGAAATTGATCTCGAACCGGAAAAATTATTAGAGAACATATAATTATATTTAAAAAAAAATAAAGATATCAGTTGATGTTAAGACATTATTAAACAAAATAATCAATACATTTTAAATACAAAGCCAACTAATTGAATATAGATTAGAAGGAATATTCGAGATTGCAATTCAAAATTACCTAGGGTTTTTACAGTATTATTTTTTGGAGTATTATAAACAATAACATTCTTAAAATCGGTTGCGGTTCACTCAAGGTAACGTTTTCTAATCTAAAAAAAATAAATGGTAATGTAATGAGATCCCATGAAGCAATTGGGGAGAGCTGCTCACAACCAGTGAGCTGTGCGCTTTCTAGTTTTACACTCACTGATTGGGACCTATGGTTTTACACCGGTTCCGAACGGTATTTTGAGAAGCGTTTTCATGGCTAAATACTCGATAGTGTCGCCGTCACTATGCAAGGTGACCGCCACCGAAAGAAACTTAAGGTGGTCAAAGCAGGGATCGAAGCCAGGATCTCATTTACACTAACCATTGCACCACCGACGGCCACAACTAATCTATTATTTTTTATTTTAGTTGGGCAACCCCATAAACCAAAAATGTCAGTGACAGCGTTCGTTAGCGAACCCAAGCGCGAAGTGATGTATAAACTACAATTTTTTGCTTTGGCGTTCGCAATGGCTTTTGCGTTTACGTTAACTTTCGGGACTTTTAGAATACTACCCATAGAGTAATGACGTACCTATAGGGCTGCCATTATTCTCATCTGACATTTTCTTTGACACTATTCGAGTTGCGGTCGGTGCGATGGAGAATTATTTGACGTAAATTGATGTGGCCGCCGGTGGTGCAATGGTTAGTGTGCGCGGCTCTTGTACATGAGATCCTGGGTTCGAACCCGGCTCTGACCACCTTCAAAAAAAAATTCTTTCGGCGGCGGTCACCTCGCATAGTGACGGCGACACTATCGAGTATCTAGCCATGAAAAATCTTCTCAAATTACCGTTCGGAATCGGTGTAAAACTGTAGGTCCCCATCAGTGAGTGAAAACTGGAAAGCGCACAGCTCAGTGATTGTGAGAAGTTCTCCCCAGTCCCTTCATGGGATGTAATGGGAAACCATTTATTTTATTTATTTTTAAATTGACGTACACCAGGTGAAAATTCAAAAATTGTTGATTTAAAATGTTCATGTCGTTTTGATGAAAATCGGTGAAATCTAAACGTATTTTGAACTTTTTTGTTATATATTATTGTTTGTATATATTTGTGGTGTATTTACATAAAAATTTTAACGCACAAATCGAAATGCCGTTGCTGATTTATTGTTGGTTGGTTGGAGCCATTGCCTCTATCTGGTAATATTAAAGCAACACTTTCCAACCGCCCATGTGCATTAGATTGATTTGTGTACCAATCAGAAAGTTGTCGGTTTGTTTCGAAATTTATGCTGGTCGTACATATTACAACCCGTTGGTAAAACCTAGAGCAAAAATCAACACTTTCTGATTTTCATACAGCCTGTAACCCAACTTCAACTATAGAAGTGTCAAATAGTTATACAACCAGCTGTAACGTGTGTTTGCTTGTACCAAGATTTATTAATTCAGGTTATAGCAGCAGCTGTTGATGAAATTAAAGTGCCTAATATGTCAAAGTCAGCTGATGTAAACACAAGGTGAACATTGCAATTAAATTTCAATTATGTTAAATATAGTGCTTATAATTAATTTCCAAGCCGATTTTTGTAAAACACTTTAATATTTAACAAATTGTTGCCGCAAATAAATCCATCTACTTTAATATAAATTCTTTGAAACGTTGTGAACAAACTAATAATGTAAACAAACACCGAAATGTAAACAAACTTTGACATATTAAGCACGAACAAAATGAAAACATTGAAATCAGCCGTGCTATTGATATAACCTGAATGAATAAATCTTGGGTTATACCATGGCTCCGCCGCTTGCGACGACATCTGTGTTTACATACTTATCAACAAAAAACTCGAGTTTTCGGTTCGGTCTGTGACAATTTAAAAGATCATAACAGATGTAAACACAAGTAAAGCGAACGAAAAAAAAGAAAAGAAATTTTTCCACAGTGCGAAAAAGAAGTGAAACACGACCTTAACAGGAAAAAATGAACACGATTTCTTACTGCGAAATATTAAAGAAATCTGTTTAAATTCATAAAAATTAAAGAAAATACTTAATAAGCCTTAAGTAAAACATAAAATTATCACAGAAATAACCGGAATAAATGAATAAAACCCATTGAAAATCTCAAGAAAATATGTGAAAATTACGCGAAGAGGTGATTAATGAACGAGTGAAGACCAAGAAAACTCAAAAAAAAGAAGGGAAAAGTGAAATTTAATAGAATGGCGAGTGAAAACGACAATTGTAAAGGCAACAAAGTTAAGAATAATGTTGGCAAAGTGTAAATCTTTAAGTTTTGCAAAAAGTTACGTTGAATCACTAAAGAAAACAGCAAAAATATGTTGGAAAATTAAACGGGTTGCTAAAGGAAAAGAAACCCAATCACCACACAAATTCTTCTGTGAACGTTGGGAGTGTGGGAACGTGTGTATGTGAGTTTCGCTTAAACACATTAAGTAAGTGTACAGGCGTGAGTGCGTGCGTGTGTCTGAAGTGGAGAGCGAGGAGAGAAAGAACAAGGCAAACTCCCCGTTTACACCCGGGAGTCTCGGATTACGACAGAAACGCTAAATATCAGCATTGCAAAAGACACAAAAGCAACGACAAGAAGACATCCGACCGACCGACTGACAAAGAAACAAAATACTCATCCAAGGTTTTCATCATCATTGCTATTCGTCGTAGTCGTCATCACCGTTGTGTTCTTCGTCTTTTCTAACTTTTGTTTACATTTTGTGTGACACAAAACGTCAAAGTGCACGGAGAAGTGGAGCAGGAGAAGACCTAAATCTTGGCAAACTTTTTTTGTAGACTGATTCTTATTTTGTTTTTCCTTGCCGTCGTTGTCGTTGTTTGGCAATGCCTGTGCGTAAGCCATGGGTTCTCAGACCTTGGAAATATTACGTCAAGGCGTCTGGGCCTCTTTAACTGGCGGCTGGTTCTATGATCCCCATCAAAGTGTCTTCTGCAATGTGGTCCATCTGTACTTGTGGCTCTTTTTGCTGTGCACACCGTTCGTGGCATATCTTTACTTCCCGGGAACATGGTTGACTTGGTTTATTTACTGCCTGCTGACCAGTGTCACAATACTGGTGCTGAAGGCAGCCAATATGGCATTGCATCGCTTGTACGATCGAGCTCAATCAATGTCAGAGGCCAATATAAAGCAGCACTTTTTCAAGGTTACCAAGGAGACCTCGTCGTCGTCGGAAAGGTAGGTGACCTACATTACTGTAGTTGGCCATAAATAATGCAAAATCCGTCCACGTCAATTGCACTTTGTACATATGTGTTTGTGGGTGCGTGTGTATTTTGTTTTGCAGGAATCGAGACAATGAACCCGGTATTGAAATGAAGGTAATGCACGAGGATGGCCATGAAGTGAGCGAGGACATAGAAGCTTCCGTCGAAAAAGCCATTAATGAAATTAGTGGAGAAAATAGCATGGTCTCCATCGATAATGTCAACAGTATAATAGGTAAGAGGGAACAACAAACTAGAACTTACACAAAGATACTTTTATATTAAAGTTATGTTGGCTAAAGGTTTCTAAGGAGCTAATAATATCCCCATAACGAAAAGTTAGCTACTCGATGGACCCGGCGTATAACGAAAGTCTAACAAAAATATTTTTTAACGGCCTAATCGCACAAGCCACATTCACTTGGTATTTTGGATGTCACATAATAAACAAATTAAGTACCTTCTGTAAGATTTAAGTACATACATATTTATGTTTAAATGAATGCAAGGAGGTCATATTTTAACAAAAAATCAGTGGTCTGGTTCTTAATTTGATCAAGGGATGATGTCGAAAAGTTTCCTATGTAGTGTCTAAGTCTTAACATGAACAAGCCTGTTTTAGAAAAATGAAATAGGAGTTCACTCAAACGCATTTCTCTCTCGCGTCATATCTTGCTTATTTCATACTTTTTGCATAGTTTATGTAATTTTACTTCAACATGGTTGGAATTTGTATAGTTATATACAATAACACTATCAAAAAGCTGCTCGTGTATTGAAATATTCAATGAAGAGAGTAAGAGAGAGAGTAGAGAAGTACTAGGGTTTCACTCGTTTTGTTTGTTGGCATTTGAGTGAAGCGACATTTTGACTCTACTTGTACATCGTTTTTGGCCGCACTTTGGACACAGCTTAATTTAGGTGTTGTTATGAATTTGAAAACGTGAATTTATGAATTCGTTGTCAAATACGGTGTTAGAAGCCCGGAGAACATTTTCTTTATACCAAAGGTACACCCAATGTGGGTGTAGAGGTGTATTTATTTTGAACAGACCGACTAAAAAAATATCCTGCAAGGGGAATGATGTATTTTGAATGTACATACATCTTTTCAGTAGTATTTTCATTTCACTTAGCTGTCATCAATTAACATTTTCTATAAGAAAAGATGCTGCGGCAAATCTTTAGCGAAACTATGCCAAAGATTTGTTTCTTCAGACAGTATTTTTTCGTAAGAAAGATTTACGGCCTGTTACTCGATCTCAAACAAAAGCTGAAAAGGTTTCGTTCGACTGGCTATGTTTGTTAACAAATTACATGACATTATAGAGAAATTTTACATTTTCCTTTCGAAAAAAATAGGAACGACGGCTGTAGTTCGCGATCGAGGAACAGGCACTAAACTTTTTGCAATCAAACTGCATAGAAGTCAAGTTGCTACAGGCAATTTTCCTCCGACAACAAATCTATCTTTGGATTTCTATACTCTAACCTCCGTATACAAAAGACCTAGCCTCCTGACTAACGATTTTTTGATTCATGATACCTTCAATAAGTTTTGTTGATTATCAGGGTTGCATTTTGCTAAAGCAGACATGTTCATGTGTTAATTAGAGAGTAGATGGGAAACGATAGTGAATAAACTCTAGACTAGTGAGTGTGCTAAGCCTAAAACATTGCCCCTTATTAATAACAAAAAGTTAGCCATCGGCTATCATCAGACTAACGTTTTTCAAAACATATTCTACCAAACTGTGTATCCAACAATTTCTGACAAACAGCTGTCGTTTTACCAAAGACGATCAAGAAGTAGACGACCAGAAGATGTGCACAATTTGGCAACCCTAGTAAAAGAGAACCAAAAAGTGCCAGTAATTCACTCAAACGCATTTCTCTCTCGCGTGATATCTTGAGTAGTTCATACTCTTTGCATAGTTTAGTAATTCTACTTCAGCATGTTTAGAATTTATATAAAGCTAAGTTATCAAAAAGCTACTCGTGTATTGAAATATTCAATAATGATAGTAAGAGAGAGAAAGCAGCGATTGATAAATGCTTCACTCGTTTTGTTTGTTGGCATTCCAGTGAAGAGAAATGGTGACTGTCTACTTTAGTACATCGTGTGTGGTACAAGATTTATTCATTCAATTTATATCAGTAGCACAGCTGATATCATTGCTTTTATTTTGTTCGTGCCTAATATGTCAAAGTTTGTTTACATTTCTGTTTTTGTTTACATTATTAGTTTGTTCACAAAGTTTCAAATAATTTGTAATAAAGTAGATGCATTTATTTGAGAAAACAATTTGTTAAATAATAAAGGGCTTTACATAAATCGACTTAAATCTTCATTATGAGCATTAAATATAACACATTTGAAATAAATTGCAATTTTCGCATTGTATTTACATCAGCTGACGTTGACATATTAGGCACTATAGTTTCATCACCAGCTGCTGCTATAACCTGAATGAATAAATCTTGGTTTGGTTGAAAAAAATGTGAGCAATTTGGCAACTCTCATAGAAGAGAGCCAAAAATTCGATGCGATTCACTCTAACGCATTTCTCTCGCGTCATAACTTGATTATTTCATACTTTTTATGTACTTTATGTAATTTTATTTAACTATGGTTGTAATTTCTATAGTTAGATACAATAACATCATCAGAAAACTGCTCGTGTATTGAAATATTCAACGAAAATAGTAGGAGAGAGAGAGCAGAGAAACGAGGAGATTCACTCTATCATTGTTGGCATTTCGCTACATGAGTAAATTTTCTTCTCTACTTAAAATTCCTTACTCTTTGATCAGGCCAAAGACGATTTACAATTAGACGACCAGAAGATGTGCGCAACTTGGCAACCCTGGTAGAAGAGAACCAAAAAGTGCTAGGAGTTCACTCAAACGCTTTTGTTTCTCGCGTCATATCTTGCTTATTTCATACTTTTTGCATAGTTTATGTAATTTTACTTCAACATGGTTGGAATTTGTATAGTTATATACAATAACACTATCAAAAAGCTGCTCGTGTATTGAAATATTCAATGAAGAGAGTAAGAGAGAGAGTAGAGAAGTACTAGGGTTTCACTCCTTTTGTTTGTTGGCATTTGAGTGAAGAGAAATTTTGACTGTCTACTTGTACATCGTTTTTGATCAGGACTATCAGGGTTGCATTTATCCAAAACATACATGTTCATATTAAAGTTAGACTGTAGATAGGAAACAGTCGTGAATCCTCTCGTGACTAAACCTAAATACATTCTAGTTAGGCACTCGTTGTACGAAGTTTACATCCAATGCACAGAAGACATGTTGCCTCAGGCAAACTTCTCCGGCTGAAAATCCATCTTCGGATTACTACACTCTAATCACCGTGCTCATATCGAAATGCTAGTCACTGGACTAAATGCTTACAATTAGGATCTAACTGGGATGTTTTTGGACATAGTTACTAGTTGGACCAGAGTTGATTCATTCCAGTTTAATATACATATACTGTCTAACTCTAATACGAACAAGTCTGGTTTAGACAAATGTAAACCCGTTATCATGGTAGAATTATCTATCAGGTAAAGTCGTTTGAACCGCTAATTTTGTTTTTTTCATGCCATTTTCGCTTCAGTTGTCCAACTCACATGTATTTTGTTTTAGTACTTTTTTTTTTATTCTTGTGATATTGGCATACATTTGTATAGAGTTTGACAACTGAAGCGAGGGAAACAAAAATAAAATGTCTACAACTTCAGCACGGCGTGCTGCTATTGCCTTTTAGATATTATTGTACCAGTTGTATGAATTAAAAAGTCATTTGTCAAATTATAGCCGTTGGCTAACTTTTCTTTATAAATACGGGGATAAACATCTAACTTTCTAAAGACATAGCTTTATAAACTTGTTTTAACTTAAACCCTTTACTAACCTTGCCCTTTTCCTTTTAAAATTACAGACTTAAAAGTCGATGTCCATCGTAAGAATAGTTCCGAATCCATAGAGTTAATGTTTTACGCCCCCTCCATGATCTCAGGCAACAGCCAACAGGATCAACAGTCTTTGGCCGGCACTGCAAGCAATTCAAAATCAATACGTTCCTCGCATACCCTCAATCATAACAACAATTCATCGACACCCATTACAGATCCTCAAGCCAAATATATAACCGTTTATCCCAAAGACAACAGTCCTGTTGCGTCGTCAAGTTCTAGAGCCAACAATAGTTCAGCGAATACTCCACAATCATCAAGCGCTCTGGTTGGGCCGAAACCGCCACATCTTGTGCGCAAATCATCGGAGATTGTGCGAGGTGGTCATCAACGAAGGAGATTAGAGCGTCAATCGAGCCTAGATGCTGCCGCTGAGTCTGCCATTGTGGCAAAGTTAATGCAAAGGCAAATATCAGATGCCACAAAGTCCTGTGCGTCTGGAGCAGCTACTTCATCTGGGGCAAATGCAGAGAAATGTGATAGTTTTTTACACGCACAAATATCGAAAGCAGGCTCAGCAGCGACTGGTGCATGTCAACAACAGCCACAACGATCAAATACAACGACACCATCAAATGCTGCAAATGCAAGCCTAACGAACTCATCCTCAAGCGCAGCTTTAAAATCATCTCGCTTACAGAGACATCGTTCCTCGGAGACGCATGACGAACGTTTGAAACAACAGCAAAGGGGCGGTAGTGTTGGTGCTGCATCCACAAGTGGCACCAACAATGCAGGAGGTATATTTCTATCAATACACCATGAGCATGGACGTCATCATCCCCATCAGCGGCATCATCATCATACGCATCGACGAGGCGGCAGCGGTGGTGGCCAAGCAATGGCCAGCAGCGGTTCTGTGGTCGTATTGGGTTCCAGTGTGGGAGCTAGTGATAGCTTTGATGTTGACGATATGGAACTTGGCTTAGGTGGTAGTGCGAATATAGTTACACATGGCAGTAGTCACCTAGGAAGTGATGGGAGAGTAAGGGCGTGTCCTTCATGGATTTTGGGTAAGAAGTAATACATAATGTTTGCCATAGATAACAAAATGAATTGACGGTCAAAGGCATAATTTCTGGGAGAAAGGGAATGACACAGATGCGAATTTTATAATTGCAAAAGCAAAACTGTTCTTATTGGAAGAACGAATGCTCTACTTGGAAAACTTTCTTAGGGAACACATATTGACTTAACACACATGTTCTATAGGCAAAGAACCAATAAAACATAAGCCTCATTATTAAAAACTTGGAACATTAATGGCGTTTTGTTTTTTGACAAGAAAATGCAAAATTTTGTCTGAACCTTTATCCTAAAAATATGTTTTCCTGTTTCATTTAAGAAAACAGAATAGTATTTTTGAGATCGGAACATAAAGATGCAAAACTAGGATAAGAAAAGTGAAGTTTTGCAATATTTCTCTTACACTGGGCAACGTTATTTTCAGAGAAATCATAAAAACCAAAAACCTAAATAACAAAATATTATATCCTAAACTTATTTTGTTAAAGGGAATTTGTTGTTGAAATAAATTTCTCAATATGTGATGATTTATCCGACCTTTCGTATTGTATTCAAAAATTAAATTGTCCAATCGTTTGGTCGTGTTTATTAATTAATTATATTTTTCAATATTTCGCTATCCTTTGGATAGCGATTAAGAGATTTTTCTTATAAGAAACGTTTAACTGCAGCTTCTTCAGACTCATTTGTTCGATTTTCATTCAATTGTTTAGATCAACTTTCTAAGAAAAACATTCCTTTTTTTATTTGCTCCAGTTATACTCACTATTATTTCATTTTCCTCTTTCTTTCATTTAGGATCATCCTCTGATGTTTTCATAGAAGATGACAGCTTTACCAAATCCGATTTGGGCATAGAGCAGCTGGACGACCGTGCCGCCGTTAATTCAACACGTTCCCATCCACATTCAAATCAATATCGTTTAAATCATCATTCTCAAAACCCATCAGGTAGATCAAATATCTCCAAGGACCCAATTTATACAATATCAGCACTGCAGCTGCATAAAAGACCGCGTCGTGAGGGCGCCATTAAACGTCGTAGGCATTCAAATGCCAGCACGGCATTGTTTAAGACATCTACTGAAAGTTCCTCGAATGTGGGGCAACAACCCAGCAATCCAACGACAGTGCGTCGTATCAAAAGTGCAGCTTTAGAGGTGGCATGTCCTCGGCCCTCAGTGTCCAATCTTTGCCCCCATCCAAATAGTGTAGAGGCCATAAATGGCCAGCAACAAATCAAAAATCCTCAAAATGCTCTGCTGCCACCGCCGAGTAAAACATTAGTACGAAATCCTCACCTGAATTTATGCCCTAAATTTGGTGGCAGCTTTGGTGGCAGCTCTACGAATAGTAGTCTTGATTTTGGTTCTACGAATGCTTTAATAGATCCGGTGTATGAATTAAAAGAACAAAGAACTAAAAATGTGGAAGAAAAAATAAAGGAGGCGTCAAATGAGGTTACAAATGATAATAAAGATATTCCTGTCGAGAATTTGGATGAAGAATCTTTGGGTGCTGTAGGTGGTGTGTGTCCGCATCATTTCCTGCATTCTTCGCAACATCAGCAACAACAAAATCATTACAATCATTCCCATCATCATAGTGCCGAATCAGATGTAGGCCAGATATTAAATGATACAAAAGACGATGATGATGACGAAGATGATGATGAGGTAGAGGGGGAGGAGGATGAAAATGAAGATGTTGTAGATGATGCAGCAGAAGAAAGTGAGAATCCTAATGGCGAAAAGGATTCCGAATCCAATGAGGATGATGACGATGATGAATTTAAAGATTTTGATTATAATGTGGAACACATCTTGGAGGTATTGGAACACACACACAACCAATTGGATGATGATTTAAGGGCCCAGCAACAGGAAAGGCATCAACGTTTGAGTTCCTTAAAGGAAAGCAAAAGAAAGGCCTCCGAGCAGGCGACAAAAGCAAAACAAAAGCTACACAAAAATATTGATGAAGATGACGATGATGAAGACGAAGACAACGAAGGCATTTTGGCTTTGAACAGAGAACGCCTACATTCCACTGATTCTGAGACCGACAATAATGGTTCACGCTCTCCTTTGCTAAACAACAAGAAATGGGCCACCATCACCTCCTCCGCCAATCACAAAGAGAAATCGAATGATAAAGTTCTGAAGGAAGAAATTAAAAACGTACAAAAACAAAAACATTCCATTAAAAAACAACAAAGCTACACGAAAACTTTGAATCAACCCATTAGTGATATGCCCCAATCTTCTCCAAACGTTCCTAAACAACCTCATTCACCTGGGATTGCACCTCTTCCAGCCTCGGCTAATCCCAAGGGCAATGAAGCTGATTCGGGCTGTCCCTCCAGTGATTGTGAACAAATCAGTGCCAGTTCTAAAGATGTTTTGCTTAATATCTTTGATGAAAAGGTCCATATCGACAAGCCCTCTAAAAATCGGGAAGACTTTTCACAGGACCACGTTCAAATGTCGTCTTCTACAGCAAATGTGGGTAAACGTTTGGGCGCCATACCCAAGCAAGTGCAATATCGAGAAATCGATGAACGTTCAACGGGTGACAATTTTCCAAATGCATCGACAACATGTTCCCACCACAGCTACAAGCGTCATGCCGGTAATTGGAGTTCCGTCGTTCCCACACAGCAATCTCAATTACAATCGCATCCGCCTCCTGCTGGTCTCAAAGGCATTTCTCGCACTTCCTCCTCATCGAACAGTTCTCATAGTGTTAGCGCTGAATCCTTTACAGCTGATATTCAAAAAATGTTATGGTTAATGCACGGCGGTTCAGTGGATGAACGAGGCAGACCGGTCAACCACAGCAGTAATACTGAAACTTTGGCCTCTTTGCCGGCGGCGCCCAGCAATCAAAGCAGCAATATGTTTAATGCTCATTTACAATTCTATCAGGATGCTTTGAAGGCTTTAAATTCGGACTCCTCGACTGAACGACTGGCATTAACCGAGCGTTTATATCATCGAGAACAAATGCTGAGGAGGAGCATGCGTCAGAGATCAGTAGGCGGTGATGTCGAGTCCTCCTCCAACAACCACCACAGCAGCAATGCTATCGAACAGTGGCCTCTAGATAGTAAAGCAGCCATGTCTCACATAATGTCAGCCTCATCATCATCCACCGCAGCCGCTGCATCTAGAAATGCTGTCCTATTGTCTCAAGTAATGATCGATTCTCCTTCTTCTTCGACAGTGTTAAACAACCGAAATGTCAGCAATGCCACAACTGTTTCCCTGAAGGGCTTTATACAAGAATTCATCAATGATGAGTTGCGCAACATGGAAACTACGCAAAGAGTACAATCGACACCACTAGCCACCGCCAACAACTCAGCCGCCATGGCGGCAATACTCAATGTGGATGGCCATCATATTGACAACTACTGTGATTATTGGCGTCCCGCCTGTATGTTGACCTCGGAAAAGCCGTCTGTCACACCGAAATCTTTCTACAAGTATCGCTTCAAACTGGGCACCTACAAGCAGGAATTCAAAATATCCATGGACCGTTTGGAACTGATGGCTATATTCGACCGTGACATCCACTGGATCCACATACTGTTGTCAGTTGTCCTCAGTGCTGCCGTTGCATATTTGGGCTCGTCCATTTTGCAACTTAACTATTACAAGGATGTGTTCGCCTTTCTCTTTTGCGCGGTCATTGCTGGATCTCAATACTCTCTGCTGAAAAGTGTCCAGCCAGATGCCGCTTCGCCCATACATGGTTTCAATAAGACCGTGGCCTACTCTCGCGCAATATACTTTTGCATATGTTCCTCTTTGTTGTTGATGTTTCAAAGGCTGAAAATGGAATACGACTCGGTGGCCATGAGAGGCGATGATATGCAGGAATTGTCGTTCTTTGGCATGCGTTTCTATCCCGCCGTAGTTAATGGCTTGGTTTTACAAGCTTTGTATATATTCTTGCTTAGTTTTCCGTTGATCTTTTCATTGGGTCTATTTCCGCAAATCAATACGTTTTCAATGTATTTAATGGAACAAATAGATATGCACATATTTGGTGGAAATGCAGCGGGAAGTTTAATAGGTAAGTGTTAAGATTGACTGCAGGAGAAGGACTCATGGGTCTACTTTATAGAGTAAGCATGCACGTTAATTGTCTTTAACACTCATTCTAGGCTCATTTTTATGCGTCTTACGTTCCATCTTTGGCGTATTGCTACTCTATGGACCCATCTATGCAGCCCTTAACGAAGGCAAAGGTACACAGCACATCATATTCTCCATATACTGTGCACTGCTCGTTCCCTTGGGCTATCATCTTTCTCGATCAGCCAGTGATTTCAGCCATATATGGGCCTTAATCAAAAATTGTATTATGTCCACCTATCATGATGACGATGACGAATTGAGTACGGCCAGTACTCAAAAACTCGCATCGAGTAAAACAAAAAGAAGCTCTTCCAAGAAACGTGATCGCGACGAAGATTCTGCTCAAGACGGTGGCAATAAACAACACAGTGATAATATCGAAATGTCTTCGTTGGAAAAGTTGCAAAGAGAGAACCAGAGAAGTGAACAGGATGATCTGGGAGAAGCTGAAGCTGAGGAGGAAACAGAAACAAATGAATTATCAGAGGATAAAGAACATATGGGCGACAAGAGAAGCAAATCAAAAGGATCCTCCCTGGGGAGCAGTACACAAACTTTGGGCAAAACAATATCGACCAGTAAAAAGGCTATAACAGCCTCCAGCAGTTCTTGCAACACTAACTTGGAGACTGAAAATAATTTGAAGGAGGCAGACGAAGCAGTGGCTTCATCTTTGCAACAGAGAGACAGCAACGACAGGGACGATACAAACACTACGACGGCTGCTAAAGAGACTGATCTAGATAAAGTTTCCACTTCTTCAACCACCAATCCGGCAGAAATGTCCACCCTAACGGGAGCAATCAATGAAACAGAAACCAATGAGAATGATATGTTTACAATGAATTGCCAGGACAACTCCAATAGCAGTGAGACAGAAAGTAATTCAGATCCATTACCTAAGAAACTGCAACACACGGTGTACACACGTTTAAAGAACGATTTTGTAGTTACCATCTTTCTGTCCGTTGTGGTTTTGGGTCTACACTGCAGTACAGTGTTTACGGTCTTACAGCCGGATCTAAATATAGTGTTATACGGTTTCACAGGAGCTCTAGGCTTTCTGCTGCACTATGTAATACCACAAATGCGCAAACACATGCCGTGGTTGTGCTTTGCCAAGCCATTATTGAAGCAAAAAGAATATGGGCGCTACGAGGTCTCAAATGCTCCCAAAATTATGTGGTTTGAAAAGTTCTACATATATTTGAGTTTACTCGAAAGGAATGTATTGTTTCCTCTGTTGGCCGTATCGGCTTTGACGGCAGATTCCTCAGTGATAGCAGCAAAGTATGGTATTGCCTGGGGTTCAGTTATTATAGCAGTATGCGCTTTGAAATGTAAGTTGGGGGAGAGCATGTGGTAATAAAGTGGACATCATTGTGTTAATCATTGTAATCCTTTTGTTATCCGCAGTTATCCGCAATGCTTATTCGGATCCCACAAACCAGTACCTGATTGTTATGTTTACTGTTTTGTTCTTTCGTGTGGACTTTGCTGTGGCATCGGAAACATTTCTTATAGATTACTTCTTTGTATCGCTGGCCTTTCGCAAGTGTTGTGATTTCTTTTTAAAGGTAAGATGAGACCCAAAGTTTAAGTAATATTTTAGTCAAATCTGTATTTTTTTTTCTTATTTCCCTTTAGCTCCAGTTTATTGTAACCTACATTGCTCCTTGGCAAATAACTTGGGGTTCGGCATTCCATGCATTTGCCCAGCCCTTTAGTGTACCGCATTCGGCGATGTTGTTTCTACAAGCGGGTATATCATCGATATTATCTACACCATTAAATCCTTTCTTGGGTAGTGCTATATTCCTAACGTCCTATGTGCGGCCTATTAAATTCTGGGAACGTGATTACAATACGCGGCGCATAGATCATTCAAATACCCGATTGAGTTCGCAATTGGAAAGAGATTTGGGTGCGGACGATAATAATTTGAATTCGATTTTCTACGAGCATCTAACACGTTCGTTGCAACACTCATTGTGTGGAGATTTGGTAATGGGGCGTTGGGGAAATGTGAATCAGGGTGATTGTTTTGGTAAGTACTAAGGAGATGTAAAAAAAACGCTTTAAAAGTACTTGACTTAGTGCCTGTTCTTTGAGGACGGAAGAAAGCTTTCGTTTGTGTTCTAGTCGCGGGAAATTTTGTCTGGGTTCCACAATATTGTAATTTGATAACAAACGAAATTGTAAACGTTCACATTTAGTTGTCTTAGATTCTCGTTATGTTTAAAGTTGTAATTTCCTTTAAGGCTATAACAGATCATGTTTTCTCCGGTTAGTGAAAAAAATGTAGGATTCGAACTCACATTCGCTGGACGATCGTTTCGATGTTTGTGAAGCATCATCTTCAGCAGCGTCTAGCCCGTTAAGCCACTGCGGTGTGTATTTTCATTTCTATATTTCTAATGTACTGTCATTTGCGGATAAAGCCAGTCTAACCAAATCTTTTGACTTAGAGTAACCAAATTTCAGTCGGATTTATTTTCTATATGCAACGACCCCCAAATATAAAATAAATTTGTCGTTTTCATAGTATTTTATCCACACAAAGGAAATGTTACCAAAAGTAGTAAC
The DNA here is from genome assembly GCA_963931995.1 of Phaonia tiefii. NCBI lineage: Eukaryota > Metazoa > Arthropoda > Insecta > Diptera > Muscidae > Phaonia > Phaonia tiefii. The sequence goes on from OZ008370.1 coordinate 23,076,088, forward strand.
ATATAAAGCTTTCTCTTCTTTCTAGTCTTGGCTTCAGATTATTTGAATTGTTTGGTTCACATCATTGAATTGGGCAACGGCTTGTGTACGTTTCAAATGCGCGGCTTGGAATTTAGAGGCACGTATTGCCAACAACGTGAGGTCGAAGCCATCACCGAGGATGTGGAGGACAATGATGGCTGTTGCTGCTGTGATCCTGGTCATTTGCCACGCATGCTTAGCGCAAATGCTATGTTTTCGACCCGTTGGCTGGCTTGGCAAGTTGTGGCATCGCAATATGTGGTCGAGGGCTATTCTATTTCGGATAATTTAGCCAGTACCACCTTACAAGTATTCGAATATCGCAAAGTTTTGATAACCTATTATGTTAAGGTAAGTCGAAGAGCTGAGAGCTTTTAGCCTCCCCTTGCCACTTATCAATTCAATTGTCTGTTTTTCATTACTTTGTTTCCATAGAGTATCATTTATTATGTTATAAAAAATCCCAAACTGGATGAATGGCTGGGATCCGCGGTGATTCAGGAAGCTTTACAGCACACACTCAGTCGTCAATTTGTGGACTTGGATCCGATTTTTAATTTCAATCTTGACGAAGACTTTGATTTTCGTGCTGTTGGCATTACGCGTACCAGTTTCTGTTACGTGTATCTGAGCTGGCTTAACTATTGTTATGATAAGCGGAAAGAAGCCTTGAGCACCCCTCAAGCAGCAGCAACACCAGCAGCGGGGCCAAATGCTACACCTACCACATCTAATGTGGGTATCACAACGCAGCCGCTGCCGCAACAGCAACCGCAGCCAATTGCGGCCGTGTCGACCACAACTATAGCCAGCACTCCAAATTTGTCGACAGCTCAACAAAAGTCACAATCCCAGCAGCAGCTTCGGATAAGACCCCAGAAAAGCGCTACTATGTCGGGTAGCAACGAAGTTGTAGTGAATTCAGTGGAACAAATGGCAACCTCACATTCACTGGCTAATATTTCGCGCCAAACCTCGGAGAGTGCTCCCGGCCTAACATCAACAGCTACACCTTTGACGAGATCCAGCAAATCAGCGCCTTCCGGCAGCAAACATTCATATCAGAAGAGCGACTGTTCTCCTTCGGCCAGGCCAGAGGGTAGAGCCGCCTCAGCCGAGCCCTCGCGTGTAACGTCAGCAGAAAAACCTCCCCCCATAAAACTCAAAGTACCTTCGATAGCTAAAGATTCTCCTATTGTCTCCCTGTGTTTGGCATTAAGTCTTTTGGCCCGCAGATCCTTAGCTACTGCCTCGCATAGTTCTCTGACGGGAGTGGAATTCTTTTTGCATGGCCTACATGCTTTATTTAAGGGTGATTTCCGAATTACCTCACCCCGAGATGAGTGGGTCTTTGCTGATATGGATCTACTTCATGCGGTAGTAGCTCCGGCTGTTAAAATGGCTTTGAAACTACAACAGGACCATATTTCTAATCCCGACGAGTTTCGAGATCCTGAGGCTTTGTTCGAGGCCATAGATACGTGTGCCAAAGATTTGGTGATATCTCACGAAGCGGATCCCGTGTGGCGGAGCGCTGTGCTGCGTGGTGCTCCAAACTTGTTGGCTCTACGTCACGTTATGGAAGATGGGTCAGATGAATATCGTATTATTCGCCTCACCAAACGGTTTCTCACCTTTCGCGTAATAAAACTGAATCGTGAATGCGTTCGCGGTTTGTGGGCTGGCCAACAACAGGAGCTGATCTATTTGCGGAACCGTAATCCAGAGAGGGGCAGCATTCAAAATGCTAAGCAAGCCCTGCGTAACATTATAAACTCTAGCTGTGATCAACCCATAGGTTATCCTATTTACGTATCTCCTCTGACCACCTCCTATGCCGATACTAACGACCAGCTGAAGAAGGTGGTAGGTGGGCCCATCACCCCAGAGGCCATAAAAACGAACATTCTGGACTGGTGGCATCACATACGGGAAAAATGTCGACAAGGCTGCAGTTCGGGATCCTCTATGGAAACAACTACACACTTGGGGCTTCCCTCGGGTGCTTGTTCTAATCTTGGCGAAAGTGGTGACCTGAGGCCAGTGTATATTTCTCCCCCCATTTACAATACTCTCACCGCTAGTACAATGTTTAGTCGTGCCACGGCTGCGGCCGGCGTACCCGGGGCCACATTAAGTTCTCAGTTCGGCAGCGATGGACTGTCATCAATGCGTAGCTCAATGACAGTCATGAAACCGTCCTCCACCACTCTGTTGGCAGGTCTTCTTAATCGTGAACAAGAAATGTTACGTGAGTCTCGTTCTGCCAACAAACAACAACTTTCCTCTTCCTCGGTACGCAGTGCGGAGCGAGAGAGACGAGCCACCCTACCAATAGCCAGTACTAGTTCCGTATTACCAGAAGTCATTAAGGATTCCGATGATTCTACACAAACGCTTGATAAGGATGTGTCTGATGATAGCGTGGCGGTAGCAGGATTAACAGGTGTGAGCGGTGTAACTTGTGGTGCGGCTGCCGGTAGCCCCCGTTACACAAAAATCTATTGTTCCTCGGGCAATCTGGGGATTGGTAATATAATTACTACTCCCGGTGATTACCCGCGTAAAACAAAAGGTCCAATTTGTCTAACGGCCGCAGCAGCTGGAGTGGTGAATGGTAATTGTGCTGGCACTACGGGAAATCTACATGCCACATGCGTTGCAACCTTAGGAGAAACTGCTGCGGCTGCTTCGTGTAGTGGCGGAAGAAATAGTAGCGATGGAGCACTGCCACGCTTCGCTTTGTACGAGAAAGTGATAATCGTGGATGAAAGAGAGGTAAGTCAACAGATTCCGTCTGTTATACAAAGAAAATTTGTGTGTATATAATACTGACAGTGGTTATCTGTCCTTCAGATCTTCCACAATATAGATCAATGCCGACGGATCGTCTGGCCATTTGAAGCTTTACGTCAGAAAGGTGGACGCCTCTCATGGGACGGCTGGGAGCCGCGCGCTGGCATGGTCGGCTATGTTATTCACATTTGGCGACCCAATCATCCCAATAAAATGTGCCGCACCCCACTGCATCGTGATGTGTATCTCATTGAAATTGGTGAGAACTATGTTCCTGTCACTGCCAGTGGTCTAAGACAATACAATCAGGCCATGGATAGTGCGCAAAAAGAAATGGAGACTTCGCGTCGCAATTCTTTGCAGCGAGAAATGGCTGAATTGAGGCAACAGCAGGCGGATCGGGGTCTAACTCCCATACTTGGCAGCAGTTTAGAATCGCCAACATCTCTGATGAACGAGGCGGCGGTAGGGTCACGCAGTACAGCAGCGGGGAAATGTGGCATTCAAGCGGTGAGTAGTAGTTCGTCGGAAGACGAAAGTTGTTTAATGAATTTGGAAAAGGAACGGCAGGAAGAATACTTGAAAAATCTGTGGAAACAAGTAGTAGAACAAGAGAAAAAAGAAAAAGAACGAGAACGAGAACGAGAGAAAGAAAAGACAAATGACAGAGAAAAGGAAAAGGCTAAAGAAAGGGAAACGGAAAGTGAAAATGAGAACAAAAACGAAAAGGATACAGCTCAAATAATTGAACAGGAGAGAGAAATCTCAAACGAACAGGAATTAAAGGTAGAAAATTCGGAAAGTAAAGATCATTCCCCAACTGAAATTACCGAAGAATCTAATTCGCCCGAAGGGGATAAATCTCCATACGAGGAGGAATGCAACAAATCAATAACTTCCTCTCCCACTAAAGGCTCATTAAGTGACGACTCGAAATACGTCAATGATGAAAGTTTATCTCCTCACTCTGTGGCGGGAAATAGTTGTAATGTTAAAGATCTTGTGGAACAGTTGGTGGATCATGTAGTAGATGTTTTATGTGATACCGTGGTAAGTGAAGAAGTTGAGGAATTAGCGGACGAATATAACAACAAACCACAGGAAGATATACAAACTGAAGAGTGTGATGTCGTCGCAAATCTCGAAGCTAAGGTTGACGATGAGGAGTTAAAAGTTGTTGAAACAAAATCTTCAGAGAGTACTGATGTTTAGCATTTACGTATTTGGAAATTAATGATATTTCTAAAGATCTAAAACAAAAGAGGGACAGACAACAATATGTAAAGCTAAAGTTTAAGCAAATCCTTGAGAAAGTTATAAAAGCAGTACTTTGGAACAAGAGTTCGTGTTATACTGTATCCTTGAAAGGAAGTTAATAACGACGTATTTGTGTGTCCTCTCCGTTTCAGGATAATTAAACGTTTGTAACTTACTGTACGGATTTAAGGGAAAGAAAGTCTTTTGGAAAACTGGTATAACTAGCGGAGTTGTTTACGTGTCTTTCTTAAAGAAATTGTTACAGAAAATGTTGTTCGAGCAGTTAATCTAATTAATCTAAAAGTAACAGTTAGTACAGAACGGTTTAGGAAATCTCCCCCAACGGAATAGCTAGAGAATCAGTTCTCAAACAAATCAGAAACTACAACTGACAAAAACGATTAAAAGAAGCAACTTAGGAAAACGTTATTAGTTTGAATTTAGTTTAGAACATAGAAATACGCAGAAGGCATAACTACCAGTGCGAAACTAGTTTGGACATAGCATTCCTGTTCTTGGATCTATGGTGTTTCATAGAACTACAAACAAGTGCATAAATTAACATTGCCGCGTTATGGGCATGCGAGTTTTATCCCTTTCTCTGTTACGCTAGTTGTTAGACCAATTTAAAATGTACTGCCAATTTAAAATGCACTTCTATACTGGGACATGGTATGGTAGTATAACACCAGTTATATACCAGTTATGCGCTAGATAAAATGGGAAAAGCGCACATGGATATTAGTACTACAACTAAATATTTTGGATGTAGTTGGAAATTTACGACCGGAAGGGTTCATACTTTCACTAATCTATGGTATTAGTTCCTTATGGAAAAATTACACGTAACGACGAGCACCAACATCACAGCAACAATATTTCGAAGCTGTTCTGCATTTATGACCAAGTGACAACATATAATCCCAAAAGATCTTACGTTCAATGTTCACTAACCTATGAGACTAGTTCCTTTGGTACATTCCCCACGTATACTAATTTACAAACTGAAACTAGTTCACGTTCAAGCACTGGAACTAGTTCAAGTATTAATGGTCCAGAAGCAAGCTTTTTTTGAATTAGTTCCATAGTTTTCTACCGGAATTGAACTACAAAATTTCAAACAAAATCTATTAATATTTGAAGATTAAAAAGATTTCAAAAATGCTAATTGAAATTTGAAAACCAAACCATAAATTCATTTTTAAACCCTCAATTGATGTTTGAAAAACGTCAACTGGTATATGAAAAAATATGTTGAAATTTATGCTGCGTAAATTGAAATTCAATAGGAAATGAAATTGAAAAAACATCAATTCTAATTCTACAACAGCATTCTAAATTTAAAACACATCAATTGAAATTGAAATTGAAATGACCTCAACAATACCAATTGAATTGTAACTGCATGAAATGAAATTGCAAATTTATGCTGCGTAAATTGAAATTCAATAGGAAATGAAATTGAAAAAACATCAATTCTAATTCTACAACAGCATTCTAAATTTAAAACACATCAATTGAAATTGAAACGACCTCAACAATACCAATTGAATTGTAACTGCAAGAAATGAAATTCCAAATTTATGCTGCGTAAATTGAAATTCAAAAGGAAATGAAATTGAAAAACATCAATTCTAATTCTACAACAGCATTCTAAATTTAAAACACATCAATTGAAATTGAAACGACCTCAACAATACCAATTGAATTGTAACTGCATGAAATGAAATTCCAAATTTATGCTGCGTAAATTGAAATTCAAAAGGAAATGAAATTGAAAAAACATCAATTCTAATTCTACAACAGCATTCTAAATTTGAAACACATCAATTGAAATTGAAATGACATCAACAAAACCAATTGAATTGTAACTGCATGAAATAAAATTCCAAATTTTTGCTGCGTAAATTGAAATTCAAAAGGAAATGAAATTGAAAAAACATCAATTCTAATTATACAACAGCATTTTAAATTTAAACCACATCAATTGAAATTGAAACGACCTCAACAATACCAATTGAATTGTAACTGCATGAAATGAAATTCCAAATTTATGCTGCGTAAATTGAAATTCAAAAGGAAATGAAATTGAAAAAACATCAATTCTAATTCTACAACAGCATTCTAAATTTAAAACACATCAATTGAAATTGAAACGACATCAACAATACCAATTGAATTGTAACTGCATGAAATGAAATTCCAAATTTATGCTGCGTAAATTGAAATTCAAAAGGAAATGAAATTGAAAAAACATCAATTCTAATTCTACAAAAGCATTCTAAATTTAAAACACATCAATTGAAATTGAAATTGAAACGACCTCAACAATACCAATTGAATTGTAACTGCATGAAATGAAATTGCAAATTTATGCTGCGTAAATTGAAATTCAATAGGAAATGAAATTGAAAAAACATAAATTCTAATTCTACAAAAGCATTCTAAATTTAAAACACATCAATTGAAATTGAAATTGAAATGACCTCAACAATACCAATTGAATTGTAACTGCAAGAAATGAAATTCCAAATTTATGCTGCGTAAATTGAAATTCAAAAGGAAATGAAATTGAAAAAACATCAATTCTAATTCTACAACAGCATTCTAAATTTAAAACACATCAATTGAAATTGAAACGACCTCAACAATACCAATTGAATTGTAACTGCATGAAATGAAATTCCAAGAGCAGTAATTGAAATTAAAAAGACATTAATTAAAATTCAAAATATACAAAATACATCAAATTTAATTAAAACTTAAATAATATCAACTACAATTCAATGAACATCAATGATATTTAAAATAACATAAATTGAAATTCAAAAATATCCATAGTACATCTATTTTTATTTAAAATTTAAACTGTATCAATTGAAATTCAAAAAACTACAATTGAAATTCAAAGAATTACAATTGAAATAACTTCAATTGAAACATAAATTGAAATTAAAAAATATCCATTGTACAACAATTATTATTTGAAATGCAAAGTGTATCAATTGAAATTCAAAGAACCTAAATTGAAATTAAAAAGGCGTTAGTTAGTTAAAATAAAAATTGAAATTTAAAAGACATAACTTGTAATTTGACACACATTAATAGATATTTAGATTACATCAATGGAAATTCAAAGAATATCAAATGCAATTTAGAACGCAATAATTCAAATTCAAAAGATATCAATTGCTAGTGGAAAAAATAAAATAAAAATTTAAATTATATAACTGAAATTCTATGAACTTGAATGAAATTTAAATGAACATAAATTGAAATTCAAAAAATAAAATATATTCAAGACATCAATTAATATTCGAAACAAACAATTGAAATGTAATCTATATCAATTGAAAATCAAAGAGCATCACATGAGATTTAAATGGAGTTAAGTAAAATTCAAAAAACATCAATTGAAATTCAAAAGACATCAAATGAAATTATAAACACATCAATTGGAAATCGAATTTGTGAAATTCAAAAAACATCAATTGAAGCCCCTGGTGGAAGAAGAGTTAACTCATTTTTTTTTCAAAAACAATATTTTAGTACTTTTAATGTTTCTGTTTTAAAAAAAATTAAAAGAACAAATTTTAAAATTTAATTTTAATAATTTAAATATCAGATGTTGACTTCTTTTTTTTCTTATCTAAAACAAAATCAGATACCATGGAAACATTTAAAGAAGGAAAATATAGTTTTTGAAAAAAAGTGAGTTAACACTTTCTTCCACTAGGGACTTCAATTGGTTAAAAGTTAAAAGACAGCATTTAAAGTGTAAACGCATCAATTGAAATACAAACAACAGCAACAAAATCAATTGATATGTAAACTACATCAATTGAAATTACAAAGGCATTAATTGAAACTTAAAAAACATCAATTGAAATTCCAAAAAACCTGAATTTAAATCCAAAAGACGTCAACTAAATTTTACAAGATCAATTGAAATTTAAATGACATCAGTTAAATTTTAAAAAAGACATCAATCAATTAAAAGTTAAATTCATTAAAAACCAATTGAAATTTAATTTGCATTTAAATTCTACAAAGATATCAGTTTAAATTCAAAAGACATTAAATTTAAATTGATCTTGTAAAATTCAGTTGACGTCATTTGGATTTAAATTCATGTTTTTTGAATTTCAATTGATGTTTATTAAGTTTAAATTAATGCCTTTGTAATTTCATTTGATGTAGTTTACATTTTTTAAATTAAAATTGATGGGTTTTGAATATATATGGGCGGCTTTTAAATTTAAGTTAATGTCTCGAATTTACATCGATGTCTTTCGAAGTTGAGTTGATGCTTTAGCTTTGCATTGACCTCGTTTTTCTTTTGAGTTAAAATTGCTGTCTATTACATTTGAATTGATGTCTTAAATTTCAATTGGCGTCTTTTAAATTGTACTGTATTTCTTTTGAATTTACATTGATGTCTTTTAAATTTCAATTGATAATTTTTGAATTTAAATATTGCTGCCATTTAAGTTTTAATTTACGAATTTGATGTTTTTTAGAATTCGAATTCAATTGAGTTGTTTTTTACATTTCAATTGATAAAATTTAAATTTCAATTGATCTTGTAAAATTCAGTTGACGTCTTTTGGATTTAAATTCATGTTTTTTGAATTTCAATTGATGTTTTTTAAGTTTCAATTAATGCCTTTGTAATTTCAACTGATGTAGTTTACATTTTTTAAATTAAAATTGATGGGTTTTGAACATATATGGACGACTTTTACATTTAATTTAATGTTGTTTTGAATTTAAATCGATGTCTTTCGAAGTTGAGTTGATGTCTTGGCTGACCTCGTTTTTCTTTTGAGTTAAAATTGTTGTCTATTACATTTGAATTGATGTCTTAAATTTCAATTGGCGTCTTTTAAATTAAAATGTTTGTCTTTTGAATTTACATTGATGTCTTTTAAATTTCAATTGATAACTTTTGGATTTAAATATTGCTGCCTTTTAAGTTTTAATTTACGAATTTGATGGTTTTTAGAATTCGAATTCAATTGAGTTGTTTTTTTACATTTCATTTAATACATTTAAAATTCCATTTGATGATGATGAAATTCATTTGATGAATTTAAAATGCCGTGTAAAATGGGGTAGATATGATTGGATTTTGGTAGAACTAATTAGATCTCAGTAGATCCGGAAAACTGCTTGCGCAGGCCTAAATAAATTGCATTAGATCCAAAAAATGGTTATGCATAATAGGATCAAATTAGATCATAACAGATCTATAATTGTCTGGTTAGTTTTCATTTGATTTAAAATTTGTTTCAGCCAGACGTAATTGAATCTTTTGTGGCATATAATTAGGTCTGGCGAGACATGAAGTTATATTTAGGTTCAGATACAGGATATTTTATTTGATATAATTAGACATTTGGAAAGATGTAACTTTATTCCTCCAAGACATATTATATCTCACGTTAGACCTACTTATATTTAACCTTAGATCTAATTGTAGTTGGTAGGAAGAAATTTCAGATCGAGTTAATTATAATTAGAACGAAGTAGAGACTTATAGATCTGGTGTCGAATGGTCGCATCCGCTTCGTATCGTAGTCCGTATTTTGGAAGCATTTTAAGTTGGACACTTGTATCCGATGTTTGTATTTATCAAGTCATGAATAGTTGATTTATAGAAGTTATCATGAAATTGGCCACTAAAAAACAGTTTCATAGCACAGATTAATATACGATACGGATGCTGTCATTCGATCCCAGTTCTGATTTAATTTCATCCTATTATATGTAAATATTTTTCAGATCTAATTTGGTTTGTTGAGATCCTATTTATTTTTTTTATGCTTTATTAAGGAGGGGAGTTTTGAATTTCCCTTAATTTATTGAATTTCAAATGGATTATTTAAAATTCTATTGATTTAAATTTGAATTTCGATGGGAACTTATGAAGTTTATGAACTTGTATTTTTGTTTTGTTTTTATGGTTCGACTGTTTTCTTTTGTGGTATTTCACAAATTATTGGAAGTGGAACTGGTTCATGTTTCTCTAGTTAATCAACTAGTTCAACCCTTTAATTCTGGGTTAGTTTGAATTTAACGCATTTTTAACTTGGGACAGTGGTCTAATTCTTAACACCCATTTCGTAGTATGGAAATGCATATTTTTAATTCGCAGTAAAAGTTTTACTATAGACAGAAATTGTATTAATTCAATATTTCTTTTAAATATTTATACCACTGTCACCAATTTTAAAATATTATACCACTGTCTCATGAATTCGACTGAAATTAGGTTTCTGTAGGCTAAAAGGTTTCCTTCGACTGACTTTATTTGTAATTGCAAATGACAGCACATTCGAAATAGGGGAATTTTACGTTTTTCGTTCGTCTTGTTTGTGGAATCCATATCAAATTTCGTGCTACACGAAGGCTTTCGTTGGGCATCAAGGGACATGCACATAATCTTTATACATTATTCGGATATTAAATTTCAATCGAAATCTACTGTTTTATTCAATATCGTGAAGTCACATCACGATACGAACTGATGTCTTCTTAGTAGGCTTCAGTATCACGATGAATTTTGGGTAATTAAAGAAAACCGTTTTGGGATCATGTTAGATTCTGTACTTCACTAAAAAATGGTCATGTTAGTTTGTTGTTCTACACTAAATAGTTGTGAGAAATTTTGCTTTGGATCTAATGCTTCAAAGAGTTGAGTTTGAGACCTAACTTTTGTTTTAGCTAATTGCATTTTAGAATGACATTTATGATTGAAAGTCCGATCACAAATATCCACCATGGGATTATGGTGGCATGTCATAATGTCCAGGGACATTATGACACCTTCAAAAGTGTCACAATGCCCATAAAATCGTTGTCACTGCGTCCACGGACATACTGACACTATCGAACAGACAAATTGTTGAAAATAAATTAAAAACATTTCAATAAAATAAATAAAACAATTCTGTAGCATTTTTGTCTACTGTAGAAGGGTCACAATGTCCATGGACATTGCGACACTTTTGACAGTGTCATAATGTCCATGGACCCTATGACACTTTTGACAGTGTCATAATGTCCATGGACCTTATGACACTTTTTATGGTGTCATAATGTCCATGGACATTATGTCCCTGGACGTTATGGCATTCCATCGGGACTATAACTTAAGACAAGTATTCAATACAGATTTGTTTCAAATTCCAATACACCCCTTAAAAGTTTTAATGTAATAATATTCTGATCGAAATTTCAACCTCTTGCCGTGAGTTTTTTGTTTTTATAATTTAAATACTTTGTACCAGACACAAGTAGTCCTAACAGAGCATTCTGTACTGTGAAGAACTTTCCTTTTCAAATTGTCTACACTTTTTTTATAGTTCAATCCACCGTGTTCAAATGTTAAGTGAGTTTTTTATATCAAAAAAAGGAGCTGCTGAATGTTTCCTTTTCTTTGCCAATAAAATTTCCTGCCGCCGCCCGCCCCAGTTATTATTCTGAGATTGATATTGTTTATTTCTTTGTTTTTGTTGTAAAACAAAAATTATAGTGAAAACTTCAATATGTAAATATTTGTTATAATAGGTTTTTTTTTTATATATATTATAACAAAAAGTAGTTAATTAATAATATTTTTAAACAAAATATGGTTGTTTACTAAAAAAAGAAAAATAAATAAAAAACAAATAAAAAACGAAAATCTAAAAAAAAGAAACACTAAACAAGTTATTTGTTTAGCTTTAAAAAAAATGTCTGCAATGATATGGAAAGAGAAAAAAAATTAAATCCATAATTTTTTAAATGAAATGATTGTCAAGAAAACAACCTTACAATTGCTTTATTAGCTGAATACGATTGTGTTAACATTAATTAAATTAAAAATTTATATATATTATAACAAATATAATAATGTATTATATACTATTATAACAAACCTTTACGTTTACATATATGTATTTCATATTATCGTTATAATACTCTCCGATTTTGTAAAGTGTTGAAAGCAAAAAGAAAAAAACAAAACAAAACAAACATTTTAACCAAAATACAAAAAAAAAACTAAGAAAATATTTAACAATTATTTATTTCCCCAAAATTATACATTTAAGTATTCTTCCTTCTCCTTTAAACGAAAAAAAAAATGCACAGAACTTTGTAGTTTTAGGAGAAACTAATAAAATTCGTCAACGTTTTTACTTTTCTATATTTTTTTTTTAATTTAAATTCAAGTTTGTAATTGCAAGGGATTAATAATTATTATTATACCGACTATAATAATTGCAAAGAACAAAATTTGTATTTTTTTAAAATCCTTTGCAATTATATACTAAAAATTGTTGATTTAACAATTAACAAATTTGTTGAACTGACTTGCATAATTTAGCTCTAATATGATTAAGTATTAATTTTTTTTTTTATTAAAGTTAGTCCGTCTTGGATGGACATTAAAAATTTAACTGATAATATTCGTAACAAAAAGTTAGCCACCAGCTATCATCTGACTAACATTTTTTGAGTCAGACAACTTCAAACTAAACTGTGTACAAAGATTGGCTACCATGGTACAATAATATCTTCATGGTAATAGCAGCGCGCGTTGTTGTTGTTGTAGGCAGCAACAACAGTCATTTTGTTTTTGTTCTATTCGCTTCAGCTGTCAAACTCTACACAAATACATACCAACAACACACGAATACAAAAGAGTGCAAAAACAAAATACATGTGAGTCTGATAGCCGAAGCGAAGAACCTCATGAAAAAAAATCCAATGAGTGTTCGAACTCACGGGCGATGTGTTAACACCTTTTTGCTACACGGTACCTGTTCGATTTCTATGAACACATTCGTAAATGTTACATTGGAAAATAAAAAACAGCGTTCAATCATATGATGACGTTACAGTTAAATAATATTAATACTTAAAATTATTTAAAGACCCAGTGCAAGCACATGTGTCATTATTTTCTTGCTCAATACTTTTTGTTTTATTCCCACAAAAGTCAAAGAATGCAAAGCAACAGACACGTGTACATATTCGTACGATATAACCGAAGATCAACATAAAATACTTTTTTAATATTACTCCAAATTAATACTCCAAATTAAAACACTTCAATCTCGGCTCGCCGATATCGGATCGCCTTAATTTTTGGCCTAAACTCTTCGTCGAAACCCGCAATAGCTTTTTAAATTAATAAAATCGGCTAGCAATTTCCGGAGAAAATCGCGTGGGAAAATTATATGAAAATCGCCCAATAATCACTTTGAATACCGACTGCCAAGCAACGAACAAACAAACGATGATTTACTCTTCAAACCTAACACTTGCGTATGTATTAGTTTGATAGTTTACTGCATAGAGTAAATATGGGTAGAGAAAATCTTTCACTCACCAAATTTCTGACATTTGTCCTCGTGTGATGTATACGTTTGATGTTGAAAAGAATTGCTTTACTAATACCAGATAGAGGCAATGGTTCAAAACAACGAACAAAATAACAACAACGGCATTTCGTTTTGTGTGTTAAAATTAATGTGTTAAATACAACACAAATGTATGCTAACAATAACAGTCAATAAAAAAGTTTAAAACACATTTAAATTTCACAGTTTTTCACCAAAATGGCATAAAACATTAAAGCAAGAAGTTGTTGTAATTCCACCTGGTGTATATCACTTTTCGTCAAACATCTCTCTATCACACCGACCGCATCACGAAGAGTGTGAAAGGAAACGTCAGATGAGACAAATGGCGGCTCTACTATAAATTTACTCTATGGTTTACTGCCCTAGAGGCGCGCGTATAGATGTTAACACATCAAAATGAAAACAGCTGTTCTTACGACTTTACCATGAACATATTATTGTACCATGATTGGCTACGAAGCGAAATGTAAACTTTTAACCATGGTACAATATAATATGTTCATGGTAAAGTCGTAAGACCAGCTGTTTTAATTTTTTTCATGAGGTTCTTCGCTTCGGCTGTCACACTCACATGTATTTTGTTTTTGTACTCTTTTGCATTCTTGTGTTGTTGGTAAAACCAAATGCCTGTTGTTGCTGCCTACAACAACAACAACGCGCGGTGCTATTACCATGAAGATATTATTGTACCATGCTTTTAACGAACAGCTGTGGTTTTGGCAACAACAATCAGGGCAAGATTTATCCATTCAGGTTATAGCAGTAGCACAGCTGATTTCATTGTTTTCATTTTGTTCGTGCCTACTATATCAAATTTTGTTTACATTTCTATTGTTGTTAAGATTATTAGTTTGTTCACAAAGTTTCAAAGGATTTGTAATAAAGCAGATGGAGTGGTTTGCAAAAACAATTTGTTAAATATTAAAGGGCTTTACAAAAATCGTCTTGAATCTTTATTATAAACACTAAATTTAACACATTTGCAATTAAATTGTAAGTTTCACATTTGTGGTCTTCATGAAAGCTCGAAAGAACCTCGAAAACATCGTAAACTTGCACAGCAAACGTCAAAACAAACAAATTTCCCATACAAAGCAACTTGCTCAAAAGTGGAAAGTTTTCGAGGCAAATTTGCTGCGCAAACGTGTAAACTTTTGACATTTCATTGTCATCTGACTAGGATGGATAAATAAGGTGATAGCACTAGAACAGTAGAAAAAGTACACATACATAATACATGCAATTGCTACTGCTACCACCTTATGTATCCATCTTGGTCAGCTGATATGGTTTTGAGCACAACTACGCTGAGCAACTTTACCAGGTGCCTCATGCAACGGTGCGAGGGAAACTTGCGCTGAGCAAAAGTTCTCGGCTTTCACGTTTGCAAGAATGCCGCTATTGTGTTTACGTCAGCTGACTTTGACATATTAGGCACTTTAATTTATCAACAGCTGCTGCTATAACCTGAATAAATACATCTTGAATCATGGCTAGCAGGTTTGAATTTTGCTAAAACAGACATGTTCATATTAGTTATGCAGTAGGTAGAAAACTATTATGAATCTACTCTTGACTAAAGAGTGACTAAGCCTACAAAACATTGTAGAGCTTGAAAAATCATTTATTAGATCATTGTAGTTCAACACTTGTATGCAGCGGAAATCCACTGACTAGCTTGTCGTTATGAGTGTGACTAACATTTCGTTATGACTGTGATGATTAACTTTTCGTTATGTGTTTTGTAAATCACCAGTTTAAATTCAAACTATTTGTAGAACGCGAATGTTGTGGCTAATATTGTTTTAATAATGCCAGTTTATGGATTAAAATGTTTTAACAAATTTAAGTTTCCAAATTATCAGCCATGTCACAGGGCGCAATTTCGTTCGAAACTGAAATCAATTTCGTTTTGTCCTTCTACAGAAAATCAAAAACGCAAAAATATTGCATATTCAAAACAGTTGGTAAAACTGCAGTGAAATTGACAAATGTAAAGAGAAAACACTGAAAAACACTGCATATTATATTTGTATTGATTAAAGTAGTTTGTCTAGTTTACTTTTAAAAATATAATTTTCCAAAACTTTTTCTTTAATAAAACATTTTTTTAAAGATCTACTAAATAATATGCAGGAAACGCAAAAACTTGACATACTTCTGCGTTGCCACGTACGTATGTAGTTGCCTTGCATCGGGGTGAACACAGAATTAGATGCGTCTCAAACTTCGCCGGTTCAATTTTTGAACGATATTGAAACTCCTGGCAGACTCATAGTCACTGTTTTGTCAAAATTCTCAATGAACGTTTTGCATAAGGACCCGTCGTATTCATTTCTTGCGGAATTTTTGTAAGCATTTTTGTCATTTATCTCTAAACGGAAATTTTTGTTGCAGAGCGTTACCACCTATCCCGGTTTCGGTATTTCATTTCCATAAGCAGCTGATTTTTGTACGGCAAAACACATGTTTGGTGAGTTGAAATTTCGAAAACTACGAAATCTCTGTATACAAACGCCGCTTAACAATTTTTCATCAGTTTTTATTATTTAGTGCTTCACAATAAATCATTTCGAACGTTTTTCTTTAATTTTCTTTTGTAAACACGCAGTATAGCGGTATAGCACGTCTGGATGTGTTTGGTTGCTTTAATGATGTTCGTGAAAATGTGGCAACCCCATTCTCTCAATTGAGAGGTTTCGTGAGAGCGTCGCCAAGAAATCAGAAACGATTATATTCTAGCGGAGAGTTGTCAGACGCAGCGATTTTTCCTATCGATTTTTCCCTGCCATAATAAATCTATTTACATATGTATGTAAAAAACTTCGTCATCGGTAGCGTGTCTTGTTCTGTTTACACTCTAAACGTGGCTGAAGTTCGTTGATAAAATGATCAATTTGGTAATTCTAGGCGTGGATGGTCGAGTGTGTGTTGGAATAATTCTTAGGCTACGTTTCCACTTAGCGCGTTTAACAAGTTTTGAGCCCAAAATTACCTGATTTTTTATACAACAATCAGCCGATTTCAGTCGCAAAACATGTTAAAGTCCAAACAGAACCAGACACGCTTGAGGAGGCGACGAAAGAACCCCTAGCGTGTAAACCAAACGGGAGAGCGTCTGGCGACTGCAATTGAATTTTTCTCTCTGCGTCGTGTATAGTTGCGAATCTTTTCTGCAAATTGTTTGAAAGTTTGGAAACATAATATAATTGATGCAAAGGATTTAAATTGTTTTTTAAACAATTTTTCATTCACTTTAGTTGTATTGTGGTAAAAAATAAATCGTTTTTAACCCTTTTCTATAATTTTCTTTTGTACACACATGTTCCAACGCATGAATGCGTTAGTTGCTCTTATGGTTTTTATGAAAATGTGGCAACACCATTCTTTCAATTGAGAGATTTCGCGAGAGCGCCGCCAAGAAATTAGAAAAGATTATATTTTAGTAGCGAGTCGTCAACCGCAGTGGATTTTCGTCACGATTTTTGACTGCCATAAGAAACCTATGTGAAAAAACGTCTGTAGCGTGTTTGAATATGTTTGGACTCTTAAGTGGACACGGTGTTTTAGTCTTAAAAAACCACCAAAGAAAACTCGACCAACGGCGTTAAATTGCTGGATATTGGGGGGACAAATACTGATTATCAAAACGGGAAATTCCACGGCCAGGGGTCGAGTGATCACATTTGGCTCGTATCGTAATCTAGATCAAGAAAATGGGTTTAAAGGGTGAATTTGATGAAAACTTCAAAAGATATCTATTGAGTTTTATCAGGGATAATATTTATTTATTCGGCCTATTATTTTATTTATTCAAGCTGAAGACCATTCATATCTCTATTAATAGAGATACAAAATATATCTATTGAGTTGATAACTAGTACAACTGTTTCTTAAGTTTTGACTTAAGTGCCCATTTTATCGCGCTTCCAAGATAGAAATTACGATATGAAATGGATTCGATAATTCGTCCCCAGGTGAAATCCCTCATGCAGCAATTGAATTGTTACTCGAGCGGTATGGCATGTGACACTATTTTGTTAAATGCGCACATGGCGTTCACATTCATATCTTACAATTTAGACACACAAAAACTAGATTAACGCGATAACGTCTACCATTAACTGTTTTTCCCTGCCCAGATGCATTTTCGAAGAAAGAATTGCCCGATAATTTCCAAACTTGTTGTGAATCCATTTGCGAATTACTTGCGGATTTTCGGGACCTTTCGAAAAAAGCCTAACCTCTAAAGATGATTTTGTTGGAATTATGGCTGTCAAAAACATTCATTATTATTATTATTTTTTTAATATACCAGCTCAATAATGATATTCCCAATTTTCATATGCAGAGTAGTGTAAACGTTTGCAGGAAATATTTTGACAGATCTGTTAGATTTCTTCCTTTTGATTTTCCTCAAATAAGTATGCGATCAGGGTTGCATTTGGAAAGGAAACGAACAAAAACAATGTGCACGGGAATACAAACTTTTATGACGTTAGTTTTTTAAAAAATTAAATTTTCGTTCATAACATGTTTTTTATTTATCTATTTATTATTTTCCAACAGTTATTTTCTTTGTCATTGTGCGGACATATGTTTTTGCATTCTTCCATTCCATTTTCTGTCATATTCAAAAACTGCAGAATAATCGAAAGCAGAATAATGGTACGATTTCTTTCAAATGGACTGATTGTCTAACATAGTCTTTAACAACCCTGAAATGTCAGCTGTCACGCTGAAAACTCCCACTTTTTGTCGCGTAAATATTTGCCCCCGTATTTATACGAGATATTAGTCTCGCAATGTATGCTCCGTACAGTGAGTATCTAACTAAAATGTTTTTTTAGGCTTTGCCACTCCTTAGTCAAGTTGTTTTCTAGCTACTGTCTAACTCTAATGTAAACATGTCTGTTTTAGGTCAAATGCAAACTTGATATTTGTGATTGTTATTATTAAAGCGACAGCTTGTTCGTCAAAAGTTAGCATGTATGTATGTTTCGTAGCCACTGGTTGGACACAGTTTTGGTAGAAGTGTTATAAATTAAAATATCGAATCTTTCGTGAATATTGGAACACCCTTTCTTTACACAGCATCAAGCATTGCATTTTCTACAAATTTATAACAGATTTAAACAGTTTAAGATTGTTTCTTTAAAAAAAATCAAATCTCATTTAATAAGGGCTAAATTATTTTAAAAAAATTTATAACTTTTCACACATAAAAACCGAAATTAGTATTAAGTTTTTAAAACAAGAAGAAGATAAAACAAGAAAAACAAAAGCTCTCATGTTGCCTTAAAAAATTAGACTGATTTTTTCTAATAAAAAAATAATAAAATATATAAAAAGATATTAAAAACAAACAACAACTAATATAGACAAGAAAAACAAAAAAGAAACTACTAAACAAAATAAACAAACACTCCTACTACTTCACTCCCTTTGCCCCAAACCCGGATTATTATTTTATAAAACAACAAAATATTAAAGAAAACATACATTTAAAGAACAGAGATAAAACCTTATAAAACAGTTCATATAAAATAAATAAAAAAATAAATAAAATAAAAAAGTAAAAATAAAACAAAATTAAAAATGAAATGAAATATGAAAATAGAAAATTATATATAAATAAACTCCTTAACTCTTCCTATTATAAAATACACAAAATTACTATAATGAAGTTATAATTATTATAAAATAATTATGTATGATGTATTAACATTTAGTTTCACCCAAAGAATGAAATGAATTTAATTTAACTTTTTTTATAATTTCACATAAGTTAAAAATGTAGGTACATATATATAATTTTATTTTACAAGCGTTTTGTATATAGATAATTAACAAAAAAATTGTTTTAAAAAAATAAAAACAAAATCAATAATATACTGAACGAATATAAAATAATTACCGAACAAGCATATCAATTATGTAAAGTAACAAACAACAACTATTATATACATACATACTACATATAAATATAAAATATTTAAAAAAAAGAAACAAGAAAAAAATATTGAAAATTCCAAACAAACAAAAATTATCCAGAAAATTTCAAATTGGTGCGTATTTTTTGACTTAAGTCCTGTAGCTAAGTTAATTAGTTATTAACAAAATTCCAGAAGAAAAACAAAACTAAAATTGAAAATGTTAAATAATGCTGTTTAAAATCAAAATTCATACATACCTACTACATATGTTATACTAATAACCACTTTTAAACTCTATACCTCTCCTCCACTGTATCTCTCTCTGTCTCACTATCTCAATTCATTTTTAACTCTGTGTTTATAAAAAAAGAACAAGTTATATAGACTATATTATTAAACTATAACTATAAATATCTAAACAAATTAAAACAAAAAACAGATAACTTTATTCAATATATTATATATCATAACCAACAATATATATAAATTAGCTTTGTAAATAGTTTAAAACAATTATTAAAGATTGTATTGTACAATTGAATGAAAACAAACAAAGGAAAAAAATATTATAAAAAACACAAAATAACGACTACAAAAAAATTTAAATAAATTGATTGAGTTAATAAAAAATATTCTAAAAAACAACTTACTTACTTATCCGGTCTTGAACAACCCCGGGGGTCAGGGCCTTACCTGGCGTTTACACGGGACAATTTTGCTCCGACAGTAGAAATACATTCACACATTTTTACAACCACACTTACACTTCTCTCACTTGCCTCGCGCCTCGCCACTGTCTGTGATTTTTCAATGACAGTAACTTCGGCATGAGATTTGACATAAGCGGCCAGATCATGGCTGAACGAGTAAAGGTTGGCGCAATAGAACAACTGATTTTGCTTTCTTATGACTCCATATGTTAAATTCAGTGTATTTTGTTGTTGTACTTTTTTGGTTACTGTGTTTGTTCATATGGATCTGTGTTGAATTTGACGGTTAGAGTCATGAAACAAAAACTAAATGCCTGTTGTTGGTTCACACAACTACAACAAATCTTACTGCGTCAACCTCTACTAGTTCAGCCATCGGCCATATCGGTGACGTTTCGTAGTAATTTGAGAAAAAGGCAAAACATCGCAAACGACTTTACAAATTAGGAAATATATTTGTATTTGAAAATTTTGCTAATTTTTATTGAAATATTGTTTGAAAATACAAACATATAAACATGAATACATGTCTAATTTTGCAGAGTACATCAGTTCCATTGTAATTTGGAGAAGAAGGACAAAACACAATGGCAAAAGAGCGAAGAAACAAAAATCAGAGCACGAAATTTAACGAAACGACACTGTCGGCGGTTGCTTAAAACTGTACTGTCTTTTTAACTGCCTGGACACGTACGTCACACAAACAATTTTTCTCTTTGTGACAACTAATACATATTCTCAACTATCTTGTCTCAAACTGTTCCTTGTAAACGCACCGTTACAGAAGAAGATAACATATTTCGCCAACCAGTTCGATCTTTTGCTTTATCTGTACGCCATGTGTACGCAGTGATTCGTCAACCTGAACCCTCCAGCGAAGTCTTGGTCTTCCTATTTTTCGTCTTCCTATTTTTCGTCTTCCTTCGAGTTCAGTTTCGAAAACCCATCGAGCTGGTTCCTCTTCATCCATTCTACTGACATGGCCTAGCAAGCACAATCGCGTAATTTTGATCCGCTTCACTATGTTAATGTCGGGATATTGTTCATACAGCTCATTATTCATGCATCGCCGATACTCGCCGTTGTGCACTATAGGGCCATACATTTTTCGGAGTATTTTTCTCTCGAAGACTCCTAGAGATGTTTCGTCTACTTGCGATAAGACCCAGGATTCTGCGCCATAAAGCCAGACAGGCTGTATGAGAGTCTGGTATAGCTGGACTTTTGTTACTCGAGGGATGGCTTTATTTCTAAAGTGCTTGCTTAGCCCCAAAAACAAAATACAAGGTGTTTCAAAAGAAGTCATCCGATGTTGTTTGGCTCTCATTTTTTTTCTAAATGAAAAACTTCGATTCTGTTTTTTGTGAATTTTATTGGTTAAGTTGGGTAGATGATATAGGCTAAATGGGCGCCGTCACAATTGATTACCATACGGGCTCGTTTTATGGCATTTTTCATCGCTTCGGCGAGAACTTCGGGCGACAGATTCTCGCACTCGTGTCGAATGTTGACCTTGAGGGCTTCCAGGGTCTCGGGCTTGTTCACATAAACACGGGACTTCAAAAAACCCCATAAAAAAAGTAAGGAACGGTTAAATCGGGCGATCTTGCGGGCCAGTGCAAATCGCCAAAACGAGAGATGAGGCGACCCGGGAACTCCGCCTTCAGAATATCGATTGTGGCTCGCGCAGTGTGTGCCGTTGATCCGTCCTGTTGGAACCACATGTCCTCCAGTCCTAATTCGTCGAATTGCGACAGAAAAAACTCCGAAAAAGCACCATCCACTGTTGCGGTTTGACCAGCGGCGTTCTCGAAAAAAAATGGGCCGATGACTCCTCCAGCGTGAACAGCGCACCATGCAGTCACTTTGAGCGGGTGTAATGGCTCCTCGTGCATCACTCGTAGATTTTCGGTGCCCCAGAAGCGATAGTTTTGTTAGTTCACGTATCCGCTGAGGTGGAAATGAGCCTCATCGCTCATTATGATTTAGGTGGAAAAATCGTCCACGAGATTGAGGATGGCTTGGGCGTAGGTTACACGCGTTTGGCGGTCGACAGGCAGCAGCTGATGCACGGACTGGACTTTGTATGGGAACATGCGCAGGTCTTTGACCAAAATTCGCCATAGGGACGACCGGCTGATGGCTAATTGCGAGGCACGGTGTCTGGTCGATGTTTCCGGCGACAGCTCGACAACAGCGGCGATATTCTCGGCAGAACGGGCGCTCCGGCGCCGGCCACTCCTGGCAACGTCTCGTGTGGTCCCATACTCTTCAAGGTTAGTGGCCAAACGGCGCAGTGTTTGCGCAGTCGGTGTCGGGCGGCCGGGGAATCGGCGACGGTATTCGCGCTGCGCCAACACCACAGACGAATAGTTACGCAAAAAAATAGACACGATTATTCCGCGTTCTTGGGCAGTGTATCGCTCCATGGCTTGTTTACTTGTATTCTACATCTGTCTAGTCCACAAATGTCAAAACAGATTTGACATTGGCGGCCATTTGCAAAAATAAGAGCGTCACTTTTGAAACACCCTGTATAACATATATTCGCAAGCACAATTCTCCGCATGATTTAAAGGCTGACGTTGTTGTCCGAGGAATATAAATTCGTCCACCACCTCGAAATTATAACAGTTATCAACGTTCACGCTTTGGTCTAATCGCATGGAGGCCCTACTCGTTGAAACCATTAATTTTGTCTTGTCCTCATTTACTGGCAGATCCACTTTTGCTGACTCCTTTATTCCCGAAAACACCCCAGTAACTTCTCTCATTGTGCGCCCAATGGTATCTATATCAGCATACGCGAGCAGCACATCCTTTCATAATCATCTCCATTAAAGAGATCGCACGATAGGATGTCGCCTTGCCTGAGGTCTCGCTCAGTTTCAAAATGTTCGGTAAGATCCTTATCAACTTTCAAGGCGCATGCATTTTGCAGGAATACCAAGCTCAGATATTGTTTCGAAGATTTTTTTACCTATCGGGCTATCGAAGGCCACCTTATAATCGATAAATGATGATAGGTGTCGATTTGTTTTTCGTGGGTTCTCAAGGATTTGGCGTAGCGTGAACATCTGGTCAGTTGTCGATTTTCCAGGCCTAAAGCCACACTGGTATGGCCCAATCAGGCCAGCGATAATTGGTTTTAGTTATATGCTATGGTTTTGAGTCTTTCGCATATTGGTTTTAGTCTTTTGCACGATATACAGGGTGGAGCGCGGAAATTTGCTTTTTTGCACTGCAGGCTGCGGCGGCAATGTTGGTCGAAGAGAGTAGAGAGTGTGCGCGGCTTATAGTAGCTGACCGGAGATTTGTATTCGTCTGCCTTTCAGTTGCCATCATGCATTGGACACGTGAGGAGAGATAATTTTTTGTTGAAGAGTATTTTTAAAATGCGCACTCGATTATTGCAGTGCAGCGTGCGTGTAACAGCCGGTGTGTAAACAAACAAAATATGCGTACTGGAGTTAAACAAACCCCAGAGAACTTCACCAGAGAGTAGGCATCATTGGCCCTTACTTTTTCCAGGATAACTTGACTATGAATTCAGCCGGCTCTTGAGTCAATGCAATTAGAGAATACATGGTTCCAACAGGATGGTGCCACTGCACACACAGCGAAGGTTACCATGAATTGTTTGAGGCAAATTTATCCTGGACGGCTTATCTCTTTGAGGGATGATGTGAACTGTCCAGCACGCTCATCAGACTTAGCCCCATGCGATTTTTTTCTTTGGGGTTACCTGAAACCGAAGGTGTATATCAACCGTCCCAACACCTGGGAAGACCTAATTAACAATATTGAGGCTGAAATTGGCACAATACCAGTCGACATGCTTGTTAGAGTTCATGAAAACTTCAAAAAACTTATGCAGCAGTGAGTGGATAGCGAAGGTCGACATTTGCCAGATACACTATTAAAAACCATGTAATTTAAAAATTCCCTTACTGTTCAGTATAATTAAAATATAAAATAAATTTTTCTAAGGTTTATAATTTTTTTATTTCATTCCCAAATAAGCAAATTACCGCGCTCCACCCTGTACTTGATAGGACGAGACTCGGGTTACCTTTTTTTTTTAAATATGTGGCATAGTTCACTGTGACTCCAATCGCCGGGCACGCATTCAGCTAACCAAATTTTGCTAATGCATGTTGGGTTTAACCCCCAAGCCCCCTCCCCTGCGCACGGCCCTGGCTCCGCCTGTAATCCCTCGGCTTTGTTATTCTTAACCCGGGCAATAGCTGTTATGACCTCGTCTTGGATAGGAGGGGGCAATCGATGTCGTCGTCCAAATTGTGATCGATCGTCTCATCGTCATTGTATATCTCAGGTACCAGTAGCGCGGATAAACATTTCTACATTTTCTACATATTCCCAACATGCTCCGCACATCTGCGATGAGATTTCCGTCCATGTCTTTAGAGAAGGGGCGACTGAACCATGCCCATTAGTTCCGTTTTTGATTTTTTTTGTAGAATTTTCGTGTTTCGTTCTTGCTTCTGTATATCTCAATTTTCTCACTCTCGCGCTTTCTCCACTGCCGTTGCTTACGCCTAAAGACGGGTTACCTTCTTTCTTTTCTCCGTATACCGCCCAGTCGCAGCTAGCGCTACAATTGACTGAAGCATTGCCATAAGTGCAGCGTTATTTTCATAATTTGCTATTCGACACTCTTCAGCATACCAAGGTTTGTTGCGAAGCGGAAACCAAGTACGGTTGTTGCGGCAGTTTTTATAGAGTCGGAAATGGGTCTCCACTGCGCTTCTCGATCGTCATCGAGAGGGGGTGGGTTCTGTGCCAAAAGTTGCGAGAGTTTCCTTGAGTAGGCTGTGGCTAACTCTGATCATTGTAGCTTTCCGATGTCTAGCTTTCTCTGCATCTGGTTGCGTACGATTTTCGCTCTACTTAATCTTGTGCGAACGTTTGCTGCTACCAGGTAGTGATCAGAATCGATGTTAGCTCATCTAATCACTCGTACGTCCACTACACTGGATGAGTGCATTCCATCAATTACCACGTGATCAATTTGGTTCTTCGACCTTTGATCAGGGGATACCCAAGTAGCTTTGTGGATGTCTTTATGCTGGAATCTTGTACCACTAATCACCATGTTTCTTGCCGCGGCAAAGTCAATCAGTCTCACACCGTTGTCAGAACTGTCTGCATGTAGACTGAAATTGCCAATGGTTGGATGAACAGACATTTTCCCTGCCTACTTTGGCATTAAAATCTGGCTGATAGACGAATTTTCTATATCCGTCCTGTATATTTTTTACTCGATGCTGACCTACATATACCCTCTTATTGTTTTGGGTGGCAATCGGATTGTCATGGGCACGTTGTTTGCTCAAAGCACCGTATTCGGGTGGATCCTAACGGGTTCCCTTTCTACTGCCCGTATTCAACTGTTTAACACGCGAGTGGATTCTCCTGAAGAGGAATGTCTGAATGACACCGTAATGCGTTAAATGATTTCTTGGGCGGGGCTCTTAACATTAGCACGGCGATTGTCTTCTGGTGTCCCATTACGAACATGGACTTCAATTAACAGAACGATTTTGGATCGGGTTTCCACTGATAATTTAGTAAGTGTGGAGGTTTTGTCCTTTCTGGATACTAGTGGATCTAAACCACTGAGTCCGAGATGGAAGGCTCATTGTGATTATTTTTAATTTAGATCCCGTTCCATCCAAACCCGCTTTTACTAACAGAGAAGTATTATCAGTGATCATGTATTTGTTTGACCCCATCGGTTGGGTAGACCCTGTTATTGTTGTAGCGAAGATTATCATGCATCAAATTTGGCGTGATAACATACATTGGTATGCGTCCTTACTTCCTTCCACCTACCGGGAGTGGATGTCGTTCATTGAAACTTATGGTTACATAAAAGAATTTCAGATCCCAAGATGCGTCAGTTATACTCCAGAGTTGAATTGCATGTCCTTTCCGATGCAACAGAAAGGCATACGCGTGCATATTACACATTCTAATGCAGTCTGCCGACGGAAACATTCGAACGCCTGTGCTCCCGTGCAAGACTAAGGCGGCCCCGATTACGTCTAAGACACTACCTCGTCTAGAACTCTGTGGCGCTGTACTGGCCTCAGAGACTACTTTGCATAAAATGAATATTAGTTGGGTTAAAGTTTATTGCTGGACGGATTCGAAGATCGTTCTTTCCCGGTTGACGAAAACGCTGCCCACATGGTCTACATTCGTTGTAAATCGTGTTTGAAAAGTACAGAAGGACACGGAAAGCGTTAACTCATACCGTTCTGAGTTTAATCCAGCGGATTTGTGCAGCCGAGGAGTTTCACCTGCAGAACTGGACAGGCCAGAACTTTCGTGGCATGGGCCACGTTTACTTGATCTCGATAAGTCCCAAGCGACTTCAGTGGATACAGATGTGGAAAGTTCTGTCAAAGCACATGCTTCTGTTATGGATCGATTTTCTTCTCTACCTATGGCTTTGCGGGCGATTTAGTACATATTTCGATTTTTCTATTGGCCCCACCCGGATCATAGAGGACGACACACTTATTCGAGTGAGACTATTTCTACCTTCGATTGCCAACTTTGGCTCAAAAGGCGCATTACGCGACTGAGTACAAGAGCTTATTGGAACAACTGCGGGGGTCAGTTGATGATCCGTATAATTCGCGGCCAATATTGGGTACCGCCAGGGGGATTTTGTGGCATAGCTGATCGAAAAGGTACTAGGGCGATGATGGAGAATGAGAGAGCAAAGAAGACAGGAAAATACGCATGTCCGCATGCATGTGATTTATGTCCGTTTTATGTCCAACGAAAGTGTAAAATTGGTAAAATACAGCAGCAAATAAAACTATGAAATGACCTACTATCCCGTCGTCATGAAGAGGCATCGAAGAGAGTAATGGAAACTCTTAACTATTACTCTATGGTACCACGCCATAAGGCGATGGTTCGCGCTGTAATCTATCGTTGCAAATTTTGCATATTAGACTGAAAGCGATCTTGCAATCAGATAATGAGTTCCCGGGTGCTTTCGATGTCAAGACCTCGCCGGGAGGTCTATGAATTTTTTAAGGTTACCTGTACGTATTTGTATGCTTTTCGACTGGCCATACATATTGAAGCAACTACGGACTTGCCCACCGAATCATTTCTGGCCGCGTTTCAGCAGTTTATAGCTCGCCGCGGATGTCCTTTGACAATATTTTCGGAAAACGGGATTAACTTTGGCGGGGCGATGCGGGAGCTCGAACCAGACTTTGGGATATTATTTCAACGAACAAGTTTGCGAATAACATTCGACCAAAGCTATCAGTCTTTGTACTGGAAATTCATTCCAGCAGGGGTCCCTCACATGGGTGGCCTTTGGGAAGCGATGGTAAAGGCTTTAAACTACACTTCTGAAAGGATGATCATTTACGTTTGACGAGTTGCCGACGTGTTATCTAGGATAGAAGCATGTTTGGATTGGAGAGCGTTATGTCCTATATCGGATAATCCTAGTGAGATATTTGTCCTCACCCCGGGCCATATTTGATCGGTGCTCCGCATTTGTCACCTCCTGAACCCGTGCGTGACGATGACATATAAACGGATGGTTTAGTTGTGATCAGACTAAGCAACCACTTCATCGATACCCCTTGATCCAAGTACTAGCTTAATCAGCTGTCTCATCGATACCCCTTGTGATTAAGTTAGTACTTGGGGAACAAATAGAGAATATGCTTTCAAAGAAGAAACGTTGATAGGAGACTGGCTTTTTATTTCTAAACCGAAAATTTTGTTAGAGAGTTACATCATATCTCTGAATTACCTTGCAAATATTTCATTATTAGTTCGTCTTTGCACTCCATTTTATTTTTAACGCATGTTTACTAAAATAATCGAAATGTTAAAATTCCGCGCCCAAACAATTATCTAACCCTGTAATTGATTTTGACTACGTAATTTTCGCAAAGAGCTGAACAGTGAGCGATATTTTCGGTTCATGAAATTTTCGTTATTTTTTTATAAACGAACTTCTTATGGCAACGAAAATTTCATAAAAACTGAATAGCGGGCTTTAAGACTTCGGAAAACATTTATAGACATCGAGGAATTGTAAATTTACGGTTCTTTTTAATATATCGGGTTTTTCAACAGAGACGCTACAAAAGTAAATCGATAGGGACAGCAAACGACGCCATATTTTTCCCCGCTCTTTTGACATTTCTCTTCAGTAAGGTTTGCCATTTCATTATGGAAGGATATACGAGCCAACAACGAGTCGAAATTATTAAAATTTACTACCGAAATTTGGAGTCAGTGGCCTCAACTTTAAGAGCGCTACGTCCAATTTATGGTCGTCATAATCGTCCTACCAGATCAACAATTGAGCGTCTAGTGGACAAATTTGAATCCACAGGCCCAGTACAAAATGTTCCCGTGCCAGTGAGACAAAGAAGTGCCCGTAGTGTCGAGAATATTGCTGCCGCTGAGGCTTCAGTTCAAGAAAGCCCAAATATGTCTCTCACACGTCGTTCTCAAGTGTTGGGCATGACGTCGTTGTGGCGAATTTTACGAAAAGATCTTGGCCTACATCCTTACAAGATCAAATTGACGCAAGAACTGAAGCCGTTTGACCACCATAAGCGTCGTATGTTCGTGAATTGGGCTGAGCAATAACTTGAAAATGATTCGGATTTTCATCGGAAAATCATCTTGAGCGATGAGGCTCATTTCTGGCTGAATGGCTTCGTCAATAAGCAAAATATGCGTCACTGGTCAGACAGCAATCCGCACGTAATCCATGAGTCATCATTGCATTCCGAAAAATTTACGGTTTGGTGCGGTTTATGGGCCGGCGGCGTCATTGGGCCGTACTTCTTCCGTGATAATCAAGACCGGCACATTCCTGTGAATGCGAATCGCTACCGTTCAATGATAACCGAATATTTTTGACCCCAATTGGATAATATGGACTTGGAGGACATGTGGTTCCAACAGGACAACGCCACAAGCCACACAGCGAATGCCACAATCAATTTATTGGAAACAAATTTTGGTGAACGTGTTATCTCACGAAATGGCCCAGTCGATTGGCTGCCTCGGTCGTGCGATTTGACGCCGTTAGACTATTTCCAGTGGAGCTACGTCAAGTCTATGATTTATGCCAACAAGCCAGCGACGATTGATGAACTTCGTACGAATATCGAACGTGAAATTGCAGCAGTATCGGCCGATTTATGCTTGAAAACCGTCGAAAATTGGGTTCAGCGTCTGGACTTCTGCAAGCGTGCCCGTGGTGGGCCGAACGTACTTTCACAGGAATAAAGAATTTCATTGGTATCTAAAACCGGTTTTGATGTATTTAAAAAATATTTTGTAGCGCTCTTATTGAAAAACCCTTTACATATGTATATTGGAGGTACATATTTGGAGGTTCGGTAGAAAAAAACTAGTCTTTAAACAAAAATTGGACTATCCCCAGATAACACCATTTCAAGTTTCCATGCAGTTAAAGCAAAAACTATGTACTTACGTAGACAGTCAAAAGTTCTCTTAATTCGAATGCCAACAAACAAAACGAGTGGAACGTTACGACTCTCTGCCCCTTCTCTTACTATCTTCATTGAATATTTCAATACACGAGCAGTTTTTTGATGATGTTATTGAATCTAACTTTACAACTTCCACCCATGTTTAAGTAAAATTACAAAAAGTTTTTAAAAAGTATGAAATAATCACGATTTGACGCTAGAGAGAAATGCATTTGAGTGAATCGTGTCGAATTTTTGGTCCCATTTTACAAGGGTTGTCAAATTGCGCACAACTTCTGGTCGTCTACTTCTTGATCGTCTTTAATTAACGCTAACTACAATTTTTTTGCTGTCAGTTTGTATGGATTTTAAAAATTTTTAGTTGCATAAATTAACTATGGTATAGAGAAGAAAATTTACTCATGGAGTGGAATGCCAACAAAGAAAACTAGTGAAGCGTGTCGTTTCTCTGCTCCCTCTTTTACTCTTTTCGTTGAATATTTCAATACACGAGCAGTTTTCTAATGATGTTATTCTACCTATCTATAGAAATTCCAACCATATTTAAATAAAATTACATAAAGTACGTAAAAAGTATGAAATAATCAAGTTATGACGCGGGGAAGAAATGCGTTTGAGTGAATCGTGTCGAATGTTTTGGTTCTCTTCTACTAGAGTTGCCAAATTGCGGAGTTTTTTTCTTCTCTACCTGTACATCTTCTTTGTTAGTTGGCTCCAGCGTTGCCAATTTTTTTTTCGGAAAACGGCTAGATCTTCGGAAGAAACCAACCAAAAAGGATGTACAGGTAGAGAAGAAAAACAACCCCGCAATTTGGCAACCCTAATAGAAGAGAACCAAAAAAGTCGACGCGATTCACTCAAACGCATTTCTTTCCCGCGTAATAACTTGATTATTTCATACTTTTTACATACTTTATGAAATTTTATTTAAATATGGTTGGAATTTGTATAGTTATATACAATAAAACTATCAAAAAGCTGCTCGTGTATTGAAATATTCAATGAAGAGAGTAAGAGAGAGAGAGAGTAGATAAGTACTAGGGTTTCACTCGTTTTGTTTGTTGGCATTTGAGTGAAGAGAAATTTTGACTGTCTAGTTGTACATCGTTTTTGCTAGATCTTCTGAGAAAAACAACTAAAAAAATTAAAATAAAAACTGGATCTGTTTCTGAGAATGGAGGTTTTGATTTGTAACAAAATGCAAAAAGAATTCATTTTAATTTCAAGGTTACCTAAATGCCAAAATAGAGTTTATGGCCCGAAGTTGTATTCGATTGCATATACATAATTGCCTCCACCAGATTGATATTACTAAAAACTAGTTCCATATGTGCATTTAACCAAGGAAGGCATAACAGCGTCAAGACAAAATAGGCTACTCTTTGAAATTTAAATACAACGGCCCAAAACTTTGGAGTATTAGTCGTGTTCTTCTAGTTTATAAATGGGACATTAATATATTTTATTCTACCAATATATTCCTTTTGCATTTTAAACATGTTTATAATTAAACTTATATATTTTTTTTAAATGCTTTTAATGCTAAATATTTTTAATGCATGATAGAAATGAAATTATACGAATACCTACATATGTCGCAATTGATTCGTTAGTCCTTCAATGAAGTTTGTGCATTATTTTATTTTATTTATTCAACCTCAAGACCATACAATCACTGTTAACAGAGGGTTGTATTGTTATTCCATGCAACGGCTTCGATTAAATAAAGTCATATATTTTGAAACTAATAAAAAGCAACATAATTATAAAGGGTCCGCCATCTAACATTTTTTTTCAACTAGTGCTTATTTCATGAATGGTAACACTTAATTCATGTCTGATTTGACAGATAATTTATTTTATCCTTCCTCTGAACGAATATGGTTGTGTATACGCTTGAACAACGCTGGGAAATATGGGAAAAATGGGCCTGCGATCGACTTACAGAAGATGCAGATTTTGCCAAAAAAATCATCTTTTCAGATGAAGCTCATTTTGATCTTGGCGGGTATGTAAACAAGCAAAATTGTCGCATTTGGGGCACAGAAAACCCGCACGCATACATTGAAAAGCCGATGCACCCAAAACGAGTCAGTGTTTGGTGCGGATTTTGGTAATTTGACCATTTTTCTTCGAAAATGAGCAAGGAGTGGCCGTTACAGTCAATGGCGATCGTTATCGGGCCATGTTGAACGAATTTTTGTTCACAAAAATTGAAGAGGAGGATATTGGCAACATTTGGTTTCAACAGGACGGCGCTACGTGCCACACACGTATTATCAGCCGCAGAGCTGATGTCGTTTGGCCACCTCGCAGCCGCGATTTGACACCGTTGGACTATTATTTGTGGGGTGCCCTCAAAGATAAGTGTTACGCCGACAAGCCAGAGACAATTGACGCTTTAAAGGACAATATTCGTGAAGCCATTGGTGAAATACAGCTGCACACAATCGATAATGTGCTTAAAAAGTGGACCGATCGTGTAGGCTACTGCATGGCCAGCCGAGGCAGCCATTTGAATGAAATTATTGTACTTTCAAATAAAAAAAGAAATTTGATAAAATATTCAGTAGTTTTTTTTATAGCATTTTCAAAAAAAAAAGTTATTTGGCGGATTCGTTAGTTGCCGAAATAGAACTTGACTTAATTTTGTCAAATATGTGTTATTTTATAAACATGTATTATTAGTTACTGTAAATTTACAGATGCTATAGTGTAAAAGAAAAGCACAATACTCCAAGACATTACTCCGCACAAAGGTTGAACGGCTCTTTCTAAGAGAAACCGCATATTTGTTTTTATTGCGAAAACAATAATTCGGTTTTAATTTGATATTAAACGGAAAAATTTAATAATCATCCGAAAAAATAGCAATTTAATTATATAAATTTTATATCGACATAAATAATATTAACACGTTTGTAAAATATTTATTTTTAAAAGTCGTTTTTTAGATAATATAATTTTAGCATTTCGTTTTTGACTTTTGCAACTTTTTTTTTGTCATTTAGCACTTTTTTGATACCTTATGGCAACACTGGCATGTATGTCGAGGTCTGCCGATTTTCTTATTTTTTTTTTGTGAATTATTTATTTTTAGCTGCATAAAGAGCGTACTTCCATTTAGCTCAATGTAAAATATAAACACCTTTTAGCTCTGCTCAAATAAACTCTTATTCGACTTGTGCTGCACCATAGAGTAATACTTACGAGTTTCCATTACTCTCTTCGATGCCTCTTCATGACGACGAGGAGTAGGCCATTTCATAGAGTTTTATTTGCTGCTGTATTTTACCAATTTTACACTTTCGTTGGACATAAAACGGACTGAAATCAAAGGGAATGCGTATTTTCGTTCAATGCAAACAACATAAAATATAATTTAGCTGTCATTAGTATCAATAACCACCATTTAAACTTAATTCGTGTCTTCTTTGGTCTCTCATTCTCCATCATTTCCCTAGTACCTTTTCGATCAGCTGTGCCATAGAGTAGAGTCCCAAAGACGATTTAGAATTAGACGATCAGAAAATGTGCGCAACTTGGCAACCCTGGTAAAAGAGAACCAAAAAGTGCTAGGAGTTCACTCAAACGCATTTCTATCTCGCGTCATATCTTGCTTATTTCATACTTTTTGCATAGTTTATGTAATTTTACTTCAACATGGTTGGCATTTGCAAAGACGATTTACAATTAGACGACCAGAAGATGTGCGCAACTTGGCAACCCTGGTAAAAGAGAACCAAAAAGTACTAGGAGTTCACTCAAACGCATTTCTCTCTCGCGTCATATCTTGCTTATTTCATACTTTTTGCATAGTTTATGTAATTTTACTTCAACATGGTTCGAATTTGTATAGTTATATACAAAAAAAATAAATGGTTTCCCATTACATCCCATGAAGGGACTGGGGAGAACTTCTCACAATCACTGAGCTGTGCGCTTTCCAGTTTTCACTCAGTGATTGGGACCTACAGTTTGACGCCGATTCCGAACGGTAATTTGAGAAGCTTTTTCATGGCTAGATACTCGATAGTGTCGCCGTCACTATGCGAGGTGACCGCCGCCGAAAGAAATTTTTTTTTGAAGCTGGTCAGAGCCGGGTTCGAACAAGAGCCGCGCACACTAACCATTGCACCACCGACGGCCACATAGTTATATACAATACAATAACACTATCTAAAAGCTGCTCGTGTATTGAAATATTCAATGAAGAGAGTAAGAGAGGGTAGAGAAGTACTAGGGTTTCACTCGTTTTGTTTGTTGGCATTTGAGTGAAGAGAAATTTTGACTGTCTACTTGTACATCGTTTTTGGCATTTGTATAGTTATATACAATAACACTATCAAAAATTTTGACTGTCTACTTGTACATCGTTTTTGAGAGTCCCCCTGGCTGCACAGATTTTATCTCTAATATTAATCAATATCACTATTAAATTAATTAAGTTTACTCATTTTGTACAATGTTTTGAAAAATCTTTTCAGAAATCTTGTGAACTGTTATACTTTTTTATAATTCAACAAGAATCCCCACATCCGGTTGTCCTATAAGAATTCAACAGAATCTGGCAACCTCACATACTTAACACCTCTATCGTATTTCCATATCCTCAGTGTCAAATACCAGCACAATAAGTGAAGATCGTGAAAATAATAAAGTGCCATAAATGTCGCAAAAAGTGTGTCAATTTCCGTGTAAAATCAAATGCATAGTGTGTAAATCTAAAGTGCAGCCATTTCACCATAAGTAAATGTAAAAATTCAAAGAAAATTTAATTATTTCATTAAGAAAAAGCCATTTAAAGTTTCTAAATTTTCTTCACCAAAAGCAGAGCTCATCAAAATATAAAAGCAAGAAAAGAAGAAGAAAAATAGCAGCAATTTGTTTTGTATGCATGTGTGTGTTGTTTATATATCAAGTGAGAGATAAGTATGTAGATAATTTCAACGTGTCATCTGCAATAAAAGTAAGTTTTTTGATATCGCGAAAATTATTAATTGTTATGCATAAATGTCGCAAAAAGTGTTTTAATTTCTGTGTAAACCCCAATAAAAATTAATCTAAAGTGCAGCTATTTCGCCCCAAGTGTATGTGAAAATATCCAAGAAGAGTTAATTATTTCAGTAAAAAAAGCCGATTAAAGTTTCTAAATTTTCTTCACCAAAAGCAGAGCTAATCACAAAATGTCTTGTGTTCAATGTAAAAAAAGGAAAGAAGAAAAATAGCGGTAGTTTGTTTTGTATGTGTGTATAGTGTTTGTTGTTTGTGTATCAAGTGAGAGGGAATTTCAACAGATCAATTGCAACAAGGTAAGTTTTTTTTATAAACAGTAGCAAGCAAAGAGAGCATAATTTCAAGAGTTTATCTTTGTTTATATCCATTTTGTTTGGTGTCAGCATAATTCTTTTCAAACGTGATGGTAAATCCTTTTTAGCATTATTTTCACGAAATTTTTCCAACATTTGATATTTTTCGTGAAATTTTTAGCATAATTTTTTAGATAATCCACAATTTTCCATCAACAAATTTTACAAGTTTTTTTTATAATTCATGGTTTAAAACATGTAAGTAAGATGTATATTTTTGGCATAAATCTAGTGTAGCAACAATGCTCTGATTTACACCAAAATTTCACCACCGACAAAACCTTCTGCGCTGAGTCGGAAAAGTGTATCGCACGTTGCGGGATGGGGGCTAAATGAAACAAAATTAAACAACTTTATTACACCCCAGTATTATCAACTATATTGGGTACTTTTGCTTTGGTTTGTGTCTGGACTAACAGATGGTGGGAAATTTCTTGTTTAATGGGAAGTTTTCTAGGTGGAGCGCCTGTAATCAATGTCTATATATCTGTATACTTATGTTGTATAAAAATGAGTTTGTGTTTGTTGGTTTGGTTGTTTGCATTTTTTAGTACCGTATAGACTCGAATACGGTTGAACCGATCTTTTTGAAATTTTCACAGAATGTAGCTGTGTGGTCGGTGGTGATAATAGGGTACTTGAATTTTTTGGTATATGAAGTGGCCGTGGGGCCCCGCCCACTGAAACTTATTTTAGAAAACGCAATATCTGGGGGACTGTTTCACCAATCGTCTTGAAAATTTGTGTGGATGCATATAGCAGAAAAATCCGTGATCCAACAAAAAATGGGCGGGATCGGATGAGTGGGCGTGGCAAACAACTTGAAATTTTGTACGGCTATATTTCATGTACTATCAGAGGTGTGAAGATGAGATTTGGTATGTAAGTTGTTCGTACAGTTCGAATTACAGCCATTGTATAAGTGGGCGGTGCCACACCACCTTTTAGAAAAGCGCTTGGGTGGTTTTTCTAATAGACCGATTGTTATGAAAACTTTACAATGAGGTACTGACGACCTGCTCATAGTTCTTGGCTATACTTGGAAAGGATTGGATAAAGGGGCGTGGCACAGCCCACATAACTTGAAATTTAAAATGGCTATATATCATGAAATATAAGAGGTATGAAGATGAGATTTGGTATATAAGTTGTTTATACAGTTCGAATTACAGCCAGGGTGGAAGTGGGCGGTGCCACGCCCCCTTTTAAAAAATCGCTTTGGCGGATTTTATAGTACACCGATTGTTATGAAAATTTTACATTGAGGTACCGACGATCTGCTAATAGTTTTTGGCTATACTTGGAAAAGATTGGATAAAGGGGCGTGGCACCGCGCACATAACTTGCAATTTAAAATGGCTATATATCATGAACTGTCAGAGGTATGAAGATGAGATTTGGTATATAAGTTGTTTATCGATTGGACGGGTTCTCTACTAGACCGATTGTTATGCAAATTTCACAATGAGGTACTGATGACCTGCTGATAGTTCTTGGCTATATTTGGAAGTGATTGGATAAGGGCGTGGATCCTTTGTTTAAAAAAGGACCTTTCGGCAAAATGTAATACATATTTTTACAAAAACGACCTACAAATATACTTAAAAAAAATACATTCTACAAAAAAGATATTTTCTTTAAAAAAGTTTATCATTTTACAAAAAGTATATTTTCTTAAAGATCCATTTAAATTATCGTATTTTTCAAAGGGCCTAAAACCTATAAATCTAAAATGGGTATTATTATAGAGGTCTTTCTAAACTCTATAAATCTGTGTGGAAACTTTTTTCGATAACTAGCATAGTTATCGAATGGTAAAGAACCTGCGAAAAAAATAAAAACTTCAAAATTTTATATTTTCTGACATTTTCTTACAGAAATATTAAAAATAAGCGACAAAAACTGAAATAACTTTTTTCGATAACTAGCGTAGTTATCGAGATATCGGATGCTAAAAAAACGTATAAAAGAAAATAAAGGTTGGCTTGTGGGTAATTCTGTTTTGTTTGAACTTTCATATCTCCGGTCTTTGAAGGGTTAAAGTTGAGTACTTTACCATAAAAAAGGTTTGAAGACTTGTTTATCATCGGAGTCTAACAAGAAAACAGGTTTACTAGGGATTTTTTTTGAAAATAGTAAATTTTTATGAAAAATGTGGGGTTAAAAAACTTTTTTTTAATTCTTAATTTTTATTTAATTAAATAATAAATATAAACACCGATTTTTAGAGTCTAGAAAGACCACGGAACACAGATTTTTAGAGTTTATACAGACCTTTCCACTAAAATCTATTCCAACACGATCGGGTAATAAATGGCTGAGTTATGCCTGAGTATACACTCAAGCTTTGGAGGCCTATGTATATTTCAGAAAATAGGTACCGCTGCGAATTTATTTTTTATTTTTTAATGCCCTATTCGGCAAAAAAAAGTATAGGGTATGATATTTACAAAATGTGCACTTCATTTTGACTGCAGTTTCTGAAAGTTCTTATCAAAGCTAACAAAATTGAGTTTGGGGGTTTTCTGGATTAGCTCGTATACGGATTTTACCATGTCCGTGAATATTTTGGCTGAAAATTGATTCCGAAAATTTAAAAAAAAAAATACTTATTCTTACGGCTACATCTAGTTAACCGATTGGAATTTTGTTTTCCAACCCTCAGCATAATTATAGTAGGTAGTGCCCAGGGGGAATATAAAAATAAAATAAATGGTTTCCCATTACATTCCATGACGGAATTGGGGAGAGCTTCTCACAAGCAGTGAGCAGTGCGCTTTCTAGTTTTAAACTCACTGGATTGGGACCTACAGTTTTACACCGATTCCGAACGGTATTTTGAGAAGCTTTTTCATGGCTAAGTACTCGATAGTGTCGCCGTCACTATGCGAGGTGACCGCCGCCGAAAGAAATTTAAGGTGGTCAGAGCAGGGACCCAGCGGCGGAATTTGCGAGGCCTTCTACGAATAAGGCATGCGGAATCATTCTTTGGTAATGCCTACTTTAATAATGCCTTCGAAATGCATTTTATAAGGCTGTCACAGGCCTGTTAAAAGAATGCCAGAAGACGCTGTTGTTCATGAAACCCTGTCTTTTCACATGTTTGCAATTCGTCGTTGCAAAATCATAACATCCGATAGCCCAGTAGATAAAGCGTCCGATTGTAAGTTCTAAGGTCGTGTGTTCGATTCCTGTGGCTGCAGAATTTAAAGAAAATCATTTATAAGAATTACGGTTGGTTCATGGTACAAAGAAATGGTAGAAGCACTAGCTCAGCTGATTTGAACTTTTTTCAGGACTGAGTGTGAGTAAGTTTTTCTCTTATGTCAAAATTTGTTTACATTTGTTTGTCTGCAACCCCCGTCCACCAGCAACTGCTGTTTTTGAAATATTTCTCTGCAAAAATTACATAGAAAAGTTTTAATTTTCACACTTAAACACTTTCAATATATCAAATAACACTCAATCATTTTCTAAATGGAACTTTTTGCAAATTTGTTTACATTTTCATAATTTTTCTATCAGCTGACTTGACACAACACAGACACTGAGCAAAAACAAAATGCCTGTTGTTTTTGGCTTGTTGTATTTGTTGTCGTACTGCATCTACCATTATATTTCTACCATGGGTTGGTTAAAGTATAAATCTGAAATATGAAGCTAATTTCCATATATATTTTTAAGTCCTTCTAAATCTACTCTTTTTGCAGGCCCTCTAGTAGAGAGGGATGGAAGGCCTTGCCTCCCAATCTCACGCAATGCTAAAAAGAAAGGAGGAAGTAATGTGTAGGGAAGGCCTTCCGTATTTTAAAGAAGGCCTGTTTGGTCATGATTTCAGGCCTTCCAGGTCATGACTTCCGGCGCTGGGGATCGAACCCATGATCTCATGTACAAGAGGCGCGCACACTAACAATTGCACCACAACACTAGTTTAAAACGACAGCATTTAGAGCTTCAAAATCGCGAAAATGAGATATTCCTCCACATAGTTTCCTATTTCATATTCTTCGGCAACTCATGAATGTTTTTTATGATTCTTTATGTAAAAATTAAGGCGTTAGTTGAAGAATAAACGGTAGACTATATTTATGATTGAATTCTCGTGACACCAATATGTAATAGAGGCGCACTATCCGAATTCGTGTTTCATCATCCCAATCGTCCATTTCCTTAGGCGAAAAAAAACATGTCTTATGCAGTCTGAATCTCTTGCACTTGAGTGAGAGGAGTTAATGCAAGGACTTAGAGAGGTACTGTAAAGACAGACACCAATATGTGATTCACGCGCACTTTTCAAATTCGTGTTTCATCATCCCAATCGCTCATTTCCTTAGGCGAAAACAAACATGTCTTATGCAGTCTGAATCTCTTGCAGTTGAATGAGAGGAGTTAATGCAAGTCCTTAGAGAGGTGCTGTTATAACTGTAAAGAGTTTAAGGTGGGTTTTCTTTAGACTTTTATTAGGAATTTAAAAAGTCTTAATTAAAATTTTGTATATTTATTAATTTAAAAGAAACTATATAATATAAAAAAGACGATAACTGTCAACAATCTGTACTACTTATTCTACTTTAGTAGGAGGCCAAATGTGTGTCAATTCCGTTAAAGTAACATCATATAGTAAATTTTGATATTCTTGGAGTAAAACTGCAAAATAAAAGTGTTAAAAAAAAATTGGATATTTTATAAGCACTAAGACATTCAAAACTTACAATTGCAATTCTTTGACCATTCGTCCAAGAGCTTTTGTTTTGTGTTGATTTGTTTGGCTATAAAACAGCGTTTGAATCTCAAAAGTGAATCATTTAAATTGGACCAACTTTTCGTTAGAGACGAAGGAGTAGACTTTAGTTTAGATTTGAATTCCGCTAGTTTTGGACACACTAGGCCATCCAAAAAGAACATAGCAAAGTAACTAGAAATAAAAAGAAGGAATGAATGAGAAAAACAAATGATTTTAATATAAAAAAAAAAAATTCCGTAACAAAGAATAAAATTCCAAAGCTCATCTATAGCACAAGTGGACAGTTTTGATAGTAATGACTTTAATAATCGTTTCTTTTTGTGAGAATGCTGCCTTGGTTTCTTACACTCCGTTTTTCCTATATAACTTACCAGTATGCCTTATCTTCCATGGGCATTTCAATTTCTGCCAATGGCAAATCCCATCCAGCCTTGCCATATGTCGCATCCACATAACAATAGACTTTTCCCTCGTCGTCTTTATAACGTGGCAAGGGATCTTCTTTGATATTCTTTATATTGCACAGCAAGGGTACATATGTCAATAGCCATTCTGGTTCTATGACTGTTATGCCACGTATAAACATTTTAGTAGTATCTCCATTTTGTAGTTCATAGGCCTCCTGGTATATCACCCATTCGGGTAATTTTTGCTTGAGTACAGAAGAGGAGTGCATGAATACTGGCTCTTCCATGTCCATGCAATTGTAGGCATATTTTAAACGTCTCTTTTCCTCTTTATCGCTAATATCCTTTAAGCAAACCTTGCGAGCTACCTTGTCTCCCATACCGGCCAAGAGGATTTGTCGTAGGAATCTCGCTTGTGCGTCTGTAGGCGGTGACATAGAAGGATCAACACATAAATTAACAGTTGAAATTGACAAATTTATTTCATTTGTTAGCTGTATACGAAGTTTACGAACTTCTGTGATGGCTTTATGCCGTAAACCATTTTCGTTGCAAAATTGCGCCAGTTCTCCTTTGGAACCAGCGTATTCAGCGGATCCAACAGCGCGTAATAAGACCATAGGATCCCCCAGAAGTTGATAATTGCCTGAGGAGGCCCATGAAAGTCGCTTCTTTTGCCATTTGCTCAAATTCACGGATCTATCCTCCTTTTCACGATCAAAATTTACCTCTGTTAAAACTTCTTGTACCGATAAAGCCGCCACCAGGCACACAGTGTAAGGCAAAAGGTCTTGTTGATGGGATAGAGCCAACATTTTGCCAAATCTAGGAGCTACAGGGAACCGGGTGATAATGTGACCTAAGCGCGTAACTTTAGGCGGTATATCCTTTGTGGTAGTTGTTTCCAAACACTTTTCCAATGCGCCCAGTGTAATCAATCTGTTTTCGGCAGCTCTTAGTTGCTCTAAATCGGGGGGTGAGGGAAATGGGAAGTTTATCACTCGATCTATTCCCATGCAACGCATTTGCAACATTAAATCATCCACTGGTTTCTTTTGTATATCAGGAATCGAGAAATCCTCAAACTCATTGGAATACACGGCACTGGAATACAGGCGATAACAGTGTCCAGCACTAACACGACCTGCACGTCCTGCTCTTTGGTCAGCCGAAGCTTTAGATGTATAGGTTACAACAAATGCACTGACTCCAGTGATTTTGTCATACAGACGTGTCTTTTGCTTCCCGCAATCCACTACGTACTTGATATTGGGTATGGTTAGAGAAGTTTCTGCTACATTTGTACTGACAATACAAATGCGGCAACCCTCTGGAGCAGGTTGGAAGATGAGATTTTGTTTCTCTGTGGAAAGCAATGAATACAAAGGTAAAACCCATAAAGGCTGTTTGGTGGTAGAAGCAGCTGTTTCTTCGTCCATGTGCTGAATGTCCTCGTCATTATCCTCAATGTTATGATCGTCCTCATCTTCCAAAGCAATTTCATTTTCCGAATCGATTTCTTCTAAAAGATCAGCTTCTGTATCATCGCCAGGGAGTTTATAATCATCTAAATTGATTTTGGGCAAAGCCAATTGGGACAAAAACTTCTTTTTTGATTTGCGGACATTGCGTATGGCTCTCTTCATGTCGAACTCGTCATCAGTATCTGGTTTGTCTACCTCACACTCAGTTTCCTCACCTTCAATAGTTTTGGTTTCCCTTAAGCCTTTGTTGTCCTTGCTGTGCTTTTGTTTATCTTTCTTTTGGTAGGGGAAAGTTCTTCGTAGCTTTCGTACCAATTGATTTACCTCCTGTTGACCGGTCACAAATATTAAAATGCCTCCCTCAGGCAGTTTAGAATGAATCTTTACGGTCTTCCGGTAGGCTTCCTCTACATAATTCTCTGGTGTATTCTTTTGAAAATGCACTGTAACTGGAAACTGCCTCGCCTCGACTTTTATCAAAGGCGGCGGGTATTTAAACAATCTAGAGTTGCTGGTGAAATCCTCCACTCTTAGAGTGGCAGACATTATAATCAATTTCAAAGGATTTCCGCCCCTCTTCAGGCGTAAGGGGACAATTCGGGACAGTAGGCCCACCAAAATATCGGTGTAGGCACTACGCTCGTGAGCCTCATCCAGAATTACAACAGAATAATTTTTAAGAAGAAAATCAGATTCGATTTCTTTTAGCAAAACACCATCAGTCATGAATTTCACTTTAGTTTGGGGGGTAACGTTGCCCTCGAAACGTATAAGGTATGATACTTCCTGCTCGCTTAGATTCATTTCGTTGGCCACACGTTTGGACATGGCTATGGCAGCCACGCGTCTGGGCTCAGTAATGCCTATGAGTTTGCCATTTTCACAATACCCAGCTTCGTACAGAAATTGAGGTATTTGTGTGGTTTTGCCCGAACCCGTTTCGCCTGCCACTATTATGATGTTGTTCTCGTTAATCACCTCCATAACCTGTTGTTCTTCAGCCAAAATGGGTAATTTCAAGCGGGCTGCTTGTATTTCGGCATTGCGGTGGACAGGCACATAAACGGTGGCTCTAGGGGGAGCTGAAGGGGCTACAGCAGATTTGCCAGTGTCTTTAGTAACACAGGGTTTAGCAGATTGTGTTTGCTTTTCGCTTTCCACTTGCATTTTATCTGACTCCTTTAAATTGTTCGAGTCTTTTGCTGTATTTGTTTTAGATTCTTCAACCTTTTGAATTTCTTTTGTATCTTTTTCTTCTGCTTCTTCATCGTTGTCATCGCCGTCATCATCTTCACTGCTACTTTCTTCCATGCCCACCACATTCGGATTCCTTTTCTTTGCCTCGATATCAGCTTCTTCTTCGTCCAACAATTTACGCTTTGCTGCCCCTTTAATGGAACTAATTTTAGCACCCGGTGCTATTTGCTTTGCCTGTTGTCTTTGTAATTTCCTAGCAATGAGGTCATCAAGTGTGCCCAGTTTCTTTACACCCACCGTTTGCACTTGACTTATGGATGTGTATTGTCTGAGTTCCGTTTCATGTACTTGCACTTTGGCCAAAGCCTCCAAAAGACCAGCACGCTTAAATGAAAGACAAGGGAAAGAAAAGCTATGAAATAAATAAATTACAATTACGTCGCTTGACGGGACAGGGCAGCGCTTCTCACAATTAGTTAGCTCTGCGCTTTCTACTTTTACTGTCACTGATTGGGACCTACAAGTTTACACCGTTTCCGAACGGGTTTTTGAGAAGACAATATGTAAAGAAAAATTTCGTTTGGAGTAAAATGGATGGAGAATTTTTCGTTGCCGAGTTACTTCGTCTGAAGTAAAGTTGAGGATTTAAGAGGCTAGAGAGAAGGGTTGTTCCAACTGAATAATCTGTTGAAATGTGTTGGAACATATTGAGCATTGTTTAAAATATAAACTTCTATAACACAGTTCTTTGCAGAAATGTCTCTTTGAAATATGTATGTGAGTGATTTCATTAGAATACCATGCCATGTTTGCTGATGCTAGCAAAAGCATTTGAAGATCTTATCAACGGAACCCTGCATCTTTTAAACTGCTGCAGCAACCGAAGTTTAGGCTTATTCACTTGCTAGTCAGGTATTTAAACATATCACCCACCTAGCTCCAGTTTAATCGTTATTTGAACATGATTGTTTTAGACAAATGTCATAATTGTCGTTAGTAAAACGACAGAATGTTAGACAGAAATTATATTATTCTTTCGCTTCACAGCCACTCGTTGGACACAGCTTAGTTGCAGTCTTATGAATTAAATGTAGTTAGTCACATGATAGCTGATGGCTAACTTAGTGTCTACTTACCCCCTCTTTCTTCTTCTTCTTATCCACAATGCCTTGCAAATGTTTCCTTTGCTTCTTATTCAATATCTTGACATTTTGCTTGTGTTCCACTTTGATTTTGGTGGCACGTTTTTGTGAGGGCAATACCAAAGCATTCGCTTCATCATAGCCACCAGTTGCACCACCAGCAGCTCCCAATTGCGCTAAATCCAATTTGACCTGAAAAACGCAAAAGCAGCGTTAAGAAATTGTTATTTTCCAAATTGCGATATAATTCATAAACTTACACTTTTCAAAGCGGAATTATCCACAGTAGTGGTAGGATTTTGCCTGGCCTTTGCATTAAACACTTTTTTACCCATTTTTCTTGTATAATTTCAATGAATTTTCCATAAAATTCGATAATTTCCTTAAGATGTTGTGATTTTTTGTTTTCACTCAACATCAATGCACGTTTTTTGTATTTTGCTCTGCCTGCAATTGTCAGATGGGAGAAGTAAACAAAAATAAACAACATATGGTTGTTGTTGGTTGCACGGCATTATCGACAGTTTAACAAAAAATACAATCAGCTGTAAGCAGCAGGGTGCTTCAGAGATTAATCTTAATGTCATTAACTAAAGGAAGAAGCATAATGAATTTAAACAATACATACCATAGAATAACACATACTATAGAAGCTTTTATTCGCTCAATACATTAAACGTCATAGGTACGATGGAAAGTAAACATTGGATGGTAGAAAATATGGGTTCAATAATACCAGATGGTGGCAATAGTATACAGCGATCAACAAAGGAACAACAACCGAATTTCGTGGTTTTGTGACAAACTAGTT
This sequence comes from Phaonia tiefii, assembly GCA_963931995.1. Classification (NCBI taxonomy): domain Eukaryota; kingdom Metazoa; phylum Arthropoda; class Insecta; order Diptera; family Muscidae; genus Phaonia; species Phaonia tiefii. The sequence continues at coordinate 23,120,917 of OZ008370.1, forward strand.
GTGCTAAATACAATACAAATGTATACCAACGATAAAAGTCAACAATAAAAGTGCAAAATATATTTAAATTTTTTAGTTCTACACCAAAACGCCAGGAAAAAGTTAAGTGAATATATTTTGTAACTCCACCTGGTGTAAGATATTTTTAAATTTAATTGCTCTCATTTCCAAAAACCTACGATGAAGAGTGTGAAATGAAACGTCAGATGAGAGAATAAGTTTACGTGTATATTATTCTATGATACATATCATAGATAAAGGAAATAAGTAGATATCCCACAGTCATTGTTAAGTACTGCCACTAGGTGCTGTGTTGCCGTTTTGTAACTTTCATTGACGTTTCTCATAACATTCACTGACGTTTGTGCAACAGTGTGGAACATTTTTCAATACAAAAATAGAATAATTTCCCAGGTTGTGCTATTCCAATAACTAATTTAGTTTTTTCATGTCGTCGTGTTCCCCACTTTCTAATTCAAATACATTTTGGTTATGCGCTTTTTTGGTGTACTGTTATTGTTCGTATTCGTTTGTGTTGACTTGTACAGCATCGGCACACTAAACAAAACAAAATGCCTGTTGATGTTGCCTACAACACCTACTGCTATCACCTGTTCTAAATACATCTCGCAATGTATATTTCATTTGGTATCAAACGTTGTAATTATTGCATTCAGCTCCATCTAGAAAATATCCCATTGAACAAGAAATTTCCCACGGAATGTGCGATATCTAGTTAATTCCTTTATCTATGATACATATCATACATATCATTACAATTATTGCATTCAGCTCCATCTAGAAAATATCCCATTGAACAAGAAATTTCCCACGCAATGTGCGATATCTAGTTAATTCCTTTATCTATGATACATACCATAGATAATGGAATTAACTAGATATCGTTACACAGCATCTGGGAAATTTATTGTTCAATGGGATATTTTCTAGATGGAGCTGAATGCAATAATTTCAACGTTTGATCCCAAACAAAATATACCTTGCAAGATGTATTTAGAAAAGGTGCTAACAAAAGGTGTGGTAGGCAACATCAACAGGGATTTTGTTTTGTTTAGTGGGCCGATGCTATACGGGTCAACATAAACGAATACCAACAATAACAGTACACCAAACAAGCACATAACCAAAATGCATTTGAATTAGAAAGTGGGGAACACAACGACTTGAAAAGAACTATGTAATTTTTTGAGATAAATGATCGGATGTTTATTTCATAATAAAGAGTTAGGTATGCCGTTAATAATGAAAAACAACATCAGCCAAATGGCCACCACGACCACGCTTAAAGGACCAAATCCTGTTTATCAAATTTTCCATAACCAAATCGCAAAGTGGCTGCCGTATGTCCTCGATAGCCTCAAGAATTCTATCTTTGAGGTCTTGAATCGACGCTGGGCTGTTGGCGTAGACCTTATCTTTCACGTGTCCCCAAAGGAAGAAGTCGCAAGGTGTTAAATCACAAGATCTCGGTGGCCAATTGTGATCACCTCTTCGAGAGATAACTCGGTCCCGAAACTTTTCCCGTAAAAGAGCAATGGTTTCGTTGTTTGTGTGACACATAGCGCCATCTTGTTGAAAGTAAACGTTGTCCAAAATCATTAATCATCTCTCGATAGCGCAATCCATTCACCGTAACTGTTGATCCAACCTCATTTTCGAAAAAGTAAGGTCCAATGACCCCGCCGGACCATAAACCGCACCAAACATTCACAAGTTGAGGATAAAGAGGCTTCTCAACAATAACTCTTGGGTTTTCCGAGCCCCAGATGTGACAATTTTTCCACCAATTTCTGTATTGCGGTCCGACAAGGTGCTTCACGACGACCCAAAAATGCTTTAGTTTTGCGAACTGTGACTGCAAGAGTTTCACCATTTTTGTAGTGAATATTAATAGTTTCAATGCGTTGTTGAAACGTGTATCGTTCCAGTTTTAGTAATGGCGTAGTTTATACTTGTCAAATGTTAAAGAATAAAAGCTTCAAAAGTGACAGCTACCGAAATACAGGGTGATTCAAAATAACACCTCTTGTTGGAAAACCCTTTATGTGCTAGTGAAATATCGCAGGGAAGGTTTGGACCGATGCCCACGTTGCAACCATTTGCTTTCCCAGCAAATCTGGTGGTAACATGTGAAGGTTAACCCCCATAATTCTGGGTAGGATCTGTGCAAAGGGCACCCGTGATGCATACTATTGCCATTCTTTGGACTTTTGTCAACAGATTTAAGTAAGAGGATTTTTGCAGTACCGACAACCAAATGTTTAAGCAATATCTATATTATCTATAATAAACAATTTTCGGGGATATGCCATATCGTCCACCGATGAACTTTTTCCACGAATATAGGGTCACTATGGCTTTACTGATCATATTCATAGTGTTTGGCCTGCATATAAGTTTTTGTTCGAGAATCAAACCTGCATTATTCTTTAGTCAAATTTTCCTACCACATAGAGACAATGGATAAATATACGGAACCTTCTGGTTACTGGTAAAAACTACGAGCTTGGGATTTAGAAGCAGGCCCCACTCCGAGGCCCACTTAGAGAGTCTTCTGATTAATAGCCTGTTTCTCGATGTCGAAAGAATGCATTCGCAACGTTTGTAAGCGAAAGAAATCTGATTTGTGTTTCACTAATTCAAGTCTATGCGAACGACGACTCGTAGGACAAGTCGAAATAAACTTTCGAATACGTAAAGGTTTTCATACAAAATTAGGTTTCTCCATTTCGAATGAGTTGTCGACTCTACGAATGGAAGTGTCAAATTCAGTCACTTGCTGTTTTGTTTTCTAGTGGCAAAGAAATACATATAAAAAGTAAAGGAAATCAAATACAAATTTTCAAATTAAAATGCATGGCAAATTATAGTCTGAATAAGTCAACGATGCAGCAGCTCCAGGCACTGGTCCGCCATATGGAAAAAATTCCAGAGTTTGCCAGCGGAGTGCCGGTTTTCGGAGAGCCAGCAAATTTTCAGTGGAGGAGGAATGGGGGAACATTTGGTTTTAATTTTTTTCAATTTGATAGATTACTTTTGTTTTTTTACTTTGTCTTGTTTCTTTTGCTTTGCTTTCCACTGACAATCGGTATCAATAGACAAAAACTAGACAGTCAAAATCTCTCTTCACTCAAATGCCAACAAACAAAACGAGTGAAACCTTAGCACTTCTCTGCCCTCTCTCTTACTCTCTTCATTGAATATTTGAATATACAAACAACTTTTTGATAGTGTTATTGTATATAATTATACAAATTTCAACCGTGTTGAAATAAAATTACATAAACTATGCAAAAAGTACGAAATAATCAAGATATGACACGAGAGAGCAATCCGTTTGAGTGAATATCTGGCACTTTTTGGTTCTCTGTTACCAGGGTTGCCAAATTGCGCACATCTTCTGGTTGTCTACTTCTTGGTCGTCTTTGCAATAGATCGGCAGGGTTGTATTCAAACCTATACAATAAAGTAGTACTTTTTAAGGAAATTGTAATCAAATGAAAAATGTCGATCTGGCAATTCATAAATGCATAATTACGTAACACATATAAATTGACAGACGCAAGTGCATAAGAACGAAAACTTAAGAGATAGAGACACCCAAATTGAATCGAATTCGAGTGACTGTCTTTCGTTTGCTTATGTTTTCATTCGACATCGAGAAACAGGCTATAAGTCCTGGAATATATGTCTGCATGCGGATGGTCATTTTGCCTGTATTGCTATTAACAGGTTGCCAGCATATACTATGACTCTTCAGCTCAAACAAAACACTATGCAGTGCAAAATTGCAGAGAAGTGGAGATAAGACTCCGCCTTAGGAGGCTACTCTATTCATATTTCAATGTGAAGTCATGTGACCCAGGGACGAGGTCGATACGCTTAAAGGATTAGGATACAGGAATTTCTAATATTTTGTGAGGGAGGGCATAGGAAAGCCCGATTTTAAACAAACAAACCTATAGGAACACACTGAGAGATGTATAAGCAGCACAAAGATCCAATGAAATAATGAAGTATTTTTAGGATTACAAAGGGCGGCAACATACGAAGCTCAGACGTATTTTAAGAAATTGATCCTGAAATGAAATGACATTCTATTATCAGCCTAAACCAATCTAATTAAGTCACTCTAAGCTTTGGCTGTGATTCACCCACCGCATCATTCCCAGATCATGAAAATTAAATGATCTTCAAATCATTCCATCGAATAGCTTTCACACTAGTTAATTTTTATCAATTTTGCTGACATAACCTCAATGTCTCCATTATGATTCGTTTAAATACATGATTTTTGGCGTTTTTGACAATTGGTTTTTATATTCTCCGAAAACTCCCAGTGCTGTTTAATGTCTTGAAAGGCGTAAGATTATCCTTGCTTAAGTTTAATCATACGAATTGAGGCATTCGAAAGGCTGAAAGCCTAAATGGAATCTTGAACACATGATTTAGAATCATTTTAATTTTATCTCAAACTTCATCGATGCGTTTTCATTTATTTTTAAACTAATTATCTTAAAAACAACTTTACATTACTTTACAATTCTTAACTCATATCTGCTAAATCTACATCCTTCCTGCTACTCTGCCTTGTCATTTATCCCTAATGTCTCTCTATGAAATCATCATCGATCTCTTCGTTATGCGATTTATGCTCATAATTATGATGATGATGTATGTGTTCCTCGTCCTCTTCATACTCCTTGACCGGCTCCACATGCTTGTGCTCATGCGCATGCTCATGTTTGGCCTGATGGTGATGATGATGTTCGTGGGATACATGTTCATTCTTAATGACTGGATGATGTTCCTCAATGATTTTCTTTTCCTCTTTTAGTACAATCGGTTTATGATGGTGATGGATGTGTTTCACCACGGTGTGAGTGTGTTTTTCGATTTTTTTATGAACGGGCACGTGAATGGTGATTTTCTTCTTTTTGGAGTGATGGCTGAAAAGAGAGAGAGAGAGGGGAAGGATAGAAGTTAAGTTCTAACTATTGTTTTGGTTTCACAAAACTTATAAATGAAAATTTCAGTCAAAACAAGAGAAATGTTGGGTTTATTAGAAGATTCGGGAAATTTTACTTCATTCCTCTCAAGTTCCGGTTCCATTCCGGCGACTGAATGAGATGACTAGATGCATTAAGCTTCCGTTTGCATCTGATACCTATGGTACTCTATAACGGATTCGGACGGCAGCGTATAAAATAATACACAAAAATGTTCGTCATTCGCTTTGGTTTGATCCCAGTGTAACTGAATGAACTTGTCAATAGATTCCGGGTACAGAAGAATAAAAAAGAAAATAAATAAATGGTTTCCCATTACATCCCATGAAGGAATCGGGGAGAGCTTCTCACAACCAGTGAGTTGTGCGCTTTCTAATTTTATACTCACTGATTGGGACCTACAGTTTTACACCGGTTCCGAACGGTATTTTTGAGAAGCATTTTCATGGCTAAATACTCGATAGTGTCGCTGTCAATATTCAAATTTTACGGTGGTCAGAGCAGGGATCGAACCCAGGATCTCAAGTACTAGAGGCGCGAACACTACTCACTGCACAAACGGCCACTATTATCGAATTTATCGATGTTCTCAAATATCTGGATATTATCAACCCTTTCACACCTCCATAGTAGTCATACGATAAGGAAAGGTTAGGACTCATGTAGCAATCCTTTCTGGGTACCATCGGATGGGTATAATGTCTACTCTTATGAGAATGATTTGTCACTTTACCAATCATATGGTCGCCTTGAAGGGCCTTACTGTCGAGAACCATACCTAGAATTGTTGCAGTAACCTTTAGCCAATTTATCTACCACATAGACGCAATGGCTGAATATACGGAACCTTCTGCTTCCTGGTAAAGAGTACGAACTCAGATTTCTCCGGATTTACATCCAGCCATCTGCCGTGGCCCACTTAGAGAGTCTCCTTATTAAATCCAGGATCACATGTCTTCATTTAGAAAAGTATCTTCTGTATACTGTATTTGCCAGGTAGTCAGCATACTCTACGACTGAACAACCTGATCCCTCCAGCTCAAGCAAAACACTATCCAGTGCCATATTCTAGAACATTGAAGATAATACTCTCACTTGGCGTGTTCCACTATTCACATTTTGAGCTAAATTCGTGTGACTCAGGCACGAAGTATTCCACAGAAACAATTAATGATCCCTTAGTTAATCCAAAGTACCAATCGGCCCCGGCCAGATGTTGTTAAAGGCACCGTCTAGAACGTAAAGTGCACTTGTCCAGAACTAAATACAAGAACAATGTGTACCATTACCATAGCAGCCGTCTTCTATACGGTCTTAGGAGAATTGTTTCATGAAGGAATTTACACAATTTTAATCTTTTCGAAGTAAACCAAATAGTTCTCGGGTGTGTCTAGTTCTTAAAATGTCTAATGACCTGAGCTGAACATCTCTTCGTAACATGTCCAGAACTAGGCAGAATAAGGATGTCTAGTATACGTTGCGACTTCTTTAGGGACATGGGACAATTATCTCATGAGGGAACTAACACAATTGTAAGCTTCTTGGAGCAAAGCATGAAGACAAATCACCTACTGATATCCTCGGCACCTGCCCAGAACTAGGCAGAAGAAGGATGTCTAGTATACGATCCGATTTCTCTAGGGACATGGGACAATTATCTCTTGAGGCAACTGACACAATTGTAAGCTTCTTGGAACAAAGCATGGATAAATCAGGACCTGACCATCTCCTCTGCAAATGTCCAGAACTAGGCAGAAGAAGGATGTCTAGTATACGATCCGACTTCTTTAGAGACATGGGACAATTATCTCATGGGGGAACTAACACAATTGTAAGCTTCTTGAAGCAAATTATGAAGAAAAATCACCTGACCATCTCCTCGGCAAATGCCCAGAACTAAACAGAAGGATGATGTCTACCATAGCAGCCGACTTCTTTAGGGACTTAGGAGAATTATTTCACGGAGGAATTGACACAATTTTAATCTTTTTGGAGTAAACCAAATAGTTCTCGGGTGGATCTAGTGCTTAAAATAGCTAATGAATTGATCTGAACTACTCCTCGGCACATGCCCAGAATTAGGCAGAAGAAGGATATCTGGTATACGATCCGACTTCTTTAGGGATATGAGACAATTATCTTATGAGGGAAATAACACAATTGTAAGCTTCTTGGAGCAAAGCATGAACACAGATCACCTGACCATATCCTTGGTACATGCCCAGAACTAGGCAGAAGAAGGATGTCTCGTATACGATCCGACTTCTTTAGGGATATGAGACAATTATCTCATGAGGGAAATAACACAATTGTAAGCTTCTTGGAGCAAAGCATGAACACAGATCACCTGACCACATCCTCGGCACATGTCCAGAACTAGGCAGAAGAAGGATGTCTTGTATACGATCCGACTTCTTTAGGGACATGGGACAATTATCTCATAAGGGAACTGACACAATTGTAAGCTTCTTGGAGCAAAGCATGAAGACAAATCACCTGACCATATCCTTGGTACATGCCCAGAACTAGGCAGAAGAGGATGTCTCGTATACGATCCGACTTCTTTAGGGATATGAGACAATTATCTCATGAGGGAAATAACACAATTGTAAGCTTCTTGGAGCAAAGCATGAACACAGATCACCTGACCACATCCTCGGCACATGTCTAGAACTAGGCAGAAGAAGGATGTCTTGTATACGATCCGACTTCTTTAGGGACATGGGACAATTATCTCATAAGGGAACTGACACAATTGTAAAATTCTTAAACATGAATAATTAATCACCTGACCATATCCTCGGCACATGTCCAGAACTAGGCAGAAGAGGGATGTCTAGTATACGATCCGATTTCTCTAGGGACATGGGACAATTATCTCATGAGGCAACTGACCCAATTGTAAGCTTCTTGGAACAAAGCATGGATAAATCAGGACCTGACCATCTCCTCTGCAAATGTCCAGAACTAGGCAGAAGAAGGATGTCTAGTATACGATCCGACTTCTTTAGAGACATGGGACAATTATCTCATGAGGGAACTAACACAATTGTAAGCTTCTTGGAACAAAGCATGGATAAATCAGGACCTGACCATCTCCTCTGCAAATGTCCAGAACTAGGCAGAAGAAGGATGTCTAGTATACGACCCGACTTCTTTAGGGACATGGGACAATTATTTCATGAGGGACCTAACACAAGTGTAAGCTTCTTGGAGCAAAGCATGAAGACAAATCACCTGACCATCTCCTCGGCACATGCCCAGAACTAGGCAGAAGAAGGATGTCTAATATACGTTTCGACTTCTTTAGGGACATGGGACAATTATCTCATGAGGGAACTGACACAATTGTAAGCTCCTTGGAGCAAAGCATGAGTACATAATCAACGGACCGTCTCCTCGGCACATGCCCAGAACTAAACAGAAGGACTATGACTACCATAGCAGTCGACCTCTGTAGGGTCTTAGGAGAATTATTTCATGAATGAATTGCCACAATTTTAACCTTCTTGGAGTAAACCAAGTGGTTCTCGGGTGGGTCTAGTGTTTAAAATAGATAATGACTTGAGCTAAATATCTCTTCGGCACATTCCCAGTACTAGGCAGAATAAAGACGTCTTATATACGATCCGACTTCTTTAGGTCTAGTGCTTAATATTGCTTGCCTATGTTAGCACAATCCTAATCTCCTCTTGGACATGCCACTACTTTTTGACTTAAGACAGAGGAAGTCACACCCAGGGGTATCAAATTATTCAGATTATTTGGAATTCGAATGGGTTTAGATGCACGACTGAAGGAACAACCATATTTCCCATATATTGTGTGTGTCGTAGTTCAGACGTCACTCTGATTTTAGTTTAGGACTCAGCGATATACAATGTTGTTAAGACTATCCATGATTCCATTAGGAACTATTCGAATGAAATATGAATTTCAGGTTTTTAATTTCCTATCTTCGAGGTTGTCCGTTTTTCTTCGTAGTTAGTCACATTCGTTAACCTGATTACTTGCAGTCTGTATTCAATAACTTTTCACTCTCGTTAATTTTTATGTTTATCGGTATATCTTATCCTTAAGAAGTCCTTAATTAATGGGTTCTGTTTTTTGAAAATTATTTTATAGTTCTCGTTTTCCCATATGGTCAGTTTTGTAAGGAAAGCCCAGAGATATTATCGAGACAAAGCAGCGGACTACCCGTTAGGTTCAAGAGCGCAGTGATGCCGGGAGCATCATTGCGTAGAACAAATATATCAGTAAGAGGTCAGCAAGTATTTCAAAACAAGTTGACACTATGACCTCGTAATTAGTGTATATGGTCAGAAATCCAAAGGATTATGTCAAAAATCGTTGTTTTCTAGGGAAAATCTATCAAATAGCAAAATAATTCAGGACGAATTATGATGTTGGAATATTAAGAGGGATACTAGAGCTTGATACCATAATGATAGGTATCTTCATGGGTCCCTCTGGATACAATACTGTCAGGGTGTCATGAACAAAGAGTTGCTTGGCGTCTTGATATTGTATAAACATTGTAATGAGGATAATACGGAGATACATACGGATGCCTTCTTTGGTTAGTATCGTAGCCTGCAAATCCTCAAGAATGTGTGGTACAGGAAGTATTTCCTAATAAAATTTTTCGGAAGCTATCTCCGGGATTTTTTTAAACATATCTTTGGCTTTCAAAGGACGGGTAAATAATTTAGTATAGCTACATTCTGCGGGATGTGGCATTGAGAACCGTGGTATTTTGGGGATAGTCAATCTGGTTAGGATAGACTCCAAACATATCCTGATAAGTCCGGACAAAGGATATCTAAGCAATACAGATTAAATTTCAACCTACAATGGAATATGGAACGCATCAGACTTAAATAAGACCAGAGATGTAATCAGACTTGACAAAGTCAAACTTAATTTATTTCTGAGTATTTGACTTGAGATTTCAACTCAGAGGGCGCATCTGCATCGAATTGGAATAACTGAATCAAAAGAATAAAGGATGTGCGCCAAAGACACCACGAAGGTTAATACTACAACACCTCTTCTGATAATACAATACCTAGCTTCGAGTATCTTAGAGGCACAGATTGGAGAGCAATAAGGACATTTGTAAAAAGTTCAAACTTCCAGTAAGAAACCTAGATACTCCATGGACTGATAATCTAACACCTACTCATAATACAATCTAACAATAAGAACACATGGTGCTCCAGGGATTGCAAAAAACAGTCAACAGGTCGATAACCTGGCATAGCCAGATCGGACATGGAACATGGAACAAAGCGCTAATGCTTCGACTTCAGTTTCCTAAATTTCCGTTTTCTTATTTTCTCAATTGCCCTTCTATTGGCTTGAACATGTATTGTCACAAATTTTTGAGGAACATTGGAAATAAATTTCGATAGTCATAAAGGAGTTAAGACTACTCTTGGTTTATAGAGATTCCTATAAATACTAACATAAGCTGCTCATCATCTTACAAGTATTGACAACGAATCGAGTGCCTAGGACTTCGAAATCGATCTAAACCTGGGCAGTCGTAGAGGTTCTTAAAGATAACCGACCGCAGACTATTCTTGGCTTGTAGCCATTCCTCTGTAACCCAAACTCAAGGCTGATTCCAGTCTTGCAATGGTTATCGATTCAATAATTACTCGGGTACCTGTGACTCTGCAGGATTTTGTTGGTTGCATTCAAACTAAACATCACTATTATACAGCGTTATTCAAGGACGTTCGAGGGACAATAAACTAAATAAATAGTTTCCCATTACATCCCATAAAGGAATTTGGGGGGAGCTTCTCACAACCAGTGAGCTGTGCGGTTTCTAGTTTTATACTCACTGATTGGGACCTACAGTTTTCACAACGATTCCGAACTGTATTTTGAGAAGCTTTTTCATGGCTAAATGCTCCACGTAGCGCACAAATGCGCAAATGTAAAGATTTATAAAATGTTCCAGCTTCGTAAAGAAGTAGGATTTCATATCAGACATCCCCCATCATGGCTTGTGCTGGACACAATCAGATTAGATTTGCAGTGCGGATATAATCGTTCTCCTAGTATTCAGCTTCTAAAAAAGTCAGTAGCTCTCACATTTATCCAATGAAGAATTATTTGGTTCAGCCCAAGTAGAACAACAAATGTGGAAGTGTCAAAATGTGGAAAATTTTCCAGGCCCATAAATATGTAGCTTTCCATAATATACCTACCATCCTGCTGACTAGTGCTGGACTCGTTCAAAAATTATTTTTAGTGGTTTCTTCTCATCCTCATAGTTTCAGCTACCAGAAAAGTCAGTAGCTCTGACCTTTAATCTCGTTGCGTATCTACCAAACAGACAGTATTCCATTAAAATATTTACAAGCATTGCAGACTTGGTCCTAGTTATAGTGAAAAGGTATATAGATCGCCTCCTATCCAAAGTTCTGTTTCCATACAAAGAAGGGTCCGATTAGGATGTCGTGTATAAGTCGCTAGGGTATGTCAACACCTTTAAATTCCTGTGGAAACTTTATGGTATTCCTTACTCTTGTCAGCTCTTTTTTCCTGGAATTCACCGCAAAGTTTCTATAACCTATGGATGCCAGTTGAATATTGGAATTAAGAAATAAGTCAATATAAATATTTCCCATGACACCCCCAGATTTTCACGCTATGCCAAATCCTGGAGAAGACCCACAAAAAACAAATCGGCACGTGTTATTTATTTTTCGATTATAAGGCGGCCTTCGATATCCCAATATGGGATATGTCTGAGCTTGGCATTCCTGCAAAATTCATACGCTTTGGAGGATATTCTTGACGAACACCAAAACCGCAGTGAGATCTCTTTAACATCTTAATGGAGATCATAATGAGATCATTATGAGGAAAGCAAAAGTCATATGCTGCTCGCGTTTGCCGATGATATAGATATCATTGGACGCAAAATGAGAGAAATTACTGTGGGTTTTTCGAGAATTGAGAAGGAGTCAGCAAAAGTGGTTCAACGAGCAGGGCCTCCAAGCGTTTAGACCAAAGCGTGAACTTTGATAACCTTTATAATTTCGATGTGCTGGACGAATGTATATACCTCGGATCTGCCGTAAACAAAGACGATAACGTCAGCCTGGAGATCAAGCGGAGAATTATGCTTGCGAATAGATGTTATTTTGGGCTAAACAAGGACTTTAGAGATAAAGCCCTCTTTCGAGTAACAAAAGTCTAGCCATACCAGACTTTCATACAACCTGTCGTGCTTTAAGGCGTAGAATCCAGGGTCTTATCGCAAGCAGACGAACCATCTCTAGGAGTCTTCAAGGGAAAAATACTCCGAGAAATATATGGCTCAATAGTGCACACCTGCGAGTATTGGTGACGCATGAACCAAGAGCTGTACAAGCTATATCGCGACATTGACATAGTTAAGCGGATTAAAGTAACGCGATTTCCTTGGCAGGAGAATGGATGAAGGCGAACCAGCACGAAGGGTCCTCAAAACCGAACTCGAAGGAAGACGAAAAATAGTACGACCAAGACTTCGGTTGAAGGTGGAAGGAAGGTTGACGAATCCCTGCGTACAATTGGTATTGCCAACTGGATAAATAAAGCAAAAGATCGATCTGGTTGGCGAAATATGTTATTTTAGTTTTGTAAGGTCCCTGACCCCCCGTGGTTGTTCGAGTCCGGATAAGTGACTAAGTAAAATCAGATAGTCTACGGGAAAGAGACAGCCCAACTTCCCTAGAATAGAACCCATTTCGTTCCGGATTATTAAGATTCGATGCATCTGTGAAGGCATGCATGTAATAGATTAAACCAGAAAGTCCTTTTTCTATATAAGAATCTTATTCCGTTGGAGTGTATATACCGCTTTTGTGTGGACGGTGTATCCAGAAATATTTGGAATATCATGGTTAAGCCAAAGTAAACAGATATTTTTTTCGTAGCGTATAATTTTGTAATTGACTTTCAACTGCGAGGAAAGGGATATAGGGAAAGGATTAGGGAGAGGTGCTTGAAATCAGTGAGCTGTTCGTTTTCCATTTATTATAACTTAGGCATCTTCTCACTGCATTGGCGTTCCGGTTCGGTATAAAGCTGTAGGCCTTGACCAGTGTGCCTAGGAATTAGAAAGCGCACAGCTTCCTGAATGTGAGACGTTTTACATTACACCTTCAAGGGATGTAAAGAGAAATTATGATAATCTGGATGTTTGCGAATGTTTATAATTATGGGCTAAGAGATATCTTAGAAAATAGGGCACAATATTTGATGAAAAATGGTGTCAAAACTTACCCAGCTTCCGCGTATCCACTGTACAAGACGAACGCCAATCCAATAACAACGAATATTTGCAATAACTAGAAGAAGATAACAACAATTTACGTTAACACTTTATTAAGGATCAATTACAATGAAAAAGTTTAGGGTTTTTAGCAACATTTAGCCACAAAAGGGGATCATTCTGGCTCATTATATTCCTTGTGATTGAATGGAACAAAAAACCTAATTCGTGACGTTTTCATTGTATTTAGGACTTTAGGGTTTCAGTTAAAGCTAGGCTGCCATAAAAAACACATCCTTACCACCTGCCGACTGTTCATTGTTGCGTATTTGAAAGAGGATAAGGATTGGCGCAAAAGACTTTACAACACTTTGTAGTATACAACTGGTTCCTGTTCAATACCGGTAGTTATATGTGATATCCGCTTTGTAAATTTCCTTAACACTCGCTGCGTCAAAAGTCTTAAATGGAATGTTAAACAATTAGCTTGAGACAAGAGTTTTTATAACATGACGACTAAACCACATCAGGTACTTGTTGGTGGCGTTGGAACTGAAGAGCTCTCGTTGCTGTTGCAGTTGCACTTTAGTGTGGCAAATCAGAAAAACTTTTAAGTGCGGCGTATATGAGTGTGTGTGTGTGTCTCAGACCATGCGTGTTTATTTTGGCCAATATTTTGAATTTTCACTTCCTTGGACATGTTTTGTGAGTATTGGCTTTGTTGCTTGTAAAGCATAAAAGAAGAGAAAAAAACGACAAACAAATGTTGGCTAAAATTGGTGCAATCTCGTATTACAGAAACGTTGTCAGTGAATTGTAACAGTTTTTAGTTTTGCGTTTTTTCTCTCTCTCTGTTATGCTTTTAACTTGTACTTCACGTCATATGATTTGTTGTTTTTTTAATTTCTTTTGCGATTATGAATGAGCTTTAACATACATATATAGGTTGCCATCGCTAACTCACCCTCGTTCTCAGGAAGACTTGAGGTACATCTACTGGGTATATATATTCAACTTATGTTGCAGTTTGTTCCACATAAGGTAACTCCAATTCGGATGTTTACTTATGTCTAATCTACAGTTTTTGTTAATTGGAAGATTGTTAAACGTAATAGCACTAAAGGATCAACAACTCTGAATAATTAACTGTTATAATCAGTGACAGAATTCATATATTTAGAAAAAAAGATAGTCAGGAAAGACGATCCCCACATAACGACTATGATATATTATATCCATAATAATATCTATAAATCAAAAGACTTAAGACACAAACTTGATGGTGAGTAGTGAGAGTTTTTTAAAAATTCGGGAAATCAACAGAATACAAAACAACAACAACTTTAAAACACGCTGTTTAGCTTTAGGTTAGGTAGAAGTAGCTGTCACTATTAACATGTAACCACTGGATGTCATATTCTGTCCCCATCGTAGAACCCATAAATTTATCTGGTAGGGTCAATCACGATATTCGAGGCTGTGGCTGAAGAATAGAAGTGCATTAGTACCTGGCAAACCAATTAACACATCACAAAATGTTCCTAAGATCATTCAGCCGAACTCCATGGATATCATGTAGATCCAACATAAAATAATATCTTAGATATTGTCTCCTACTCACACACAAGACAGACTGATAGAATAGGAAATGTTCTATTATCTCGTACTCCTCTTCACCCCCACATCTTCAGCTGTAACCATGAGGTAAGAACAGGTAGGCTATGGGGTCTGCTCTAACGATCCAGGGTTATCCCCTTCTCATAGACTATGTGATCATTGTAGCGTGTATCAAGGCGGACATTTTGGTTATTAGAGAAGTGACCCACTGATTGAAGAATAATAGTCCAGCAGCCATTAGAGTCAATGTCTTCTTGGACAGCCAGATGGTCACTTAGTCCCTGCAATCAGTATTACTGACTTCAAAATCTGTCCACGACTGCGGGAGCTGTGTAAACGATATGGCCCAGTAGTACGGTTTTCACCTCAAGTGGGTGCCATGACACAGGAACATACCGATAAACTGAAGATCTAATGAGCTGACCAGACTAAAGACTACCTTACAGGTTCCACAGGAATTGATGCGTGTTGGCAAGCCCCTAGCAATGCAGAAGCCTCCCAATAGAATATCCCTTGGGAATTGAATATCGATTATATACACCTTGGGTGGGTGCCAGGACACAGGGACATTCAGAGAAATTGAAGATCGGATGAGCTGACAAGACTAGAGATTACTTTACAGGTTCCACGGGAATTGGAGTGTCTTGGCAAGCTCCTAGCAATGAAGAAGCCTCCCAATAGAATATCGTGCGACAGCGCTCCTATATGATAATGCAGGAGAAATGGACGAGGGGCACAGATTCTGTACGCTCAGACAAATCTGGCCGATAGTGGATAGCAGGAGATCCATGAACCTACTGTCTCTTGCCTGGTATCAAGGCGTGTTTCAGTTTGGCAGGACACTGTCTGATTGGTGGACATGTAGCAAGACTAAAGGTTAGGGAAAATGACTTCTGTAGAAGCTGTAATGATAAGGACGAATCCACTGAGCACATTCTCTGCACGTATCCAAGAATAGTTGGCAGGAGGATGTATACCATGAGATCTTACCTATTTTGGAACCTGGGAGAAATATCTCAGATAGGCGTAGACAAGATCTTGAGCTTCTTGGATCGAATAAAATCATTTTCCGGTGGGCTTAATGCTTAACCTCATTAGCCAGTGGTATCCCAATGGACTAATAAGTCTAAGTGAGACATTCATCGACTGACACCAACACCTAACCTAAATTAATATACCAGTTCCAGGCACCTATTTATTATTGATAGCATTAACACTAGCGTACGGATATCCTGTCTGGTGATTCTGCATTTTGTTCATTCCGACCATCTATTCGCAGCATGTCTGATAACCTTTTTTAAGACATAAGCTTGCATGTAGAAAGGGCCATACCTACATGCTCCATATCCAGCAGAAGAATAAGGTAGACCCCAATTTCGTCAGTTCATCCGCTCTATGGTTACTTGGAATATTCCTGTGCCCAGCACCCGTCTAACTTACTTACTTATCCGGTCTCGAACAACCCCGGAGGTTCAGGAACCTTAAAAAACGAAGGTAACATATTTCGCCAATCAGTTCGATCTTCTGCCTTATCCCTCCAGTTGGCAATACCAAGTGTACGCAGGGATTCGTCAAGTGGATCCCTTCAGCGGAGTCTTGGTCTTCCTATTGTTCGTCTTCCTTCGAGTTCGGTTTCGAAAACCCTTCGTGCTGGTTCGTCTTCATCCATTCTACTGAAATGGTCTCGCCAGCGCAAACGCGTTATTGTGAACCGCTTAACTATGTCAAAGTCGGAATATAGCTCATGCAGCTCATGGTTTATGCGTCGCTGATACTCGAAGATTCCTACAGATGTTTCGTCTGCTTGCGATAAGACCCAGGATTCTACGCCAGAGCGCAAAACAGATTATATGAGAGTCCGTTATACCTGGACTTTTGTTACTCGAAAGAGGGCTTTATGTCTAAAGTGCTTGCTTAGCCCAAAATAAGCTCTATTCACAAGAACAATTCTCCGCTTGATCTCAAGGCTGACGTTCTCGTCATTGTTTACTGCAGATCCGAGGTACAGAAATTCGTCCTTGACCTCGAAACTATAAGGGTTATTAACGTTCACTCTTGGGTCGTCTAATCGCGTGGAGGCCCTGCTCGATGAAACCATTAATTTTGTCTTGTCCTCATTTACTGTCAGACCCACTTTCGCTGACTCCTTCACAAAGCAGCGCAGTAACTTCTCTAATTGTGCGCCCAATGATATCTATATCATCAGCACATGCGAACAGCATGTGACTTTTGCTGCTGATGGTTTTACTCATGTTGACTGCAGCTTTTCGCATGATGATCTCCATTAAGATGTCAAAGAGATGGCACGATAGGGTGTCGCCTTGCCTGAGGCCTCGCTCAGTTTCGAAAGGTTCGGTAAGATCCTTACCAACATTCAATGCGGACTTGGTGTTCGTCAAGGTCATCCTGCAAAGGCGTATGAGTTTTGCAGGAATACCAAGCTCAGAGATTGTTTCGTAGAGTTTCTCCTGTAATGGGCTATCGAAGGCCGCCTTATAATTGACAAATATATGATAGGTGTCGATTTGTTTTCGTGGGTCTTCTCCAGGATTTTGCGTAGCGTGAAAATATGGATAGTTGTCGATTTTCCAGGCCTAAAGCCACACTGGTATGGCCCACTCAGGCCAGCGATAATTGGTTTTAGTCTTTCGCTCATTATACGTCATAGGTAGGACCTTATATGATATGGATAAAAGGCTTATTCCACGGTAGTTGGTACATAGACTAGGGCCACCTTTTTTTAAATATGAAGCATAGTACTACACTGAGACTCCAATCGCTGGGCATGCATTCATCTAACCAAATTTTGATAATGAGTCTTATGCATGCACCTTATCAGCTCATTGTCACCAACATTAAACAGCTCCGCCAGTAATCCATCGGCTGCTGCGGCTTTGTTGTTCTTGTGATCGATTGTCTCATCGTCATAGGTGGGATTAAATTGATGGACTCTATGATTGGGAGATGCGCGGACTTGTGGGCAGTTCTTGAAGTCAGGGATACAGATTGCAGAAATTTAAAAGCAACCTGACTGCCAGTGTAGATGTAGATAACCCAGGCGGTAATGACGTTCCGTTCCAGCCAGAGTCGAACTACTCCATTTGCCATGATTTCGGACTGAAAGACACTACAAATGATCTAGTCCCTTCCACACCTGCCTGATCGGGATATAAGGGAAGATGTTTTTCTCAAAGGTAGAAGTGTGTCATATAATCCACGTCTATTGCGGGCTGCCACAGATCTCTTAAAATCATCGTATGATAATGTATCGCGAAGAATGTCTTCGCCGAAGTGCCGACGTTGTAGCCATTTACATGCGCAGAAAATCTACTGATAGCAGGTGAAGGATAACTGCGAAACCCTTGGTAGAGATTGTGCGAAGGCCACTCGCGATACACACCATTGACATTCTCTGGACTATTGGTGACAGAATTGGGTAAGTGGATTATTATAGTAGCGTCCACCAAACGACACAGCCAATAGTTGTTTATATCCAGTAAACAATTTTCGAGGCCCCTTCGTCCTTCAATGGCTCTTTTACGCAAATACTTTATAGGGTCATTGTGGCACCACCGAACATAGCAATAGTGTTCGAATGGAAGCTAGGCTTCCTATCGAGAATCACACCTAGATGTCTTGCATTATTCATTAGACAAAGGTCTTTACTACCTAGAGACAGCCTCTTAATATGCGGAAGCTTCACCTTCCTGGTAAATAACACAATTTCGTGTTCCTTCGGATTTATACCCATCTTAATGGCGCAATAGTTACGAGGACACTACAATGGTCTTCCATATGAGAACGTGGGTTCGATCTCTGCTCTAACCACCTTACAATTCTTTCGACGGCGGTCAACTCGCTTAGTGACAACGACACTAACGAGAAATTATCCATGAAAAAAAAAATGGTGTCCCTTAACATCCCATGAAGGGATCCCAGTTTTACACTCACTGAATGGGACCTACAGTTTTACACCGATTCCGAATGGTATTTTGAGAAGCATTTTCATGGCTAAGTACTCGATAGTGTCGCCATCACTAAGCGAGGTGACCGTCGTAGAAAGAAATGTAAGGTGGTCTGAGCAGTGATCGAACCCACGTTCTCATGTACAAGAGCCGCGCACACTAGCCGTTGCATCACCGACGGCCACATGTAACAGCTCCTCAAAAATCATTCGGAACCGGGGTAAAAGTGAAGGCCTCGGTTGGCAAGTGTATAAATAGAGAGGGCACAGCTCAAGGATTGTGAGAAGATCTCCCCTGCCTCTTCATGGGATGTATAGGGCAAATATTTATTTAGTTCTTTCATGCGTAGTAGAACATTCGCACCAGCTGTAGGGTACACCCGTTTATTGTTACGTCTTTTTTTAAATGTATTTTGTTGTTTATTTTAAAACATTTAAAAGGTAAAGAGGAAAAAACGGAAGCATCGAAACTCAGTCAACGGAAATGCTTAATAATATGATTTGTTTTAATGGGGAAAAAGAGCACATGGTAAAAATCAGTACTAAAAGACTGCAAATGCAGTTTGTATTTGTTTTTATTTTTTAATAAATTTATAATTTTATAGCTTAATAAGGTGTTTTACTTCGGAATGTGGGGGAAACATGAATTAGTTTATTCATATTTATAAATGTTTATAATTTATAGTGGAAATGGCATTAAATTGAAATTGAACGAACAAAAAAAAAAGAAGGAAAATTACAACAAATTTAAATAAAAAAGAGGAAAATTAATATTTTTAAATTATTTAAATACAAGAAAATAAATAATCAATATTTTTAAATGATTTAAATACAAGAAATTAAAATATTTTTAAATGATTTAAATTAAAGAAATTTAACAGTCATTATTTTTAAATGATTTAAATACAAAAAGTTAAATAGTTTCATTAATACATTACGAGTATGTTGGCGAAGTCGTAACCTGTTTGTTGCTTAAGTCTTTTGTTTTTGTGTATGTATATAGTTGGTCGATTCAGGCGACAGAAAGCACAAATATCCAAGGAATACTCCGAGATTCAAAAACGTTCTAATATTGTCCTAAAGTATTTAGGAAAAAATATATAATTTTAATCTTTTGCTGTTTTGCAAGTAATATTCGTTTCTTAAGTCTTTTGTTTCTCACACATTCATTAAGTAACTTAAAGTTTTTCAGCAGATAATTAAGAACCCGAGTGACTTACGACTTTGATTGTTACTAAACTTTTTTTTAAAGTATTGAAAATATTGAAAGTATTGAAAATATTCGGTAGTCGGAAACCATGCCTTCCCTAAGGCCGAATGAAGTCTGTGGAGACCCTCTTACGGTATTTCCCATCTTCTGCGATAGATGCTACAAAACTCAGAAATAAATGGATGGGTGTTTTGGCCGCCTCTAAAGCCGTATTCAGTCTATAGAGATCCTCCAGTGTCATTTCAAATCTTCTACGATACAGGCTGGTACCAAAACCTAATTAAGCTCATAGCAATTTGAAATTATAAATCAGTTGGGATAAGTCATCGCTTATGTGGGAGAAGTTTGTCCGACGCCCATCTACATGTCGTTGACAAGAGTGGCAAGCCGTCCCGTCCAAGAGCTTGTGAATGGATAACTGCATGTATCAATGACACTAAGAATGTAGAAGTCCAAAGCCTAATAAAGACCAGTAACTGTGTTCTACCGTCTGCCAATTGGATGGTTGAAAAGTTGGAGAATGCGAAGGATTTAGACGACATGCCATGTTTCTCAGTAACATCTAATCACTTCCTATTCTTTGAACAAATAAAGGCGCGATTTCGTACTAAATTATCTAAGAGTGTATTAGAGCGACCATGAAGCCGATCAAAACACCGAAGTCACTGAAGTTACACCAGTTTGGTATGGAGTGATGAACTGTGACGGGGATACAACCGACCATGTGGTGTAGGAAGCTATGCCTGACTCCGAACCTATGAAACTGAATGGAGAGGAAGTTAGGGACTCCCCCGTGGATCAAGAAACAAAACAAGACACCGAAGCCATCGAAGTTACCCTGGAGTTACTAAGAGCCCAACGGAAGTGAATATCTTAACGGATATCCAGATGACAATTAAGGCAATATCATCGGAAATTGTCAAATATAGAATTGTCATTAACTACAAAAAAGGTGAGCAATAATTATTTCACGCACGGAAGACTCCGAACCTATGAAATTGAATAGATTCGAACTTAGGGACTCCTCCGTGAACCAAGCAGCCAAACAAGACACCGAAGCCATCGAAGTTACCCCGGAGTTACTACGAGCCCAACGGACGTGAATATCTTCACGGGTAGTCAGATAACAGTTAAGGCAATATTGTCGGAAATTGTCAAATATGGAATGGTCCTTGACTGCAAAAAGGAGAGCAATGATTATTTCACGCACGGAAGACTTAACATCATCTGCAGGCCGGAACTCATTGGAGTTATCGGTAATGAGTGTGCGAAACTTCATACTTTGAGCGAAACCGTTCGTGGCGACGAAGGCTGAATTGGGCCAATGGGCGGAATCGATACACAGAGCTCTGTGGAATCAAGAAACAGAGGGCAGGATGACAAGGTTTGTATGGCGAGACCCCGATAGGTTGAAAAGAAGAACCTTGCTGAAACTGGGAAAGTTTGAAATGATCAAGATGATGGGAGTCTTAACGGAACACTTGGGCTTACGAGCCCACCCATACCGTATTGGACAAGTGGTCAATAGTGAGTGTAGGGCGTCCAGGAAGGACAATGAGACGATGGAGCATTTCCTGTGTCGATGCCCTGGCTTTCACACAAGCCAGATCCAGATACGTTTCGGACAGTACAATACCGGACATAACCAATCTTATAGGAATAGACTGGGACATTTTGAGGCACTCGACTTGACACTTGAGGTACTTGAATTAGTAGGGCAAATTGAGAGCGCACAATAGGTCCCTATTTTTCCAACTAACTTCAGCGGAATTGGATGGAGTGGAATACAGGAACTTGGATGTGACTGCCCCTATTAATTTAAAAAAAAAAACCGTTTCCCACTACACCTCATGAAGGGAGAGCTTCTTACAATCAGTGAGCTGTGCTCTTTCTAATTTTTCACTCACTGATTGGTGGCCGTCGGTGGTGCAATGGGTAGTGTGCGCGCCTCTTGTACTCGAGATCCTGGGTTCGATCCCTGCTCCGACCACCTTAAAAAAAATTTCTTTCGACGACGGTCACCTTGCTTAGTGACGGCGACACTATCGAGTACTTAGCCATGAAAAAGCTTCTCAAAATACCGTTCGGAACCGGTGTACAACTGTAGGTCCCAATCAGTGAAAATAAAACTACAAAGCGCACAGCTCACTGGTTGTGAGAAGCTCTCCCAAATTCCTTCATGGGATGTAATGGGAAACCATTTATTTTTTATGATTGGAACCTACAGTTTTACACCGGTTTCGAACGGTATTTTGTGAAGCTTTTTCATAGCTTAGTACTCGATAGTGTCGCCATCACTAACCCAGAAGGCCGTCGTCGGAGGAAATGAAAGGTGTTCAGATGGGATCGAACCCACGTTCTCATGCACAAGCGCCGCGCACACTAGCCATTGCACCACCAACGGTCACAGACTATGGACTACCTTACAAATAATTGGAACGTGTTGGCATGCCCCTGTCCAAGGGTAATATATTTTGCACGCACAAGGCAAATCTGACCCGTAGTGGAAAGTAACCTTTGGTCTCCAGCCACGATATCACGTAGTCTTTCAGTTTTGAGAGGACATTGTCTGGGTGATACAAATGCGTTGAGACTAAAATTCAGGGTAAATGACTTAGGTTGAAGCTGGAATGATAAGGAAAATAAATAATCTACTGAACATCGTCTCCGCCATTGCACAGCACGCCATCACTGCTACTTGGGGGAATTTCCTTGGGAAGAACTCACAGTTACTCTAACCTAACGTCCAGCACTAGCCGGCACAGCGCTGTCTGCCATGAGATCCTACATATTTAGGGACCTGAATGAATTATCTTAGATGGGCGTTGGCATGATCTTGCGTTTTTTGAAGGAGAAGAATCCACTGAATATATTCTCTGCACGTGCCCAGCACTAGCCGTTCAGGGGATGCCTACTATGTGATCCTGTATATTTAGGTAGCTGGGGGAATTATCTCCGATAGGTGAAGACAATATCTTGAGCTTCTTGGAGCAAACTTAAGGGGTATCCGGTGGAGCTAGCGCTTAATCTCATTAGGTAGCAAAAAAAATGGTGTTCCATAACATCCCATGAAGGGATTGGGGAGAGCTTCTCACAATCAGTTAGATGTGCGCTTTCTAGTTTTACACTCACTGATTGAGAGCACAATGGACTAAAAAGTCTAAGTAAGTCGTTCGTCGACTGCCACCAATACCTAACATAAGCCAGTTGTTGCCCATAAAAACACAGAAATATTGAAATCTACGGGCCTTTTTCAGTGGAAACGGTTGCCTACAGACTGTACTGTTACAGATGATACCACCAATATGAACAGAAAAGTCGACTTTTCTAATGAGGATCCTAATGGTTTCAGTGGCCACAATTTCTTCACAGTTACGAAGATGTTTGGCCAACGCCTATTACTGGAAGATGATTCGTGTGTGAGGCCGACTTACCCGAAAAACCAACCTGGTGCAAGATCTAGACCATTATAAATAAATAAATGGTTTCCCATTACATCGCATGAAGGAATTAGGGACAGCTTCCCACAACCAGTGAGCTGGGCCCTTTCTAATTTTATACTCACTGAGTGGGACCTACAGTTTTTACACCTATTCCAAACGGTATTTTGAGAAGCATTTTCATGGCTTAATACTGGATAGTGTTGCCGTCACTATGCGAGGTGACCAACGTCGAAAGAAATTTAAGATGGTCAGAGCAGGGGTCGAACCCAGGATCTCATGTACAAGAGGCATGATCTAGACCATTAAACCCCGTAAAACCCAGTCTGAATAAAAAATTTTGTATGAAACCATTATTATACTTAAAATTTCAATACAGTTTGATTTCTGGAACGCCAAAAGGTGGACTAGTTGATTCAGCTCAGTTTTTTTCCTTCACTTTCACAGTATTTTTACTTCATAAAGTCATTGCAAGTTTGTTGCTTAAGTCTTTTGTTCTTGTAGACTGTAAGATTGTTAGTTAAGTCTTTCTTTCTATGTATGTTATGGAAGCGACTCACAACCAGTAAATTTTTCCCAATTAATGACGTTATTGTAATATTTCAATAAAGTTTGTTGTCCAAGTCTTTTGTATTGTTTAGGTCTGTAAACAAATTTTTACTTCAAATTTGATTAAAAAAGACAAATTTAACTTTCACTCATGATTTTTTTTAAAATGTTTGTATAACTTTTGTTTAAATATTGTACTAAAATGGATATCTTCATCTAACGGCCCAAATGTCCACTGTAATGCCTGGTCATTCATCAATACCAAAAGTTCTCCCAGAAACTGCTATCGATTCCAAGATAACTTAGAAAAATACCTGAGGTTTTTTGGGATAGAAAACTCATCAACTTGTGCCTTAGGGGAAATTCTGCATTTGGTCTAGGAGTGACCTACAGTTGAAGGCATATGAGTAAACGTCATGCTATGATTCATTGAATAACGGCATCAAACATTGGAAAAGTGGTCAATAGGTCATCAATTTATCTTTGTGTGTGAATTCAATTGTTGGCATTGTTGTTTTGGTTTGGTGGGGACCTGATAATTAAGTAGATAGAAATTTGTGGTATTTTTAACCTGTTCGTTTGACCCAAAGACTCAATATCATCCATCCAAATACACATTAAGTTAAGCTAACAAATAAAAGAGTTTCCATGAAATGGCGTACAAATCGAGGAGTCTTAGGAATCTCTTAAGAAATTTTCACTTTTTTTTGTAAAAAGAAAACAAAGAGACAACAACACTATTTTCTTTCTAATTAATGAATACAAAACAAAATCTCAATTTCAATACAAATATTCCATATAAAAAAAAATTGAATTTTTTAGTGACTAAGAGGTTTTCCTTGAATATCTTTTGATATTTGAGACCTTAAGTTATCTAAACACAGTATAAAGGTGTTATCTTGCCACAATGTTAACACTAAACTATTAGTCACAATCATTTTTCATAGAAAATTTCGACTGCCAAGGCACGAGCATAGCGACATTCTTTTGAAATGAAAATGGTGTGAAGAGAACAAAGATCTTACGGAAATATTTCAAGTCGACGCATTGATGAATGTTTTTCTTGCATGGAAAGTTTATTCAACAATTTGTTTGCTTGGTTGGTAGAGGTTTGAAGAAGCGGTGTTATAAATGTTACCAAAGAAAACTGTAACCTTTTGTGCTGCCAAGCAATTTAATAGCCTGCACTAACTGTGACACACGATCTTCCCTTAGAAACTATTATGGCCACCGTGACAGGACGGCCAGTGAATTTTGTTGCGTTTTTTTTCAAACAAAAGTGATAATAATAAGAATTGAGCGAGTAATAAACCCATTTTGCAATTGCAATTGTTCGAGGTTTTTTCGTCGTAGAGTAACTAAATGTAAAACAAAAATGCTTCCCATTACATCCTATGCACACTGGTCCCATCTCAAGTAAATTGAAAATTTTAATCGCTTTAAAAAAACTATTCATTTGCAAACACGTTCCTGAAGAAACGGTTTCGAAAACAGGGATTGAAAACGGTTTTCAGTAAATATAAACATTTCAAAAAATTTGAATGCATAACCGGGTCCAAAACCTAGTAATAATCCGGTTCCACAAACCCGATTTCAAGAATTCGAATTTAAAACTTTACCCAGTAAACAAAACCGGTTCTAAAACCCAAATTGAAAACTAGAATTTAAGTAAACTAGAATTGAAAAATTATATTTAAGACTTTATGCAGGAAACAGAAAACCTTGTTTCAAAAGCCTAAATTATAAGCATCATTCAGTAACAACAAACGTTTACAAAAATACTGGTTACAGGACCCGGTTTCAAAAGTATAATTTAGAACTTTATCCGGTGAACGGCAAATTCGTTCACAAAGCATACGAAAGTATAATAATAGAGACGACTACTTACTTTCGGTCTCGAACAACCCCGGGGGGTCAGGGACCTAACAAAACTAAGATAACATATTTCGCCAACCAGTTCGATCTTTTGATTTATCTCTCCAGTTGGTAATGCCAGGGATTCGTGAACTTGATCCCTCCAGCGGAGTCTTGGTCTTTTCAATTTTCGCCTTCCTTCGCGTTCGGTTTCGAAAACCCTTCCTGCTAGTTCGTCTTCATCCCTTCTACTGACATGGCCTAGCCAGCGCAATCGCGTTATTTTAATCCGCTTAACTATGTCAATGTTAGGATAAAGCTCATACAGCTCTCGGTTCATGCGTCGCCCACACTCGCCGTTGTGCACTATAGGGCTATACATTTTTCGGAATATTTTTCTCTCGAAGACTCCTACAAATATTTCGTCTGTTTGCGATAGGACCAAGAATTCTGCGCCATAAAGCAAGACAGGTTGAATGAGAGTCTGGTATAGCTGTACTTTTGATATTCGAGAGGGGGCTTTCCCTCTAAAGTGCTTGCTTAGCCCAAAATAACATCTATTCGCAAGCACAATTCTCCGCTTGATCTCAAAGCTGACGCTGGTTTTTGTTTACGGCATATCCGAGGTAAATACATTCGTCCACCATCTCGAAGTTATAACGGTTATCAACTTTCAAGCTTTGGTCGTCTAATCGTTGAAATCATTAATCGTTGAAATCATTTATTTTTTATTGTCCTCATTTACTGTCAGACCCACTTTTGCTGATTCCTTCTCAATTCTCGAAAACACTGCAGTAACTTATCTCATTGTGCGCCCAATGAGATCTAAAGGGGTTTTCAATAAGAGCGCTACAAAAGGTTTTTTAAATAAAACAAAACCGGTTTTAGATACCAATGCAATTCTTTATTCCTGTGAAAGTACGTTCGATGCCATTATGTATGGAACTCGATTTCTTTTGCATGGCCACCACGGGCACGCTTGCAGAAGTCCAGACACTGAACCCAATTTTCGACGGTTATCAAGCATAAATCGGCCGATACTGCTGCAATTTCATGTTCGATATTCGTACGCAGTTCATCAATCGTCGCTGGCTTGTTGGCATAGACCATAGACTTGACGTAGCCCCACAGGAAATAATCTAACGGCGTCAAATCGCACGACCAAGGCGGCCAATCGACTGTGCCATTTCGTGAGATAACACGTTCACCAAACTTGGTTTCCAATAAATTGATTGTGGCATTCGCTGTGTGGCTTGTGGCGCCGTCCTGTTGGAACCACATGTCCTCCAAGTTCACATTATCCAATTGGGGCCAAAAATATTCGGTTATCATTGAACGGTAGCGATTCGCATTCACAGTAATGTGCCGGTCTTGATCATCACGGAAGCTGTACGGCCCAATGACGCCGCCGGCCCATAAACCGCACCAAACCGTGATTTTTTCGGGATGCAATAATGACTCATGGATTACGTGTGGATTGCTGTCTGACCAATAACGCATATTTTGCTTATTGACTAAGACATTCAGCCAGAAATGAGCCTCATCGCTGATTGTTGAGGTCTTTTAAAGTTAGCCTCTTAAAGTTGAGGCCACTGACTCCAAATTTCGGTAGTAAATTTTAATAATTTCGACTCGTTGTTGGCTCGTATATCTTTCCATGATGAAATGGCAAGCCTTACTGAAGACAAATGTCAAAAGGGCGGGAAAAAATATGGCATCGTTTGCTGTCCCTATCGATTTACTTTTGTAGCGTCTCTGTTGAAAACCCCTTTATATCTATATAGGTGAGCAGCACCTGACTTTTGCTGCTGATGGTTTTATTCATGTTGACTGCAGCTTTTCTCATAATCGTCTTCATTAAGATGTTAAAGAGATCGCACGATCGCACGTCTTGCCTGAGGCCTCGCTTAATTTCGAAAAGTTTGGTAATATCCTTACCAACGTTCACTGCGGACTTGGTGTTCGTCAGGGTCATCCTGCAAAGGCGTCTGAGTTTTGCGGGAATACCAAGCTCAGACATTGCTTCGTAGAGCTTTTCCTGTATAGGGCTATCGAAGGCCGCCTTATTATCCACAAATATATGGTAGGTGTCCATTTGTTTTTCGTGGATCTTGTCCAGAATTTGGCGTAGCGTGAAAATCTTGTAAATTGTAAATTTTCCGGCCTAAAGCCAAACTGGTATGGTCCAGTCAGGTCAGTGATAATTAGTTTTAGTCTTTCGCACATTATGCTTGATAGAACCTTATATGCTATGGATAAAAGGCTTATTCCACGGTAGTTGGCACAGAAACTCGGGTCACCTTTTTTAAATATGGGACATAGTACACTGAGACTCCAATCGCAGGGCATGCATTCATCTAACCAAATTTTGGTAATGAGCTGATGCATGCACTTTATCAGCTCATCGCCGCCAGCCTTGAATAGCTTCGCCCATTAACCATTGGCTCCTGCAGCTTTGTTATTGTTAATCCGGGAAATTGATGTTGTGACCTCTTTTTGCTTAGGAGGGGGCAATCGACGACGCCGTCAAAATTGTGATCGATTGTCTCATCGTCCTCGGATATCTCAGGTACCAGTAGCGCGGAGAAATGTTCGATCCATATTCCCAACATGCTCTGCACATCTGCGATGAGATTTCCGTCCTTGTCTTTACAGAAGGGGGGCCCTGAACCATGTCCATTAGTTCCATTTTTGACCTTTTTGGTAGAAATTTCAGGCTTCGTTCTTCCTTCTGTATGTCTCAATTTTCTCACTCTCGCCCTTTCTCCACCGTCGTTTCTTACGCATAAAGAGACGATTTACCTCCTTTATCTGTAATATGTTTTCTTGACTCCCATTACTGCAGCCCATTATTGCAGCCCATCTCTGAGCGAGATGCCCCAGCTGTTTGATATCCACCTTGTGTGCCCAGGCACAACAACATTATAGGGAATCATAGCACAAATGAGCATGCGGAATTAGGGACTGCCTTAGCTGTTCCTCCGGATTTGGAGCAGGTGGATACGCCTCTTTCTGCTCGAAAAGTCAAGTTTAAACCCGAATCTCTCAGACATGCGAATGATAGATGGTCTGGAGGCACACATTACAGAATCAGTAAGGAAGTATGGAAATTTAAAGACCTGAATCGTACGCTGAACTTGTTATCCATTCCTTGACATGATATCTCTATGTTAGTAGCTGTGATCACTGGAAACTGTTTAAAAGGCAGACGTGTGTCTAGACTTGGAATCTGAAAAAAAAATTTTCCCATTACATCTCATGAAGGAATTGGGGAGAGCTTCTCACAACCAGTGAGCTGTGCGCTTTCTAGTTTTATACTCATTGATTGGGACCTACAGATTTAACACCGATTCGGAACGGTATATTGAGAAGACTTGCAATCTTATTATTGCAGAAGCTGCGTGGATGAAGAGGAGAAGCAGAACGTCAAACATCTCATCTGCTACTGTCTGGCTATTTGTGCGAGTAGGAGACAATATATAGGACCTTACTTCATGTTGAATATAACAACTAATTGTTTTGCCAGTGGCTAATATATGTCGCTACTTCAGCCACATCATGGTATATAGGGATGAGGTATTATGTGGCTGCGTAACCCAACTAGGCCAATTTAAAGGTTCGACGTTGGGTATGGAATATGACGTCCCGTGGTATCATAACGGCCCTCATTGGACCAAGTGTGTCATTAGTGACAGCCACTTTTACCCAACGTATATCCAAACAGTATGAGTCAGGAGGAAGTCGCGAGGCATGCCATGTTTAACTGTCCCAGGTTCGAGTTATACGGGGAATTGAAATATGGGGCTTGCAACTAATTGAGCACATTATGGAGTGCGGCAAATGAAACGTCAAAGGTACGAAGTAGCAGTTAATGTAGTTATTTTACAGGCAACCAAATGATAAAACATAATCGGCAAAGTATTATAAATGCTAGTAATACCTATTGGAAGTCTTGCGGTGGAGAGTGGTAGAAGTAAGGAGGGGATGTGTTTTAGTACGTAGGTGCTAGCAGGAAAATCGTGCATGTCGGAGTGGCTCATCAGTATCTAGGAAGAGGCCTGAATTGCGGCTCTCAACACATACAAAAAATACCTCAATATATGTACATAGTAGCTGTCTACACACATATGTACTCACTGTACAAGACGCACGGCACCGATTTCATTACAATTTCAGCGAAAGGAAAGAGAAACAGTCACAACCTGAAAAAACGAAG
The DNA here is from genome assembly GCA_963931995.1 of Phaonia tiefii. Lineage (NCBI taxonomy): Eukaryota > Metazoa > Arthropoda > Insecta > Diptera > Muscidae > Phaonia > Phaonia tiefii. Next base: position 23,151,075 of record OZ008370.1, read on the forward strand.
TTGTCAAAACGAAAGTGCACTCGAGTTTAAATATCCATTCATACACATTAGTGCCGTAAGCGGGATTATGTTTCGGTGGGGCTCAGCTGGATATTTAGGTTAAGAAATAGCACTAAATTTAAAAATCAACTATTAAAGAAATAATTTCGGTGGGGGGGGGGGGGGGGGGTGTTGGTGGGGTGTGGGGGTTGGTGTGGGCGGTCGTGTCTGGTACACATCCATACATACGAACGTATATTCATAGTCAATTATTTAAATTTTACACATGAAGTTCTATTCTGTAGCGTGAATTCAAGACACACGGAATATGTTTATCATTATAAAGACGTGATTACAATCACTCCAGGCAGTACCGTAGGCAGGATTTTCTGTCGGAGAGGCGCCCAACTAGAAATGTAGTTTGAAAAATAGCACTTCATTCAAAAATCATCACAAAAGGAATTAAATTCGGTGGTGGGGGTTGCGTACGTGCCTGACTGGTGGTGACGTTTTGAAATACGTTTTATTTATAGAACATATCGTTATATTTTCGTCAAGGTTCTAAGTTATTTTTATTTCAAATTTGATTCGAATATTTAAGCCGAACCTCCAAAAAATCCAACACATTTGAAGGAAGTCAAGCGTTAGTGTAGTACTTCCAAATGGAATACTAACTTTTGTTCAGTTATGACGAGAGTTGACCAGCAATTGTATGCTGCCTTCTTGATAGCTGCCGGCAGTTTCTTTAATGATTTCTAGGATTTCCCTTAGCTCTTCGGGGGAACACATTAAATTTCGATTAAAATTTAATTTCCGTAATATTTTAAATTTTCATGCTTTTAAACTGTTAAAAACTTCAGCAGGAAATTATTAAATTGCTAGGTTGTCTTACAAAAAAAAATACCAGAATCTGAAAAATCCCAAAAGTAGCACGAAGATTAACAATTTCTTTTTCTAATTACATCCCAAATGGCTTGGAAATTAATTCTATGCCCTCCTTATTTTTTGGTTGTAGGGAATACTAAATAAGCTAGCATCTAGCCCTAAATTTATAAAATACCAAAAAATCCATTGATCAATCAAAATGTGGAAATTTTTGAAATGTGTGAGAGAATTTTTAATGGCCCCACCAAACATAGACACGCATAGCTTGGAGCTACATAGTACGAGTGTATGCCATCATATCAAAGTGTATATGGATGCCATAATAAATCACAGATATAACATATAACATGATGCAACAACAACAACAAGAACTTAAGATTTACATCCCATCCATTAGGAATCAGAATCTTCAACGCAAACAAAAACCCCAAAAATAAAGTGAATGAATCATGAAGGCAAAGATCTGGCTAGAAGATGCACTTGATGTGTAGCTGTCTGTTTTAGTTTTTGATGTGGTTATTATTGTTGTTATTATTATGATTTGTTGTTGTGATTATATAGTTTTGTTGTAATTATTTAAATACTGTTGTTGCTGTTGTTGTTGTTGATTGTGGTAACAAAAAACCTAACCATAAGGGCCATAAACCTTAACTTTCTTAAGGTATCAAGAGAAAAATACAGTCATTAAACTTTTCAAAAAGAATTTTCCCATTGGGACAGTAATCAGCTTCAGTAACTTTTACGAAACCCTACTTAAGTCAAATGAGAATAAAACGTACTCATTTGTAATAGAAAATTGTTTGTTTTACTAACGGGTTTTTCAATAAGAGCGCTACAAAAGTTTTTTTAAATAAAACAAAACCGGCTTTAGATACCAATGAAATTCTTTATTCCTGTGAAAGTACGTTCGATGCCATTATGTATGGAACTCGATTTCTTTTGCATGGCCACCACGGGCACGCTTGCAGAAGTCCAGACGCTGAACCCAATTTGCGACGGTTTTCAAGCATAAATCGGCCGATACTGCTGCAATTTCACGTTCGATATTCGTACGAAGTTCATCAATCGTCGCTGGCTTGTTGGCATAGACCATAGACTTGACATATCCCCACAGAAAATAATCTAACGGCGTCAAATCGCACGACCGAGGCGGCCAATCGACTGGGCCATTTCGTGAGATAACACGTTCACCAAACTTGGTTTCCAATAAATTGATTGTGGAATTCGCTGTGTGGCTTGTGGCGCCGTCCTGTTGGAACCACATGTCCTCCAAGTCCATATTATCCAATTGTGGCCAAAAATATTCGGTTATCATTGAACGGTAGCGATTTGCATTCACAGTAATGTGCCGGTCTTGATCATCACGGAAGAAGTGCGGCCCAATGACGCCGCCGGCCCATAAACCGCACCAAACCGTAATGTTTTGGGGATGTAATGATGACTCATGGATTACGTGTGGATTGCTGTCTGACCAATAACGCATAGTTTGCTTATTGACGAAGCCATTCAGCCAGAAATGAGCCTCATCGCTGAAGATGATTTTCCGATGAAAATCCGAATCATTTTCAAGTTGTTGCTCAGCCCAATTCACGAACATACGACGCTTATGGTGGTCAAGCGGCTTCAGTTCTTGCGTCAATTTGATCTTGTAAGGATATAGGCCAAGATCTTTCCGCAACATTCGCCACAACGACGTCATAGAGATGCCCAACGCTTGAGAACGACGTGTGAGAGACACATTTGGGCTTTCTTGAACTGAAGCCTCAGCGGCAGCAATATTCTCGACACTACGGACACTTCTTGGTCTCACTGGCACGGGAGCATTTTGTACTGTGCCTGTGGATTCAAATTTTTCCACTAGACGCTCAATTGTTGATCTGGTAGGACGATTATGACGACCATAAATTGGACGTAGCGCTCTTAAAGTTGAGGCCACTGACTCCAAATTTCGGTAGTAAATTTTAATAATTTCGACTCGTTGTTGGCTCGTATATCTTTTCATGATGAAATGGCAAACCTTACTGAAGAGAAATGTCAAAAGAGCGGGAAAAAATATGGCGTCATTTGCTGTCCCTATCGATTTACTTTTGTAGCGTCTCTGTTGAAAAACAATAGTACAGTTTGCCATTAGCCTTTAATTAAATTTCCTTCAACTTCAAGTTTGTGTTTTAAGTTTTTTGTTAGAATCAACGATTTTTTACTGGGACTTTTGTTTTAAAAGGGAAAGCATTTACAATTGCCTAGTTTTTAAAGACACTAGAAAGGTTATCTTACTCCCTAAATGTAATATAACACAGTGCAACACGAAAAAATATAACCATATACGGACACCACTACGTGATAAAAGAGAAAAAAGACCCCTGTCTCCCAGTTTTGCCCAAAGTCCTCCAGGTTTTTTTTATGGGCCCCCAAAGAAGTGGGGCCTCGGTGTAATTTTTGCAAAAAAGTGATCATTTTCTCAAGCTCATATCTTGCAAACCGTTCGGAATTTTGATTTACTCTCTGAGGCAAAGTTGTAGCTCTTGTCATAAAGAACAAAAATTGTAAACATATAAAATCAAAAAAAGATTCATCTTCAATGTCAAAATCGCCAAAAAAATTTAAAAAATTCAATTCAATTCAAAAAGGTCAACAAAAATTGGTTTTTTGTTAAGTTTTTTGCGATTTTGTCTTTGAAGATGAAGTTTTTTTTTGATTTTATATTTATCTTTATGACAAGAGCTACAACTTTGCCTCAGAGAGTAAATCAAAATTCCGAACGGTTTGCAAGATATGAGCTCGAAAAAATGATCAATTTTTTCCAAAAATTACACCGAGGCCCCACTTCTTTGGGTGCCCATAAAAAAAACCTGAAGGACTTTGGGCAAAACTGGGAGACAGGGGTATTTTTTTGGTGGTCTTTTATCACGTAGTGGTGTCCGTATATGGTTATTTTGCCACGACTCAAAAAATTGCACACAGTGTAGTCATTAGTATCGCTCAATATAAAGTTTGTATCTAAGTCTTTTGATTTTCAAGGTAAAACAACAAACTCCTCAATGCGAATTTAGGTTAACACATCAAATAATTTACAATTTCGTAATTTACCAAGAGAATATACATGATTTCTGTGTGCGTATGCTCCCTATAAAGGCTTAACATCAAGTTTGTGTCTTAAGTCGTTCGTTTTGCAAGGCCCAACCAAAGCCTGACCAGTGCGAATTTAGTTGAAAAAAAGCAAAGAATTTACAATTCGCTAATTTACAAACATAATATAAATGCATATGTGACCTGGTCTACGGAAAGGGGGCTTAGGTGTCAAAAAATCAATTTTCACGTTTTGGTTGATTCGGATGGAAGATGAGATGCTTTTTCACGTGGTGAAAATCAGAAAATCCTAACTTGCTTAGAAGTATACTAAAAATGTAGAGAAAGAAGAGTAAAAATACGACAACACACAACACAACAGAAACAGTAAACGTCACTTCTTCAGTCCATGTGTAGGAACAGTGAGCCGAAACCCCTGTGTAGAAACAGTAAGCCGTAACCCCTGTGTAGGAACAGTGAGCCGAAGCCCCTGTGTAGGAACAGTGAACCGAAGCCCCGTATAGGAACAGTGAGCCGAAGACCATGTGAAGGAACAGTGAGCCGAAACCCCTGTGTAGAAACAGTAAGCCGAAGCCCCTGTGTAGGAACAGTGAGCTGAAGCGCCTGTATAGGAACAGTTAACCGAAGGCCCTGTGTTAGAACAGAGAGCCGAAACCCCTGTGTAGAAACAGTGAGACGAAGCCCCTGTGTAGGAACAGTGAGCCGAAGTCCCTGTGTAGAAATGTATTTACACCGTGTTTACTAAAGAATGGATACTATAATCTTATCAGGTTGTGCGCTCGGAAGCGACCCTGACTCTAATCGACCTTAACACTAAGTACCATAGCTGTAGTGACGCAAATGAGAATTGCATCAAAGCACTCATTCTTGTGTGGCCATTGAAACTAGTTCACTGCTACTATTTAAACAACGTTGACCGAGCTTGTGTGTGTTGCCAGTGTGTGTGATTGTTCGCGGTGTTTGGTGTAAGCGATGGATGTTGTGTACGCTTAGGTGACGGGTTGACTAGTGATGTATGGGGGCGTGAATGGCGGTGAGTGTATAGACTGTTATATACGGATGGATTATGACGTCACGTTACAACTGTTTAGTAGGCAGTCAGTCACGCGTCTAGGCTTGGAATTTCAGTTCATGATTACTGCAGAGGCTGAGGGTATGAATATGACCCTATATATGCTCCAACCCCCTGTTTTGTGTGATTGGGAGACAACATTTAGAGGCTTAGTTCTGTTTGGATGATACAAACATTGAAGGAGTTAATATTTTTGCGGAGCACAAATTGGTTCGTCAGGTACTAATATTCCTCTCTTTTTGAGCCGCATTTTGGACCGCTACTTAACCACACCATTGGTTAATTTACAGACCATATAATAGGGAAGGAACATTCCCGTGTTGTCACAACGATTCTCCTTGGAGTAAGTGTCAGCTACTTCTACCTAACCTAACTTAAGGTCTTTAACCCGAACGGGTTGTCAATGGCCACTTAAGTAAGAAATTAAATGGAACTCCGAACTAGGTTATCATTCTTCTTACATTTTAGCACATTTAGACCTACGCATACAATAACTTATAAATTCGTATTTGGTTTTTCTTAACGACAAGTGAGTGTGACATAATTTAATTTTCTTTGAATATTGCGTGAAGTTGTTTCCGAGAGAATTTTGTGTCATATCAATAGACAAATTGAGAATTCCTTCTGTTTTGTAGTTCCATTGCCGGAGAAACTTGAACAAGTGTCTTCAATGTTCTTAGTGGATATTAATTTTGAAATGCAGTTTTGTTTTTTGGAAAAAGCTAATTGTGCCACACAAGGGTCGTCTGGCCGTGTTTGATACATGTTATTGTCAAGTTTCTGTTTTCATAAAAACAAAAGAAGAAAACAGTCTCCACCATATTTTTGTTTTGAGGGTTTTGATTAATAATAGTTTTGACAGCCTTTAAAATGTTTTCCACACCGTCTCTACATGTCTCTTATGTTAAGACAGACAGAGTTAAGACATACGCTCCCACAGGCAGATGATGGGACTACAAGACATTTGGACATTTCGATATACCCTCACAGTAAATCCATCATAATCCCCCAAAGTTACGGTAGCTGTTCACATACGGGGGTTTCTCTTCGTTTCTCCTCTCTCAGTTTATGGTAAGAAAGGGAAATGACGGCGGCGCTTCATGGAGCATTTTTTTCTACTGCGCTTGCGTGCCAGTTATTGAGGTTTTTCATTTGTTTCTGTTTCTTTCTGGTTTCTTATGAATTTGTGTTTAGGAAAAACTTGAGTTAAATTATAAGATTTGTTGTGCCGATTTAATTACTCTTGAACATGCATTCTTTGTTAAAATTGTAATATTTTTTTTATTGTAGTTTTATATACTTTTTGTTTCATTTAATTGAAAACTAAAGACTTAAGTAACATAGAAGCTAAAGAAACAAATCGTACATTGTATTGCGGCTTAATAGCGTAATATTTTAATGTAAAATTGAATATTTCTTGGTATTAATGTTAACATAATAACTGTAATTAGAATTATGTAATTGTATTATTATGCGAGGGAATGGTGAAGATAGATAGAAGGGAATCTTAACCAAAATTTGGTGGAACGGTTTTGAGCTTAAGGGGTGGATGGTAATTATGAGAAACACAATTTTTTGAGGATATACACTCACAGAACTGTTTGTTTGAAAATACGTTGTAGCAACCATAAATTCTGCTGCTGCCAGCGAATTGCGTTTGCCGCAATCGAATTGTGGATGTGACGATTTGAAATTCGCTTGACACAACTTCGTTTCATAATTGATGCATAATTATATTTTCATTCTATTAACAACATGTTTTTTAACTTGGGTTGCAATAACCGAAGTTCGAATTAATCCGGTTGCTACAACCGAAGTTCGAATCAATCCGGTTGCTACAACTGAACTAGGAATCAATTCTGTTGCTACAACCGAACATGAAATAAATTCGGGTGCATCAACCGCATTTATGGAAACAACAATTAGGAATCAATCCGGTTGCTACAACCAAATTTCGAATTAATCCGTTTGCTACAACCGAACTAGGAATCAATTAGGTTGCTACAACTGAACATGGAATCAATTCGGTTGCTACAATTGAATTTCGAATCAATTCGGGAGCATCAACCGCATTTATGGAAACACCAATTTGGAATCAATCCCGTTGCTACAACTATATTTGGAATTAATCTGGTTGCTAAAACCGAACTCGGAATCAATTCGGTTGTTACAACCGAACTTGGAATCTTGGAACTTGATGCACCGGATATATGGAAACAACAATTTGGAATCAATCCGGTTGCTACAACCAAATTTGGAATCAATCCGGTTGCTACAACCGAATTTGGAATCAATCCGGTTGCTATAACCGAACTAGGAATCAATTCGGGTGCATCAACCGCATTTATGGGAACAAAAATTTGGAATCAATCTGGTTGCTATAACCAAATTTGGAATCAAGCCGGTTGCTACAACCGAATTTGAAATCAATTCGGTTGCTACAACCGAACTGGAAATCAATTCGGTTGCTACAACCGAACTTGGAATCAATTCGGGACCATCAACCGCATTTTTGGAAACAACAATTTGGCATCAATCCGGTTGCTACAGAAGAATTTGCAATCAATCCGGTTGCTATAACCAAATTTGCAATCAATCCGGTTGCTACAACTGAACTTATAATCAATTCGGTTGCTACAACTGAACTTGGAATCAATTCGGATGCTACAGCCGTATTTGGCATTAATTCGGTTGAATCAACCGCATTTATGGAAAATAAGATTGTTACGAGGGCGGTCCAAAAACTAGCCGACCTAACATAGAAGACACAAAAAAGTTTGGGGAAAATTTTCTTTATTTTTCAACATAATCTCGTTTTAGCTCGAGACACTTTTTCCAGCGAAACATTTTTTTGGCTTCGATACCCTGTTTTAGCAAGAACTGTCAAACTCCTTAAAATTGCCATCAACCACAGACTCCACCTCTTCATTGTGGGCAACTATTTTACCACCGAGCCATTTTTTTCAAGTTTCGAAATACAAAATAGTGCGAGGGAGCTAAATCTGGCGAAAAAGGTGCGTGATGAAGCAATTCGAACTTTAATTCATTAATTTTGGCCATCGCAATAGTGGATGTGTGAACTGAAGCATTGGCTTGATGAAACAACACTTTCTGTTTCGCCAAATGCGGCATTTTTTTCACAATTTCATCATTTAGACGCTGCACTAAATTAGCATAACATTCGCCGTTGATAGCTTTTCCTGTCTGAAGATAATCAATAAAAATTATATCATGCGCATCTCAAAAACAAACGCCATGACTTTGCCTGCAGATGGTATCGTCTTCGCATTATTTGGACACGATTCGCCCATTACAGTCCACTGCTTTGAATGTTCCCTTGCATCAGGTGTGAAGTGGTGGACCCATGTCTCTACCACAGTTATAAATCGACGCAAACACTCTACTGAAACATTTTCACGACGCTGTTTGTGCTCTATTGAAAGCAAACGTGGCACCCGTCTTGCGCACAGCTTTCTCATCTTCAAATCTTCGATCAGTACACGATGTATAGCACTTTTTGAAATGCCTATCATTTCAGCTGATGATCATCCAAAACCTTTTTGTGGATTTTCTTAACCGTGACTTGTGTGGACACCTCAGTTGGTCGACCACTACGGTGTTCGTATTGGCAGTTCATACGGCCTCGTTTAAGCTCTGCTGTCCCATAGTGATGAGCAAATAACTGATTTTAAAAAGACAAACTATAATATACATACTGGCAAATCAAAATTCATACACTACGGTTGAACGAACAGTATTGATAACTCATTCGACTTTAAAATGGTCTCATCGGTCAAATTCACTTAAAGAAAATGCAGTTTGACTAACTAGACTTAGACTATTAAGCAGCCGGACGGTTGTTACACAACGGACAGACATACGGTTTTAAGCAAACAAGTGATTAAATATATTTTACGAAATCCTATCGCATTTTCATACGAATCTCGATTTTAACAAACCATTAAGTAGGTGGGCAATTAATGAAGTGTATATTTCAGGTTTATTCCAAAAATTGGAAAATCCATACTAGGGTTCTTTTAAAATGTCATAATGTTTACGATTTTCTGAAAAGACAGGTGGTTTCGTATTGGTCAAGTATTCTAATGTTCTCAAGTACATGAACTGACGTCTAAGACAGCTGGATGGATGAGCGATTGAGATCTACTAAAATCTCAAACATAATTGATGGATGACTTAAGATACTTTAGGATTAATTTAGATTTTTTTTATAGATTTAGAAACAATTCTAAGTTTTACATTAATGTTGTATAAAACTACATTCGAAAATCAATCATATATTTAGTCATGCCAAGAATTCAGGCGGACAACTTAATAATTAAGATCATTTTGGTAATTCTTCAAGCATTTTTATTTTAATATTTCATGTACAGATAAAAATAACTTAAGTTGTACAAGTTGGATGATTTGAATTTGTTTTCAGTTAAATTTTTTTTATCATCTGAAAACTCATTTTTGTATTTGTTGATTTTTCCCACAAAGCAGCAACATAGCAAGTTTCTTTCTTAAGTCTTTTGTTTTGAAAGTGCAGTTTCATAGAATTGTCATAAATTGTCTCCTGTTGCATGAACCTTGAGCTGAATGGAATAACCACTCTCGAAAATGCATGTGGTAAAACTGGTGCTTATGTGGACGGCTTAAAGTGGTTCAGTTTTGATTACCATCGGCCAAACTGTAATGTCTTTTGATCTAGTAAATATTTTAAAGTTCTGTAAAAACCGATTGTAGGCAAAGAGTCGTGGATTATTTGGGGATATTAAAATTAAAAATCGGATAATGGGGAATATTTAACACTCAATTCCAAATTCAACTACTTTTCTATTTTAAAAATTATAAGTTTTAATATAAATTAAACACAGACGCTATCTTCTGAGGGTGCGGGCAAAAGTTACTCTAAGGAATCGGGAAACACATCCATCGTTCTAACTGTGTACTATATTAATTGAAGGCTTCTGATCCACAAAACTTTTCTTGTTCCAATGTAAAAATTTTTTGTAAAAACGATATTTATTAAATATTTATTTTTTATTTTTTAAATATCGCATAGTGACGGCGACACTATCGAGTATATAGCCAAAGCTTCTCCAAATACCGTTTGGAATCGGTGTAAAACTGTAGGTCCCAATCAGTGAGTGAACCTGGAAAGCGCACAGCTCAGTGATTGTGAGAAGTTCTCCCCTGCCCCTTCATGGGATGTAATGGGAAACCATTTATTTTTTTTAAACTATATTAGCTTTAAACATAGCTTAGTCATCGCGTTAAAGTCAAGAAATTTCCCTATTTACTGAAGGAAAATTTAATGCAATATATTCAAAACAATACAGTCGAAAAGAGAAATACATTTTTTGTCTAATACGAAAAAAATTTAAATTTTTTGTACACGTTGTGAACAATTACACCAAACTATGTTCGAAATCGTAGAAAACAGTTTTTTTCAATTTTTTATCTGAAAATTATCCTTGACTTCTTATCTACAATCGGGTTTTACCAGAACTTCAAATTATTTGCTAGATCAAAAGATATTGAATTTTAGCCGATGGAAAGTTATTCTGAAACACTGTGCGGCGTTGCGAAAGCTGTAAGGGGGAAGTATCTAAGTACTCTTAGGGACATTCTCCTGTGTAGCTTACGGAATTTGGGCAGATCGGCGGGTGAAAATAGACTAGTGGTAAAAATGCCCAAGACCTAGTTGGTAATTTTTATCCGAAGCTATAAAATACGTGCCATGGAACCTATCACTTTGAATGGCACTGAAATTAGTCTTGTGGAGTGTGCCAACTACCTGGGAGTTATTTTGAACAGCAAACTATGTTTTAGTCCCTACGTAGTGGAAAGTGGAAAGGTCGAAAAGGCCAATGATAGCTTTACACGGTGGCCGGCCATAATCCCAAAGGACATAATACCAAATACAAAAGTTACTGATAATTTAATGAAAAGCATGACTATTTTTTTCAACAACTTTAAAAAAGCAGGCATGCAGTTAAAAAGGGGATACAATACTCTTTCGAATTTTGTTTTTTTTGTACTTATCTGAGTTCATTTGCCGGAGTTATGTCCGAAACAGGCCTTATAACACAACATTTATAATATATATCGAATTGCTGTCGTTGAATTGCACATAGTTGGTACTGAAATGCATCAAAAGGCATACATTGGCATTATTATACTATTTTTATACCTGCACGCTGAAAAAAACGGCCTCTGTAACATATACTCCCAAACATATTCTGCAGGAACCATGTATATGTTTGGAACACATTTCAAACATTCATATGTGTGGAAGTCCCAAATTCACTTGTATTTGAATGCAAACAGTACCATGTTTACTGGCAAACATGTATGCTTTTACGTGGACACATATCCGTTCTTCATCCCAAACATCCATATAGCTACGTGGAAGTATTCACGTGTTTTCCCCCAAACCTACATATACTTACGTGGAAACATGTGCGTATTTGCTCGCTAACATAGTAAGCGAATTATTCTTTGAATTCAATATATGTATTTGTATAATTAATTTTATCAATAGAAATCCAAATTTATAAATAATTAATAGAAAAAATTAAGACTTAAAACGGCTCTTTTTACATTTACTTGCATTGAATGCATTATTTGTTTTCTTTTTATGAAATGAGAATCTGCTGCTCTTTTGCTTCTTCTGCTTTTGTTGTCTCTCACGTTTGTGTTTTCAGAAGGTTTCAAATATGCGTTGGTCATCGTTACAATATACTTATATACAAGTCCAGTCACTGGCTGAGAGAATAATGCTAAAAAACCGATATACACTTACAATACAGACTCTCGTTGCCCCTCTTTTATTATCTTGCTCTCGTGAGAGCATAAACCGTGCAACAAACACAGCTGTATTTGTGTTACAAACACATATATTTTTGGGTCGCAAACACTTATATTAAAACATATTGTTACGATAGAGTAAATGGTATTATTTACTCTTAATGACCAGACTAACATTATGTAAATAACTGGGCGATTGATGCTGCTCCTGAAAGTATACCCATACTACAAACCAGTTGAATAGTTAGCGCTAAGTACGTTATTCTTAAAAACTGTTATTCTAGAGGTTCTGGAATGGGGAAGAACAATCTGGAAGCTGGTAGAACCACTGACGGCGAGAAGCATAACTGGTATAAATAGCTGAGGCTTTTGGCATTATGAGTTCAGTTTGTGATTAACCGCCGGAAAGTAGGCACCGCGATTTGATAGTAAAACCTAAGACTTATTGTTAAGTGGTGTAAATAAACTAAATGGTTGTACTATATAAGTAACATTAAAGGAAGTTAAACTGTTGTAATTATCGTAATTAAAAAGGAACCTTGTTTTATTATTGGGAGTAAAACAGCACAAAAATGAAAAATATAAGGAAATTCGTAACAATATTAATCATTGTGTCTCAAACATGTAATATTGCATAGCAAATACAATGTATTTGCACTCACGTATATTATATTTGCGACAAACTCCAAACATACCTTATATTTTCATCCAAACAACAAAAAACGACTAATAAAATTCGCCTCAATAATAGAGGTGGACAAGTTTTTGTCAGTGAATTTCATTGGTATTCAGGGATAAAAACATTGAATTTTGTCGGATGGGAATTGATTCTGGAACACTGTGCGCCGCTCTAATGTTCACCGGCCTGATATTCTAGCTCTTTGTGAGACCCAGGTGTGTGAGGATTCTGATCCACAGGATTTTCACGTTCCTGGGTATCACGTTCTTTCTCTTTTTGTTTCCCACAGAGGCCTTGTGGTTTATATAAAAAATGGCATAGTGTTTCAGAGTCAGCGTCATTTGGACTCCGAAGATCCGGAATTTAACTCCCTTTGGGTTAAATTTAGGATTGGAACACATGTCCTTCACTTTGGATTTCTTTATAGAAGTCCCAATGCGGAAAGGGAGGCATCCTTTAATGGCTTCGACGCCCTTTCTGACTCCACATCCAAAACTTTGGAGAAATATCCGGACAGTGAAATTGCTGTCGCAGGTGATTTTAATGTCCATAACTCCGCCTGGCTAACCCATTCGAACCATACAACTCCGGAGGGCCAATACGCTGAGCTCTTCGCCGCGCACAACAACCTGGCGCAATTAGTGAATGAACCGACGCACATTCCGTGCGTTCAAGGGCACTACCGTAATTTACTTGACCTATTCTTAACTTCACACCCTGAAAAGTATGAAGTTATCACTCTTGCACCTCTTGGTAATTCGGATCACTGTGTCATTTCGGCATCCTTCTCGTATTCAGCTCTTCGACTCGTTTCAAACTCAGCCCCGAAGCGAACAACTTTTTCCTACGAAAAGGCACGTTGGGCTGAGCTCAACAGTTTTTATCAGCATTTTAACTGGAAGCTTTGCTTTCTAGATAATGACATTGATGCTGCTGCTGAAATGATTGTAAAGATAATTTTAATCGGTATGAAGTCATTCATTCCGACTAAAAACATTTCGGTTAAACCATATGAAAAATGCTGGTTTAACCAGACATGCAAGAATGCTGTCAGATCTAAAGAGGAAGCATTCAGTGAATGGTGTCGAAATAAAAACGTCCACACTGAAATGCTACGCAAGCAGGCAAGATCAGAATGTGCCAAAGTACATCTACGCGAACAATTTCTTTACGAACAGCGTATTCGTGCTAATGTCCTCTCTTTCCCTAGGGGAAGTAAGAACTTTTGGTCATTTGCGAGAAGAATAAAGAATAGTTCTTCTTCTATTCCAACTCTTGTCAAAGATGACCACTTATTCACTGAACCGGTTGATAAAGCAAATCTTTTGGCTGAAATGTTTGCAAGGAATTCTTCCTTGCCGGAAAGCAATCAACCACTCCCCGTGGTAGATAACGTATCTGGCTTCATGCCTGAAATATTTTTTCGAACACGAGGAGTTAAAAAGGTTCTCGCGAATCTCGACGTAGGTAAATCCCCGGGTCCGGATGGTATATCAGCACTGGTCCTAACTAAGTGCTCTTCAACGCTGGCACGCGCACTGCGCAACCTTTTCAATCTTGCATACCGCGCTGGAGTTTACCCGGCGTGTTGGAAGGTAGCCAACGTCCAGCCTATTCCCAAAAAAGATGATGCAAGTGACCCCGCCAATTACCGCCCAATTGCTATTTGTTCTGCGCTCTCGAAAGTTATGGAGAGCATTGTTAACCACCATCTTGTGAAGTATCTCGAGTCAAATTACCTGCTTAATGATCGACAGTATGGCTTCCGTAGGAGAAGATCTACGGGAGACCTGACGGCGTTCCTTTCGGAACAGTGGAGTCGATCCATCCACCGGCTTGGTGAGAGTAAGGTGGTGGCTCTAGATATTTCCAAGGCCTTCGACAGAGTTTGGCATGAGGCACTCTTATCGAAGCTGGCTGCTTTTGGTGTTGGTGATAATTTCACTCGATTTATATCGAGTTTTCTCAGAGATCGCACTATAAGAGTTGTTATAGATGGCATCTCTTCCGATGAACATAAATTAACGGCAGGGGTACCACAGGGCTCTGTTCTCTCTCCTTCTCTTTTTCTTATTTTCATTGACGATCTCCTGGGTCGGACTGTGAACCAAATCTACTCTTTTGCGGATGACAGTAATCTATGTCATTCATATTCATTCGACCACAGGCCAAATCTTCAGGAAATTAGTGATAAACGTCAATTAATGAATGAAACACTCAACCGCGATCTCGAGGCCATTGTTGAGTGGGGTCGATTGAATAGAAAAAGTTTTAATGCGGGGAAGACCCAGTGCTGTCTGCTTTCGCACAAGCGGACTGCTGACCCAGTCGTATCGTCATTATCTATGGATGGTGTGGATATTGAGGAATCAGACGCTCTTGATGTTCTGGGCATGAAAATACAATGTGATGCTCGCTGGGCAAAACATGTATTTGAAGTGTCGAAAGATGCATCGAAGTGCCTAGGTTTTTTAAAGCGATGCAAGAAGTACTTCACTCCATCTGATCTCCTTAATATCTACACCACCTACATCAGGCCGCGAATGGAATATAACTCCCATATATGGGCAGGTGCTCCAAAGTCATCTTTGGAGTTGCTGGACCGTGTACAAAGGAGAGCAAAGGTGTTGATAGGGGACAGTAGGGTGTCCAGCTCTATTGCCTCCCTTGAGCATCGGCGTAATGTGGGTTGCGTGACACTGTTCTATCGGTATTTTCACGGTGTGTGTTCCTCGGACTTCCGTCAACTTATACCAGATGTGAGGACATTTGGCAGAGGTACGCGGCTTTCAAGGAACTCCCATCGGTTTACTATCTATTGGCCAGTCGATCGCACAGCACACTACAAACTTCCCGCAAGTGTATTTCCCGCCAATTGTGACATACAGCGATTCAAGGCAAATGTAAATGAGCACTACTCCCTCTTTCCACCCTCCTCTACCTAATTTCCGTCGCCAGCATAATGCATTGCATTTATAGGGGGCATCCCCTGAGTGCTGGTCTTAAAAAAAAAAAAATAAAAAAAAAATATCCCAGCAGTGGCTCAAGGTGTCGCAGAGGATACTGGAGTATTGACCAAACGAGGTGGCACGTTCAATTGGGCATCTATAGGCGGTATTTATAGAGATATTGGTGGAAGGCCGTCGGTGGTGCAATGGTTAGTGTGCGCGGCTCTTGTACATGAGATCCTGGGTTCGAACCCGGCTCTGACCACCTTAAAAAAAAATGTCTTTCAGCGGCGGTCACCTCGCATAGTGACGGCGACACTATCGAGTATCTAGCCATGAAAAAGCTTCTCAAATTACCGTTCGGAATCGGTGTAAAACTGTAGGTCCCAATCAGTGAGTGAAAACTGGAAAGCGCACAGCTCAGTGATTGTGAGAAGTTCTCCCCGGTCCCTTCATGGGATGTAATGGGAAATCATCATTTATTTTTTTTTATTGGTGGAAGGCATGAAGATGTTCAGTTAAAAAGTGCAGACTTTGCATCAGGTGTTAGCTGTTGACCACAAAACACGTGTAACCTACAGCCAAAGAACATCGGGTGACAAGTTTTGCGTCACCTTGTAAAGGGTTTTTCAACAGAGACGCTACAAAAGTAAATCGATAGGGACACCAAACGACGCCATATTTTTTCCGACTCTTTTGACATTTCTCTTCAGTAAGGTTTGCCATTTCATCATGGAAAGATATAGGAGCCAACAACGAGTCGAAATTATTAAAATTTCCTACCGAAATTTGGAGCCAGTATCCTCAACTTTAAGAGCGCTACGTCCAATTTATGGTCGTCATAATCGTCCTACCAGATCAACAATTGAGCGTCTAGTGGACAAATTTGAATCCACAGGCCCAGTACAAAATGTTCCCGAGCCAGTGACACAAAGAAGTGCCCGTAGTGTCGAGAATATTGCTTCCGCTGGGGCTTCAGTTCAAGAAAGCCCAAATGTGTCTCTCACACGTCGTTCTCAAGCGTTGGGCATCTCTGTGACGTCGTTGTGGCGAATTTTGCGAAAACATCTTGGCCTACATCCTTAGAAGATCAAATTTACGCTAGAACTGAAGCCGCTTGACCACCATAAGCGTCGTACGTTCGTGAATTGGGCTGAGAAACATCTTGAAAATGATTCGGATTTTCATCGAAAAATCATCTTCAGCGATGAGGCTCATTTCTGGCTGAATGGCCTCGTCAATAAGCAAAATATGCGTTATTGGTCAGACAGCAATCCACACGTAATCCATGAGTCATCATTGCATCCCGCAAAAATTACGGTCTGGTGCGGTTTATGGGCCGGCGGCGTCATTGGGCCGTACTTCTTCCGTGATGATCAAGACCGGCACATTACTGTGAATGCGAATCGCTACCGTTCCATGATAACCGAATATTTTTGGCCCCAATTGGATAATATGAACTTGGAGGACATGTGGTTTCAACAGGACTGTGCCACAAGCCACACAGCGATTGCCACAGTCAATTTATTGGAAACCAAGTTTGGTGAACGTATAATCTCACGAAATGGCCCAGTCGATTGACCGCCTCGGTCGTGCGATTTGACACCGTTAGATTATTTCCTGTGGGGCTACGTCAAGTCTATGGTCTATGCCAACAAGCCAGCGACGATTGATGAACTTCGTACGAATCTCGAACGTGAAATTGCAGCAGTATCGGCTTGAAAACCGTCGAAAATTGGGTTCAGCGTCTGGACTTCTGCAAGCGTGCAAGTGGTGGCCAAGCAAAAGAAAGCGAGTTCCATACATAATAGCATCGAACGTACTTTCACAGGAATAAAGAATTTCATTGGTATATAAAACCGGGTTTGTTTTATTTAAAAAAACTTTTGTAGCGCTCTTATTGAGAAACCCTTTATTTGACTGATCCAAACTATATCTGACTGGTCAACTTTCAACTGTTCTAAAGACTTGATGGATTTCACACTCCGTTTATTACAGGCAACCAAAGCCTCTTGCAAAAAGACGGCTGTATGCAGATCAGCAGGCCTTTTTTAAGTAACAGTTTTTTTTAGAATATTATTTAAAAAATGTTCTGAAATTGTCTTTATTATCTTTAACATCCAGCTGACATTGATCTCGTTTTCCGTGCGAAAAAAATGCCTTCATCAACATCAACTTAACACTTATTATTAACTTTAATATTAAACACTAATAATTTAAATATAAACGTGCACGTGTTTAAAACTCAATTCGGAGTTTTAATATTCTTCTCGTTTCTATGCTAAATCAAGTTCGTCGCTTAACTCTTTTGTTTACATCTTCATTTTGGCTAAGGTGTCAAAAGTTCAGTCAGCGTTAATGGGTATGAAACTATGTTACCGGGTCTTTATGTGGGAATATTAATAATACCTTGTTATGGAAACTAAATGAAAGTGTTTTTTAGTTGTTGAGATGTCCATGTCCAACAAAAAATACAATTTGTTGACCCAGAACAGGGTAAAACAAGTTACAATGAAAGTAATTGCAATGACAAGTCAAATGAAAGATTTTTTGTTAAATATGTACTATAAATAAACAAGACAAAAGAAATTTTACCATCAAACGAATAAAGTTAAGCGCAGTAATAAGAACGTTTAAAGAACTGAGAAAAAACTGTGATTTTTAATAAAAACAAAATTCAATTTAATAAAAACAAAATTCAAAATGATTTTAATAAAATTTTTTCTATTACTACAAATTTTCAATATAAAACAAACCAAATCTATAATAAATAATAATCTTGACAATTCTCATAACCAATTGAAGGAAGTGAATTACAAAACTTTACAAACGGGTACATTTTATTTAAATCGCCAACATCCTCTGTGGATACTACAAGATTCTAAGCCAAAGGAGTTACAAAACTCAGACAAAAATTACAACAAACCTCTATATGATCACATTAAACCAATTTATTTCCGGAACACAGTTCGGCCAAGTATAAACGATCAACAACATCAAAGATTTGGAACAACAGCTCAGAATAGAATAACGTTTTACAATAATAAAAAGCTAAACTTGAAATTGCCAAAGAATTATATAGCAAATTTGAACCGCAAACGAATATCTTATGTGCCACCTTTTAAACCACTGCCCACCTTTGATTCGCAACCAGGTGAAGAAAGTTTTGATAGCACCAAACCGTTGTTCATCTATACCGGACAGAAGGGTAGAATGTTATTTAACACCATGATCAGCAATTACAAATATCGTATGCAGGAACCGGTGCCAGGACAAACACTGTACCCACCACAAACCCTTATTATGGAGACACCAAAAGCCAATGATAGATATACATCCTCGGTACCTATAAATGTAACCATGATACCCTTTTATGCATACGAGGCTATAGATCCTCGAATGATAAACAACCAGATAAACCAACTGTCTAACACTCATATAACTCCCTCGCAATCAGTAACCTTAGCTTCACGAGCACCTAAACCTAAAAGACTTAAGAAATCCAAAAAATATTCCGCCTTCTATTCACCTCAAGAGGTATTGGCTCAAAACCAGTACGACTCCACCACCTCGCTGCCTTTGACTTTGGAGAAACCTTATGCCAATCATAAAATCGAAAAACTAGAAGCCACCACTTCATTGCCCCACAAACGACTGGAGGTAACCTATGATGATGGTGAGGATAAATTTCGTATAACCTATGAGGATGAGGATGCCGGTGGCGGTGCCGGTGCTAATTTGGAAAGGCCCACAGAGGTAACTACTGCGCAGTCCAGCATATATGATACATATGTGTCACCCAGTAGATATTATACAGTGCCGCAATATTCTGTGGCAAATCAAGATACAAACGAGGAAGAAGTAAAAAACGAGAGTGGTAAAGGAACTCGGGAAACTCAAGAAAACTTCGTAACTAAGGACACTCCAAAGGACACCGATACCAATGGAAATACTTGGTTTATATTAAATGCAAGGTAATTAAAAATAAAATATTAGTTAAAACCAGAAAAGAAATTTCAGTCGAAAGGACTAACTCATTTATACCCTCACCCTGAGCCATTTAAAGTTACGCCATATTTCAGGAAAATAAAAAAAAAAATGGTTTCCCAATACATCCCATGAAGGAGTCTCACAAAGCAGACCGTATAGTTTTACACCCACTGATTGTAACCTACAGTTTTACACCGGTTTCGAACGGTATTTTGAGAGGATAATGGATAGTAAATATAGATAGAATATGACGACTACACGCAAGCTGAACTAATTTTTGATCAGAAATACCCCACTTCCTTTGCGTCTGGTTTCGTAGGATTACTTAATCTAGTTCGAACCTTTGCTGCTACCAGGCAGTGATCAGAAACGATGTTAACTCCTCTGATTACTATATGACGACTACTCGCAAGCTAAACTAATTTTCGAACAGAAATACCACATTCTCATACCGGAAAGACATTTCTGGAACAATAGAGTTCCTGGTACACAAAGAGGGATACGTGAATTTCTATGCGGATGTTTCAGAACTGAATGATCAGGTAGGGTATGGGGTCGTCTCTAAGGAACTAAGCCTGCGCTTCAGGAGCGTCATCGAAAGGGTGTGGGTTCTGTGCCAAAATTTGCGAGAGCTTCCTTGAGTAGCCTGTGGCTACCTCTGGTAGTTGCAGTTTGCCGATGTCCAGCTTCCTTTGCGTTTGGTTTCGTACGATTTTCGATCTACTAGTTTGAACCTAGTTTGAACCTTTGCTGCTACCAGGTAGTGATCAGAAACGATGTTAACTCCTCTGATTACAATATGACGACATATATGACGACATATATGACGAAATACCACATTCTCATACCGGAAAGACCTTTCTGGAACAATAGAGTTCCTGGTGCACAAAGAGGGATACGTGAATTTCTATGCGGATGTTTCAGAACTGAATGATCAGGTAGGGTATGGGGTCGTCTCTAAGGAACTAAGACTGTCTCGTCCTCGTAGACTACCTGATCATTGTAGCGTGTATCAGGCGAAAAATTTAGCCTATTAGGAAAGTGTCCGACTGGTTGGTGGATAGTAGTCCAGAAGTCATTGGAGTCAATGTCTTCCCTGATAGTTATGCGGTATACATTCAGGGGTCAGGGGCCTTACAAAACGGAGATAACATATTTCGACAACCAGTTCGATTTTTTGTCTTGTCACTCCAGTTACTGATACCAATTGTATGTAGGGATCCGTCAACCTGATCCCTCCAGCGGAGTCTTGGTCTTCCTATTTTTCGTTTTCTTTCGAGTTCGGTTTCGAAAACCCTTCGTGCTGGTTCGTCTTCATTCAGTCTACTAACATGGCCTAACCAGCTTAGTCGCGCTATTTTGATCCACTTAACTATCTCAATGTCAGGATAAAGCTCATACAGCTCATGGTTCATGCGGCGCCGATACTCGCCGTTGTGCACAATAGGGCCATACATATTTCGGAGTATTTATCTCTCGAAGACTCCTACAGATGTTTCGTCTGCTTGCTATAAGACACAGGATTCTGCGCCATAAAGCAAGACAGGTTGTATAAGAGTCTGGTATAGCTGGATTTTTGTCACCCGAGAGACGGATTTATCTATAAAGACACGGCTTTATCTCTAAAGTACTCCCTCAATTCTCCGCTTGATCTCAAACCTGACGTTATCGTCTTTGTTTACGGCAGATCCGAGATATATAAATTCGCCTACCACCTCGACATTATAACAGTTGTCAAGGTTCACGGGTTGGTCTAATCGCATGGAGGCACTGCTTGTTGAAACCATTGATTTTGTCTTGTCCTCATTTATTGTCAGACTCACTGTGCAAAGTCCTGATCAATTCTCGCAAACACCGCAGTAACTTCTATCATTGTGCGTCCATATAGATATCATTGGATATGCGTGTGACTTTTCCTGCTGATGGTTTTATTCATATTTTTTGTCTCATTTACTGTCAGATCCACTATTGTTGACTCCTTCTGAATTCTCGCAAACACCGCAGTAACTTCTTTCATTGTGTGTCCAATGATATCTATAGTATAAGGATATGCGAGCAGCATGCGACTTATGCTGCTGATGGTTTTATTCATGTTGACTGGCACTTTTCTCATAATGATCAACATTAAGATGTTAAAGAGATTGCACGATAGAGTGTCGCCTTGCCAGAGTCCTCGCTAAGTTTCAAAAGGTTCGGTAAGATCCATACCAACTTTCGCTTCGGATTTGGTGTTCGTCAAAGTCATCCTGCAAAGGCGTATGAGTATTGCAGTAATACCAAGCTCAGGCATTGGTACGTAGAGTTTGTTCCGTATCGGGCTATCGAAGGCGGCCTTATAATCGACAAATGGATAATAGATGTCGGTTAGTTTTTCGTGGTGCTTCTTCAGAATTTGGCGTATCGTGAAAATCTAGTCAGTTGTCGATTTTCCAGGCCTCATATCAGTGTGGCTACCCAATCAGGTCAGCGGTAATTGGTTTTAGTCTTTCGCACATTATTATTGATAGAGCCTTATATGCTATGGATAAATGGCTTATTCCACGGTAGTTGGCACAGAGACTCGGCTCACCTGTTTTAAATATGGGACATAGTACACTGAGACTCCAATCGCCGGGCATGCATTCATCTAACCAAATTTTGGTAATGAGCTGATGCATGCACCTTATCAGCTCATCGCTGGCAGCCTTAAACAGCTCCGCCATTTAATTCATCGGCTCTTGCGGCTTTGTTGTTCTTAAGCCTGGCAATAGCTTTTCTGATCTCGTCTTGGTTAGGAGGGTGGCAATCGACTTCGTCGTCTAAATTGCGATCGATTGTCTCTTAGTCATTGGATATCTCAGGTACCAGTAGCGCGGAGAACTGATCCCTGCATATTCCCAACATGCTCTGCATATCTGCGATGAGATTTCTGGCCTTGTCTTTACAGAAGGGGGGCCCTGAACCATGTCCATTAGTTCCGTTATTGACTTTTTGGTAGAATTTTCAGGATTCGTTCTTCCTTCTGTATGTGCCAATTTCGTCACTCTCGCGCTTTCTCCACTACTATTTCTCACACCTAAAGAGACGAGACGGTTTACGTCCTTTATTTTTTCCCTTTACCGCTCAGTCGCAGCTCGCGTTACAATTGACCGAAGCATTGCCATACGTGCAGCGTTCTTTTCATAATTTGCTATGCGACACTCTTCATCGTATTATGGTTTGTTGCGAAGCAGTTTTTGAAAACCAAGTAAGGTTGTTTCGACAGTTTTTATAGAGTTGGAAATTGGTTTCCACTGCGCTTCATGATCGTCATCGGGAGGCGGTGGGTTCTGTGCCAAAAGTTGCGAGAACTTCCTTGAGGAGTCTGGTAAGTGGTAATTCCTCTGCAGCTTTCTGATGTCCAGTTTTCTCTGCATCGGGTTTCGTACAATTTTCGCTGTACTTAATCTTGTGCAAACCTTTTCTGCTACCAGGTAGTGTTCAGAATCGATGTTAGCTCCTCTCAATACTCCTACGCCCATTACACTGGATGAGTGCTTTCCATCAATTACCACGTGATCAATTTGGTTGCTGAATGACTCACTTGGACTCATTAGTCCATTGTGAACCCACGCATAATTTTGGCAGTCCTACCGGAGAAACATTTAGTTTGCTCCCACATGCTCAAGATCTTGCATACTCCTATCTGAGATAATTCTCACAGGCCCATCAAAAATACAGGATCTCATAGTAAATATCCTCCTGCCACCTTATGTTGGACACGTGCAGATAATATTTTCAGCAGATTCGGGCTGTCGTTGGTGCTATGATTAATGTACGCGCCTCTTGTACATGAGTACATAAGATCCTGGGTTCGAACCTTGCTCTGACCATCTTAGAATTTCTTTCGGCGGGGGTCACCTCGCATAGTGACGGCGACACTATCGAGTATTTAGCCATGAAAAGCTTCTCAAAATACCGTTCGGAATCGGTGTAAAACGGTAGGTCCCAATCAGTGAGTGAAAACTGGAAAGCGCACAGCTCAGTGATAGTGTGAAGGGATGTAATAGGAAACCATTTATTTAGTTTAGATTCTACATAGTACTAATCCAATGACGCATTTGGTCGCTTAATGAATCCAAGAAGCTTCAGATCCTCGAATAACACACGGCGAAGGCGTGCGGTTTCAGACTCACAGAAGCTAAACCTAGCTACTCGATTACAACAGTCTCCTCACAGTCTCAGCTCGTTGTCAGGGACCTTAGCTTTAATAAGGAGAGATTCAACCCATTTTTAACAGATTTTTTTGTAAAATCCTTCACATGACCTAATGGAACATCATATTAAAAGAATTCGCTCCGATTAAGCTCTCAGATCGTTCATTTCTTTATCCTGGGTTTATTGTTAAAATTAATTTCTTTTCCTTTAACAATGGGAAAGGACAGCTAAAGACCAATTATAATAAAAGAATACTATCCTGTAAAATTTCTATTATTTTCAATTAAAATATATTGAAAATATATTGTAAAATTTCCCATTCTTCCCTTTTAGATACAAAGGCCCCTTAAAGTCGAATCTTAAGAATTTACACTCTTCCAAATATGTACAAACTACAACAACGACACAAGATGATTTGGACTTCCTTAAGACGACAACAATATCAGCGGCGAAAAAGAACAAACTCCGACCACAAATGAGAGCACTTTATGGTGATGATTTAGAAATAGTTTTATGAATAAAAAGAAAAGAAAAAATAATAAAAACAAAATGTAGAGCAGACGAATTTTAAGTAAATTAAAAAGAAACCAAACTTCTGTTGTGTTTTCCGCATTTTAGTCTTTGGAACTCTTGCATCAGCGAGTTCGTTGCTTAAGTCTTTTATTTTCAGTGCATGAATTTAAGTAGCGTTGCATTTGGTTGAATATAATGTTGTAATTTCCAAAAACTTTTGTTATTTTTTTTAATTCTATTGAATTTGGTTACGATTTAAAGCTACGTTGTGTGTAGGTCTTTAAAGTTTCTTCTTTGTTTTGTTAAACTTAAAGGGTAAACTTTTTCTTTTATCACTGTATTTTGTAGCAACATTGTAATAAATCCATAAAAATAGTTGAAATCAAACAATTTTATTATGTCTATTGTAAATTTAAAGTCCGTCGATTTTTATGAGCCTCAAGTAATCTAAGGCAAGATACATGATTTGTTAGCAACAATTTCAATGTGTAATATTTGCTAGAGG
The DNA here is from genome assembly GCA_963931995.1 of Phaonia tiefii. Classification (NCBI taxonomy): domain Eukaryota; kingdom Metazoa; phylum Arthropoda; class Insecta; order Diptera; family Muscidae; genus Phaonia; species Phaonia tiefii. Next base: position 23,175,722 of record OZ008370.1, read on the forward strand.
TTTCCTCATTCTTTACATTAATATTGATCTTTAGTAATTATACCTTTTTCTATGTTTTGATAGTAAAAATACCTTTACATCTGATATCCCAGGATTTTATGATGGCAATTTCAAGATTAGTTTTAAAATTGAAATAATAAAATCAAAAATTCTGTTAAAATTAAACGGGATTTCGATTTAACGTCAAAACTAATGGAGAAAAAAGTCGGCAAATTTATGATATTTCCTCAGGTATATTTTAATATACAGGGTGTCTTTATGTTACAGGTCGATTGTTTTTTAACGCCATATCTGTTTGGTTGACATTTGTCAGTTTGTATTGGACAGTTGTCCGGAGCAGTCGATAACGTTTTAATATGGACATCTTATCTAAATAATCATTCAATTATAAAAACACGCAGAATTTTGCGGGACTGTTTTGGTTTAAATACCGAACGTATTGCAAAGCACTTTGAAATTTTGTATACACTGGGAGATAAAATGAAGTTTGGCCGAACTCGTTGCGTACATACGGCACAAAATGCTAAAATGCTTACACGCTGAAAAATATCGGTCCGAGCAACATATTGCAGTAAACATGTACATGTTTGCAAGCACTGTTTTCATAAATTGAAGATATGCTAGGCTTTTGTTTCTTTGTTATCTGCTTCGTATTTGTTTTTAGAGGTTTTCAACAAAAAAGGCCACAGTTGATTCTCAAAAACATGTATTATAACCTATTAATCATTGTGTCTCAAACATATTATATTGAATAGCAAACACAATGTGTTTGGGCACAAGTATATTATATTTGCGACAAGCTACAAATACGTTATATTTGCATCCAAACAACAAAAAAATACAGATTTTTTAGCGTGTACGTATCTTGTCCCATACCCAAGATTTTTTCCGAACACGAAGAGTTAACAAGGTTCTTACGAATCTCGTCGTAAATAAATCCCCGTGCCCGGATGGCATATCTGCATTGGTCTTGAGTAGGTGCTCTTCGACGCTGGCAAATCCACTGCGCAACCTTTTCAACCTTGTATACCGTGCGGGAGTCTACCCGGATGCTAATGTCCAGCCAATCCCTAAAAATGGTTATGCAAATAACCCTGCAAATTGCAATTTCTTCTGCGCTTTCGAAGCATCATCTTGTGAAATATCTTGAGTCCAATGATCTTCTTATTGATCGACAGTATGGCTTCCATCCACCGGCTTGGTGAGAGTAAGGTAGTATCTCTTGAAATTTCCAGGGCCTTTTGGCAGAGTATGAGGCGATGCACTCTTGTCAAAGCTTTCTGCTTTTGGTGTCGGTGATAACTGCACGGGATTTATATCGAGTTTTCTCTGAGATCGCACTATACAAGTTATTGTTGATTGGGTTTCCTCCGACGAGAATAAATTGATTGAAGGTGTACCACAGAGCTCTGTTCAGTTTCCTTTTGCTTCTCTTTTTCTTATTTTCATTGACGATCTCCTGTGTTTGACTGTGAATCCCATCTACTCTATTGCGGATGACAGTAATCTCTGTCATTCTTATTCATTCGACTGTAGGCCAAGTCTTCAAGAGATTGAAGTCAAATGCCGGACGATGAATAAAACATTCGGCCGGGATCAGGTGTCCATTGTTGAATGGAGTCGAACGAATAGAGTAGATTTTAATGCGGGTAAGACCCGATCTTGGTTGTTGTCGCATAAGCCGATAGCTGCACCAGGTGTGTCGTCAATGTCTGGATATTGATGAAACAGACACTCTTGATGTTCTGGACATGAAAATACAATGTGATATCCATTGGGCAAAACATGTATTTGAAGTGTCGGTAGATGCATTCAAGTGTCTAGGCTTTTTAAAGCGGTGCAAGAAATACTTCACTCCATCTGATCTTCTTAATATCTACACCACCTACATCAGGCCAAAGATGGAATATAACTCACAAATATGGGCAGGTGCCCCTAGGACATATTTGGAGCTTCTCGAACGTGTCCAAAGAAGACCGACGGTGTTAATGGGGGACAGTAGGGTATCCAACTCTATTGCCTCCCTTGAGCATCGTCGAAATGTGGGGTGCCTGTCGCTGTTCTAGCGTTCTTCGGACATCCGTCAACTTATGCTAGACGTGAGGATATTTAGCCGAGGTACGTGACTTTCCAGAAACTCTCATCCGTTCTTATTCAGTGGCCGGTTCATCGCACTACACACTATAGAGAAAATTCGTTCTTCTCGGAGATGGAGCGTCCAGTCGACAAAGGAACTAATTTTAACGGGTTTCAAAGGCGTTTTCATAAACTGGTCCAACCGTATGGAAACAATTTTTCAAAAAATCGTCAAAATGATAAAATCGCTAAAGTAAAAAGGGCTATAACCCGGAAACGGTGCGTTCAATCGCAAAAATAATAACTTTGTGTCCTCCATAGGAGGCTTTAACTAACGGATGTCTTTAATACGGCATCACTTATTTTTAAAAAATTGCTAATGTGTGTTTTAGCGATATTTTATTTGAAAAATGTTAGTTTAACTGATTTTAAAAAAAGTGATGCCATATGAAAGCCATCCGTTGGATATTTATTTAGAACTTCCATTGGAAAGTTTGACATTTTTGAGCATAAATATACGTAGAACGATTTCACTTACCACCCCTATTTGTTGTATAAGTATTTGCATTGAAAATTGATGTCGGTCCCCACGGTCCCGCCGAATTAACCCGTGAAAAAGTTCGTGCGATGAGTTTAAACGATTTTCGGCGTGGATTATCGATACAAGAGTGTCTCAATCAACTTGTTTCGACTTTTGGTGATGAAGCACCATCAAAAGCCACTGTAACTCGCTGGTACCAAGAGTCCAGTCTCGGCTGCCGTTCGCTCCAGGATGCAGTTCGTGAATGTCGTCTAACTTCGGTCGTTTTGCGGAAACCATCGATGCTGTGCGTGAACTGATAAAGCGAGACCGACATGTGAAATACCGTGAGATTGAGGCATCCTTGAGCATAAGGATGACAAGCATCAATAAGATATTGCATGGTCATTTCACCGTGATAAAGACTTGTTCTCGTTGCATCCCACATAATTTGGATCCCTGATTTGGCACTTCAAAAAAGGCTTGTGTTGATTGGAGCAACGAAATGTTGAGAAAATACAACCGCTGTAGCTCAAATACAGTGCATAACATTGTCACAGGTGGCGAATCAGGGATCTATGTGTATGCGCCCGAAACAAAACAGCAGTTGACTGTATGGGTCTTTCAAGACGAGCTAAATCCAACAAAAGTTGTTCGTGGAAGAAGCACATCGAGGCAAATGATCGCCTTTTATTCGGTATAAACGGACATGTGGCCACAGTGCCTTTAGTGGAACGTTGGATGGTCAATTCTGAGTGATATACCACCATATGATTGCCAATAGTGTTCGAAGAAATAAGGAAAAACAACAAGAGGAGACGGATCATTTGCATCAGGACCATGCGAGCTCTCACACATCAGCTGAAATAATGGGCTATTTGAGCACTCAACATGTCAAATGAATGGGTCACCCCTGATTTGGCACCCAATGACTACTTCTTACTGCGTGGTAAAATTTTTTCGACGCCCGAAGCAGCTGTTGAAGCGTTCAAAAAGCATGTTTTGGAGGTGTCTCAATTGGAGTGGAAAAAGTGCTTGGAAATTTGGTTTGAGCGAATGCAAAAATATATAAAAAAATATTTTGAAAAACTGTAAAACAATTTCCAATGATAAATGGTTGTTTTTTATTGTTGCGCCCGAAATATAAATATCAACCTGGTGCAAATATTCATTATAGACTCCCAAGTTTAACATGCACAGCGGCTTTTCAGCGTGTGAAAAATAGTGTCGCATGTTGTCATATGCCTATTGCCTCCGATAGTCCAATATCAATATTAAAATTTCTTGGATGTTTGTTTAACTATTGTGAGGTATAGTAAGTGACCTCAACTAGATGCGATGACGAAATTCAATAAACCACTTCGCTAAAATTGAAATCTATAAATTTCAAAGGTTCATCTTTCCAAAATTGTAACACGCTTCTTACACATAAATGTCTATAGCCTTAGCATATAGCTGCTAAAGACAATCAATTGTTTCAGTAAACATGCGGTAACTCTTGGTGTTGTTGTGTTTGCTGTTGTTGTTGTTGTAGCAGAGTTTTCCTTTCGAACTTGTGACTTTTGACCCATGGCCAGAGTTGTGTGTTCAGTGTGCGTATCGTTTCATCTCTATTTGTGCGCATGCGCATGCGCCTCTCTACCGATGTCTACTTTCTTCTTCCACCTGCCTGGTACTGGCTGGCATTTTCTTTAATGATCTGTGGAATTTCTAGATTTTTCTTATAGTTTCTTTTAGGTTTTACTTTCGTTGCTTTATGGTTGTTTTCGATGTTTGATTTGGTTTGTTTGTCTTTTGTGTTTTTAACACTAAATTAATATCTTTACCTAGGGATTTGAAATGTTCTGACAAATTGAAAATTAAGTATGTTTTTTTGTTGCATGAATGAGGAGGAGGGGGAATGCAGTCGTGTGGCGCGTATAAAACCGGTGAAATGAAGTGAAACTTTTTTAGAATTTGAAAAACTGTTAACGTGATAAGAACAAAAGTTACAACGGAAAGTGCAGCAGAATTGAAACTGAAGTTTGGATATAATTAAATTGTATAAAAGATTTTCGATAAATAAGGATTTCAAATTCGTTTTTTGTTAAAGATAAAAAAAAATGTTAAACAATCTATTAAAATACTTAGTGGTATGTGTTTGAATGGCTACAAAAGAAAGCATAAAGTAAAAAAATAATAAAAAATTTCATGTGACACTTCACATATGGCTGTTTAAAACAAAAGACTTAAGGAACGAACTTGCTGAAGTGAAAAACATTGAATTAAAAATGATTCAATTTTGATGTCATCCTTTGCATAACATATTATATGGATTTAAATTGTATAAATCACAGACAAACTTTTTGGAAATTTGTAATAAAATAAAATATCCTTATCCTTTTATTAACTACAATTTGAGAATCTATAAAAGCAGCTAACCTTTATGAAGGATAATTTATCTGTTAAGTGTTGTGATTTTAAGGGACTTTGGAACATTTTGAAGCTGTTGTTGTTTTTAAGAATTTAAACCTAATTCAGAAACTCTTTGGACTTACAATTTCTACATAAATTTTAAAGACAAAATGGGAAGGGTTGCGTTTTGAATGTGACCATACTTATTTGCTTAATTGACCATTGACAACATAAACCCATCTTGATTGTTTGCCTTTCATCTCAATCTTTTGACTTTCCTCTTAATTTTTTTTAGTGTGACTAAGTGCAATCTGGCAACACCATTAGCAAGAGTTACTGGTTTTAGTTTAATACCGCATTTAGACTGCACTTTATCGCTGGCAGGTTAGCCATAACCTTGTCTCTAATCTTAGCCGTTGACCCCACCCAATTTGAGATCTGGGTGGTTTTACCTTTCATCTTGATGTTTTTACTTTCCTCTCCATTTTTGTAGTGTAACCAGGTGGAATCTGGCAACACCATTATAATGAGTTACTGGTTTTAGTTTAATACCGCATTTAGACTGCACTTTATCGCTGGCAGGTTAGCGATAACCTTGTCTCTAATCTTTGCCGTTGACACCACCCAAGTTGAGATTAAATTAACATCTTAGGTGGCAACTCCGAGCTTAGACCAACAACGAGCAACTCCGTGCCGAGACTCAATTATTGTTTCATACAAAATTGGGATATTTTTGAAATTGCTGAACCTATAAAATTGGACCAGCTGGTCAAGTCGGGTCAATAGGTTAAATCGGTCAAATTAATTCACATTTTAAACCGATGAGAGCTAATTAATACCAGCGGCGACGTGAGCTTCAATCGTACCTTAGTTAGGCTAGTTTCTATTTCTATGATTTTAGGCTATGACCAGCTTTGTGGCTGTCACACCTGACGCACTTAGTCCAATGAGGGCCGTTGTGATACCACGTGATGACGTATTCTGTCGCCATCGTTGAACCTGTAAAATGACCCGGTATAGTTAAGTGGTGTTCAAGCCATACGATGTCTCAATGCGATATTTCAGGATGTGGCTGACTAAATGACGTTCATTGAAGCCTGGCCAAGCTTCCACAGGGATTCATCCACCTGATATATTTCCATCGGAGAGTCTTGCTCGGCCTGTTTTGCGTCATATTTGATATGATTATATATGCTTTCACGATTAATTGGTTGTGGAAATTTTGGGCGCGACTTTCTGTCTGCATTCCAAGATCTTTTATGGATGCTGGTTGCATTGAATGTAACAATATATGTGACCATGTAATAAGAGGTCGGATGAAAAAGCCAGTGGCATTTTAAATGACATATGGTCCTGGTACACTGCATTTCAAATCAAATACTTTTGCCTCCAGCGCCTGCCTAAAGGTTTTGACCGATTCCACAGGCCAGTATAGGATGATTTTGTTTGCCTGCTTCCAAAAACGCGTCAGGCAAATTATATTAATTTAAATAAAATAAATCGAAATGAATTTAATTGAATTGAAATTAATTGAAATGAATTGAATTGAACTGAATTGAGTTAAATTTAAATGAATTGAATTTGAAATTGAAATGAATTAAGATGAATAGAAATTAATTGAAATTAAGTGAATTGAATTGAATTGAAATGAAATTAATTGAATTGAACTGAATTGAACTAAATTGAACTGAACTGAATTGAACTGAACTGAACTGAACTGAACTGAACTGAATTGAATTGAATTTAATTGAAATGAAATGAAATGAAATGAAATGAATTGAAATGAAATGAATTGAAATGAATTGAATTTAATTGAATTTAATTAAATATAAATATATTATATTGAAATAATTTGAAATAAATGAAAATGAATTGAAATTAATTAAATGGAATTGAAATGAACTGAATTGAATTGAGTTGAATTAAATTGAATTGAATTAAATATAAATATATTAAATTGAAATGATTTGAAATAAATGAAAATGAATTGAAATGAATTGAAATGAATTGAAATGAATTGAAATGAATTGAAATGAATTGAATTGAATTGAACTGAATTGAATTGAGTTGAATAAAATTGAATTGAATTAAATATACATATATTATAAGTGAAATGATTTGAAATAAATGAAAATGAATTGAAATTAATTGAAATGAATTGAATTAAATTGAATTGAATTGAATTGAACTGAATTGAATTGGGTTGAAATAAATTGAATTCAATTGAATATAAATATGTTAAATTGAAATGATTTGAAATGAATGATAATGAATTGAAATTAATTGAAATGATTTGAATTGGATTGAATTGTATTGAATTGAATTGAACTGAAATGAAATGAATTGAATTGAAGTGAATTAAATCGAATTGAATTGAATGGAAATAAATTAAACTGAATTGAATTAAATTGAATTGAACTGAATTGAATTGAACTGAATTGTATCGAATTAAATTGAATTGAATTGAATAGCAATACATTGAATTGAATTGAGTTGAATTGAATTGAATTAAATTGAATAGAAATAAATTGAACTGGATTGAACTGGATTGAATTGAATTGAATTGAATGGAATTTAATTGTATTGTATTTAATTAAATTGAATTGAATAGCAATAAATTGAATTGAGTTGAATTGAATTGAATTAAAATGAATTAAATTGAAGAGAAATAAATTGAACTGGATTGAATTGAATTAAATTGAATCGAATTGTATTGAATTGAATTGAGTTGAATTGAATTAAATTGAACGGAATTGAATTGAATAGAAATAAATTGAATTGAATTGAATTGTATTGAACTGAATTGAATTGAAATTAAATGAATTGAATTGAGCTGAATTGGATTGAATGGAATTAAATTGAAATGAAATAATATGAATTGAATTGAATTGAATTGAATTGAATTAAATTGAATTGAAATGAAATGAATTGAAATGAAGTGAAATGGATTAAAATGAAATAAATTGTACTGGATTGAATTGAATTGAATTGAATTTAATTGAAATGAATTGAATTGAATTGAATTGAATTGAATTGAATTGAATTGAATTGTATTGTATTGTATTGAATTGAATTGAGTTGAATTGAGATGAACTGAATTGAATTGAATTGAATGGAATTGTATTGTATTGTATTGAATTGAATTGAGTTGAATTGAGTTGACCTGAATTGAATTGATTTGAATTGAATTGATTGAATTGAATTGATTTGTATTGAATTGAATTGAATTGAATTAAATTGAATTGTATTGAATTGGATTGAATTGTATTGTATTGTATTGAATTGAATTGAGTTGAACTGAATTGAATTGAATTGAATTAAATTGAATTGAATTGAATTGAATTGAATTGAATTGAATTGAATTGTATTGTATTGTATTGTATTGTATTGAATTGAATTGAATTGAGTTGAATTGAGTTGAATTGAGTTGAATTGAGTTGAATTGAGTTGAACTGGATTGAATTGATTTGAATTGAATTGAATTGATTTGTATTGAATTGAATTGAATTGATTTGAATTGAATTGAGTTGAATTGAATTGATTTGAATTGAATTAAATTGAATTGTATTGAATTGGATTGAATTGAATTGCATTTTATAGAACTGAATTGATTTCACTTGAATTGAGTTAAATGGTTAAGGAAAGTATAAAAAGTTAATTTATATACTGATTTCAATTGTGTAATTAGCATTTGTGTAAAAAATCATTTGAAATTTTAATTTAATTATAAAAATTCATTAATATTTGAAAATTATATATTTTTTTTTGAATTTTCGAATTTTCGTAGGGATATTTAAGACAAATTGAGTAAAACCCGTGTAACCGGTTAACCGATGTCCAATAACCCGTTTTCGGTTTATGCGGAAATTATGTTTTTAATAAAACCGGTACACGGTTATGTACAAAAAACGGGTTTAACGGCTTCGCCGGGTTTAGGTTTCGGTTTTGAACCTTTTTATACCTGGTTAGGAAACCCATAATATGACTTATATCGAGTTTTCTGAGCTTGAAAGACTTGATCCCATCCAAGTTAACTCTCAGGTTCTTCTCTGCTTGATAGACTTGATTCCTTCCAAGCCAACTCCCAAGTTCTTCTCTATTCTACCCCCGTTTTTGGTATATCATATTCCCATAAGTTCGAGTTTTTCGAGGTTCACTATGACCATAGATTTGTTCCCATCTTGATCATTCCCCAGTATCCTTGTTTTGCTAGCCCCATTTATGACTTCCCATATTCAATAGTGGGTTGTCCTTGTCAGTTATTGTAGTTCAGTCTGATCATTCCTCAGTATCTTTATTTTCCTAGCCCCATTTGTGACTTCCCATGTTCAATAGTGGTTTATTCTTACCGGATGTAATAGTTCAGCCTGTAGTCCTCGATATATATTCAATTGTGGGTTCTTCTTGCGGATTATTGAAGATTAGATTGTAGGGTTCCACGTGAATAAAATTTACCGTCCGCTGGAGCTCCTCTTTACCAGCTCGTCGGGCATTTTGTCCACCAAGATGCAGCAGTTCAAGGGTCGACGACAGCTATATACAACTGCAATAGGGCTTTAGGTTGTGTTGGTTGGGACTACAGCGGTGGTGATATCGACAATGCTCTATGGGGTTAACGTTTAATGACAGGTTCTTGAGAAACCCACCCATTTTGCACAACTGACTAAGGTTCAGAGAATAGCTACGATGTGCATTACGGTTGCTCTGCGCACCACTCAAACTGATGCACTGGATGTAATGTTACATTTTTTGCTGGTGGACATTCTAGGCAGGTAGATTGCTTCTATGTCTGCCATCAGGTTGAGGCAATTTTTACAACCAACCATGGTCGAAGATGTACTTCCAATATTTCTGCATTTGTCTGCTACTAGAAAGCGGAACCACCAGAAACGTTCGGAAATACCACAATTTCATACAGGAAAGGAATTCCTGAAACAAAAATTTGTTGGAAGGAATGTTTCCTAGAGGTATACGCACATTTCTATACTAATGCGTCGTAAATAAATGATTAGGTAGGGCACGGGATCTACTCTGTGGAACTAGGGTTGCCTGTCTCACTTAGAATATGGGATCATTGCATCATGTAGCAGGCGGAAATTTTGGCTATTTGGGAAGTGACCAACTGGCTAAGGATTAATAGCCCAGCTGTCATTGAGGTAAATTTTTCTCTGACAGTCCAGTGGTCTTAAAGTCCCTGAAATCAATATTCCCGAACACAACATCTGCCCAAGACTGGGCCAGGAGTACGATATTAACCTCACATGGATGCCAAAGCACAGCGATATTCCGGGAAGCTGCAGAGCTGATGATCTGGACAGAATAGGGACTACCTTACAGATTCCACAGGAATTCGAATGTGTTGGCATATCCCTAGTAATTTGTAATCACATCTTGTAAGAATGCTCCTATATGATGATGCACGAGTCGTGGCCTAGAGGCACAGATTGTGGACGAGCAAGACTAATCTGGTTTGGTATTAGATAGGAGGAGATCCTTGAACTTTCTGTCTCTACCCAGGCGCAAGACTAATCTGGTTAATATTAGATAGGAGGAGATCCTTGAACTTTCTGTCTCTACCCAGGCGCAAGACTAATCTGGTTGATATTAGATAGGAGGAGATCCTTGAACTTTCTGTCTCTAACCAGGCCCAAGGGATGAATGCTGGTTTCAATTTTGACGGGACACTGTCTGAGTGGTAGACATGGGGCGAGACTAAAGGTCAGGGTGAATAACTACTGTTGAAGATATAACGATGAGGAGAAGGAATAATAAAGATCATCTGTCCATGATCTGCACTAGGCTTTAGTGCATTGTCCACTGATCTACAGTAACCGGCAGTAGTTTGTCTACTATGAGGTCGTACCTATTTAATGACCTGGAAGAATTATCCCAGATAGTCGTAGACAAGATCTTGTGGTTCTTGGAGCAAACCAAATGGTTATCCGATGGCGCTGATGCTTAATATAATTAGCCCGTGGTATCACGACGGATTAATAAGTCACAGTGAGTCTTCCATCACCTTACCTATCTTAAGAATAAATATGATCTCCAGAATTCCCACGGTGGAGAGCTTGTTTATGACTTTTACTTGCATTCTAGTGTCGTTCGTGACCACACACTTTGTGACGACATTGTCGTGATAGTCGTTTGGTTATCAGTGATGATGTTCACACTTGTATGGCCACTATTACTTTTTTTTTCCTCTCTCAACTTCTGTGATCGGTTTTACTTTTCTTGGAAAAATAGCATTGATCGTCACTGTGCTGTCGGTCAAGATCTTCAGACTAGAATGCCCCCTATCATTGTCGAGCCCTCTGACTCCTTCTCGCCATTGCCCCTGCTTGGAAAATTACGAAATAATCAAGAAGACAAAAATCCTGTTTAACATTTACAGCAAGGACTCCTATTCCTGTAATTCCAAGCGTCCTAGGTTCATTAATATTGCAGTAGATACTTCTCCCGCTATCGCTCGGGTATCATCTGCCTGCCACCTTCTTTGTGACATTATCGCGTGATATGTCGGAGGGCTTCTGTTCCGAGAGTGATCTGGCATACAAAAAGGGACATACGTATGTGCTCCAGATCCCATGGAACAGGTAAGGCCATTCCGTATATCGACAGCTCATCTCCTTATTGATTCTCTAGAATGTTGTTACACCTGTGAACCAATACAAGGCTTTGTGGAGTCGCCACCTTGCTGAGGGATAGATGCTTCCCTACTACTGCTTCTGTTCCATAATTGTGTAGAAGGATGTAATCATTTGAACTCATTTCAACCTTTTAGCTACCGGGACTTTGATATAGTTTATGTCTAAAATGATCCTTTTAGTAATTTTCTTCCCTCTCTACTTTTAGTTACTCTGCCCTCTTGTGACCAGACCAATTCAAGGATTTTGGTGGCGAAGCACCACAACGTAAGTTCAGTGCTCTTAAGTTTTACAATATTCTTAATTGTTTCCTTCCTTGTTCCAGTGAGGCACCATCAGAACCTGTAATGAAACAAATTCCCTTGACATATTTTCGCACCTACACTTACCAACCCATGGCGGGTAATCCATTGCCCTTCCCTCTCATGAGTTCCACAGATTATATTTCCAATTATGCAGCATTAGCCAATAATCCGTACTTTAATTCAATGATGTCGGTGCTGCCGCAAGGAGTACCAGTTGGCGTAGCATCTGGGGGAGTTACAGGAAATGAAATAACCACTTCAAAGTATGGAACAACTGGATATCGACCAGCTAAAAGTTATGCCGGCGTAAATGGGGTGAGATCATTGAATAATGGGTATCTGACGCCCCCTACAACAAGCACTAGCACTAGCACCAGTACCACTACAACCACTACACCAAAACCCACCACCACTACAAGTACAACTAGCACATCCACAACTACACCGACTCCCTCAACCACTACGACTCCAGCAACCACCTCAACAGAAACCTCTTTGGGGATTAATGAATCAGAATCTAGTTTTGGGTCTACCACGGGACCTTTGATTAAAGCCGATGCCTTGGTGAACATTGATGCCGCCTATCCAGCCTTTAATCGTAAAGTCTACACCAATCATTTCAATATCAATTACAATCGTCCTGTGTATCCCTTTCCCGAGTATTCGATATACAAACCTTCCGGCTCTTCAGGCAATGCAAACAAAAATGAGGATCCCGCAGCAACACAATTTCCCTCTCCCACGATGCCTACAACAACTAATGTGGAATTTGTTCCCTGTATGTGTCCCGTCAACATACAAGGAGGTTACCCCTCAGGTATGCCCCCAATCGGTAATCCTTCAAATTCCATTTTCTTGGCTCAGGGGAGAACTAACACTGATGTAGAGGCTGATACAGAGGTGCCAAAAGGTGGGAATTTGGAAACTCCTACCAGTGATGCGGCGCAGGCAGAAATTCTATTGCCAAATTATGTAGACGATTTGCAAGTAGTCAGTATGGACGATAGCGAAGATGTAGTGACGCCAAGTAATGGACTGGTGTCGTGAGAGAGCGAGAGAGAGAGAAGGAGAGAGAGGGAGAGAGTGGTATAAGGAGGGGGAGAGTGAGAAGGAGAGTGAGAGAGAAAGTGAGAGGGAGCCTATTCGGAATGAGAGAGTTTTACTTTTAAGTATTATATAAAATTTAGACTGATTTACGATAAAGTCGGATCCAATGAAATAAAAAAAATTACGATAATTAGAGAAGAACAAATGGAAAATAAAGAAGTTTTATTACAGATGCTTTGAAATTGGATCGTATTAAGTCTGTCCTGGAGAATTTCGAGACATGGCTAAAACATGATGTATGAGATAAGAGGATATCATCTTTATCATAGTAGCCAACCAGAAGAAAGGTTGAAGGCGTTACAATTTATTGCAGAAGTAATGTAAAATCTAAATTAGTTAATAAGTCTTTTGACTTTGACGTCGGGTTTAATAATGTTGATGTGTATGACCATAGGACAAAAATAGACAAAACTGGACTTCTCCGAGCCGGGCTCCAAAAAAAAAAAAAACATAAAAACCGATAATAGGCCAAGATATGTGAAGTTCAAAAATGAAAAAAATGTTCTTCGGTCGGCCGTATGGGCCCCTAGGGTCAAAAAACGGGGCCATCTAGGGATATCGTAGGACCCCATCATGTGTGGTATACTGCGACATAAAGCAAGACAAGTTGTATGAGAGTCTGATATAGTTGGACTTTTGTTACTCGCACATCTATTCGCAAGCCCAATTCTCCGCTTGATCTTAAGGCTGACGTTGTTGTTTTTGTTTACGGCAGATTCGAGGTAAATAAATTCGTCCACCACCTCGAAAGTATAACGTTTATCCGGTTATCAACGTTCACGCTTTGGTCTAATCGCTTGGAGGCCCTGCTCGTTGAAACCATTACTTTTATCTTATCCTCATTTACTGTTAGACCCATTTTTGCTGACTCCTTGTCAATTCTCGAAAAACTCCACATTAACTTCTCTCGTTGTGAGCCCAATGATATCTACATCATCAGCATACGCAAGCAGCATGTGACTATTGCTGTTGATGTTTTATTCATGTTTTCTCATAATGAACTCCATTGAGATGTTAAAGAGATCGCACGATATGGTGTCGGACTGCCTGAGGCCTCGCTTAGTTTCGAAAGGTTCCATAAGATCCTTACCAACTTTCACTGCCGATTTGTGGTTCGTCAAAGTCATCCTGCAAAGGCGTATAGGTTTTGCAGGAATACCACGCTCAGACATTGGTTCGTAGAGTTTCTCCCGTATCGGGCTATCGAAGGCCACCTTATAATCATCAAATAGCTGATAGAAGTCAATTTTTTTTCGTGGTTCTTATCCAGGAGTTCACGTAGCGTGAAAATCTGGTCAGATGTTGATTTTCCAGGCCTAAAGCCACACTGGTATGGTCCAATCAGGTCAGCGATAATTGCTTTTAGTCTTTCGCACATTATACGTGATAGAACCTTATATGCTACGGATAAATATTTTGCCACGCTAGTTGGCACAGAGACTCGGGTCGCCTGTTTTAAATATGGGGCATAGTACCCTGAGATTCCTATTGCCGGGCATGCATTCATCTAACCCAATTTTGCTAATGAGCTGATGTATGCACCGTATCAGCTCATCGCCGCCAGCCTTAAACAGCTTCGCCCGTAATCCATTGGGTCCTGCGGCTTTGTTGTTCTCAAGCCGGGCAATAGCTGTTCACACCTCGTCTTGGTTAGGACGGGGGCAATCGACGTCGTCGTCCAAATTGTGATTGTGATTGTCTTCTCGTCATTGGTTATCTCAGATACCAGTAGCGCAGAGAAATGATCTCTCCATATTCCCAACATGCTCTGCACATCTGCGATGAGATTTCCGCCGTTTCTTTACAGAACCACGTCGATTAGTTACGTTTTTGACTTTCTGGTAAAAAATTTAGGCTTCGTTCTATGTGATTGAACTGAATAGAATTTAACAGAATTGAATCGTATTGAATAGAATAGAATTGAATTAATTTGCATTGAAGTGCATTGAATTGAATTGCATTGAACTGAATTGAACTGATTTGAATTGTATTGCATTGTATTGAATTGGAATGAATTGAAGTGCATTGAATTGTAGTGAATTTCATTGAATTGAATTGACCTGAAATGCTTTGAATTGCATTGAATTGAGTTGAATTGAAATGGATCGAATTGAATTGAGTGGAATTGAATTGAATCGAATTAAATTTAATTGTTTTAAATTGAATTGAATTTCATTGAACTGAATTGAATTGAATAGAAATTAATCAAGCTGAATAGAACTGAATGGATAGAATTGAATAGAATTGTATTGAATTGAACTGAAATGAATTGTATTGACTTCAAATGCATTGAATTGAGTTGAGTTGAATTTAATTTAATTGAATTGGATTAAATTGAATTGATCGGAATTGAATTTAATAGAAATTAATCGAATTGAATAGAACTGCATAGAATTGAATGGAATTGAATAGAAAGAAATATCAGACAATAAAGCTTGAAACGAAAAATAAATGAATTGCAGTGAATTGAGTTGAATTAAATTTACTTGAAATGCATTGAACTGATTTGCATTGTATTGAATTGAATTGATTTGTATTAAATTGGATTGAATTAAATTGCATTGAATTGATCTGAAATTAATTGTATTGACTTGAAATGCATTGAATTGAGTTGAATTGAAATAAATTTAATTTAATTTAATTGAATTGGATTAAATTGAATTGATCGGAATTAAATTTAATAGAAATTAATGGAATTGAATAGAACTGCATAGAATTGCACTGAATTGAACTGAACTGAGTTGAATTGCATTGAATTGAATTGAACGGAATTGAATTGAATTGAATTGAATTGAATTGAATTGAATAGAATTGAATACATAGAATTTAATAGAATTGATACGTATTGAATAGAAAAGGACTGAATTGAATAGAGCTGGATTGCATTGAATTGAATTGCATTGAACTGATTTGAATTGATTTGAATTGTATTGCATTGTATTGAATTGGAATGAATTGAATTGCATTGAATTTCAGTGAATTGCATTGAATTGAGTGGATTTGATTTGAATTGAGTTGAATTGAATTGAATCAAATTAAATTTATTTGAATTGAATTGAACTGAGCTGAATAGAAATGAATGGAATTGAATAAAACTGCATAGAATTGAATAGAATTGTATAAAATTGAATTAAATTCAATTGTAATGAATTGCATTGAATTGAAATGAATGGAATTGATTTGAAATGCATTAAATTGCTGAATTGAGTTGAATTTCATTGTATTGAATTGAATTGCATCGTATTGTATTGGATTGCATTGAATTGAATTGCATTGAGTTACATTGAGTTCTATTGGATTGCATTGAATTGAATTATATTGAAATAGAATTGAATTGAATAGAATTGAATCGTATTGAATAGAATTGAATTGAATTGTGTTGAATTGCATTGAATTGAATTGAATTGAAATGAATTAAATTGACTTGAAATGAATTGAATTGCATTGAACTGATTTGCACTGTATTGAATTGAATTGATTTGTATTGAATTGGATTGAATTGAATTGCATTAAATTGACCTGAATTGAATCGAACTAAATTGAATTGATTTCAATTGAATTGAATTTCATTGAACTGAATTGAATAGAAGTGAATCAATCTGAATAGAACTGAATGGATAGAATTGAATCGAATTGAATAAAATTGAATTGTATTGAATTGAACTGAAATGAATTGCATTGACTTGAAATGCATTGAATTGAGTTGAATTGAAACTCTAATTTGCTATGCGTGTTTAATGTACAGTTTACAAGTTTAATTCATATTCACATTGAGCTTATAGAAATTTGAATCGTATTGAATAGAATTGAATTGAATTGTGTTGAATTGCATTGAATTGAATTGAATTGAAATGAATTAAATTGACTTGAAATGCATTGAATTGCATTGAACTGATTTGCACTGTATTGAATTGAATTGATTTGTATTGAATTGGATTGAATTGAATTGAATTAAATTGACCTGAATTGAATCGAACTAAATTGAATTGATTTCAATTGAATTGAATTTCATTGAACTGAATTGAATAGAAGTGAATCAATCTGAATAGAACTGAATGGATAGAATTGAATCGAATTGAATAAAATTGAATTGTATTGAATTGAACTCAAATGAATTGTATTGACTTGAAATGCATTGAATTGAGTTGAATTGAAATTCTAATTTGCAATGCGTGTTTAATGTACAGTTTACAAGTTTAATTCATATTCACATTGAGCTTATAGAAATTTGAAAATTTTGTTCGAATTTAAAACAAATTTTGAGTTATGTAAATCTTGCAAATTGTAAGAAATTTTTTCATATACTGATATAAATTATTTAAATATTATTAGTACTGTAAAAACATCTTAAAAATGAAAAAAAAACCTTTAAAAACGCATGTAGATGTTATTCAATCTATTATTTGAAAAGTATATATTTTTTGGTTAATTTTAAATTTTCTGAAGGATATTTAGTAAAATCCAGCTAATTGCCAATCTTCGATTTATTCGTAAATTACGTTTTTCAAAATCTGGTACACGGTTAATTGCATACAACCCGGCTAACCGGCGAGTAATCTTCTGAGTAGCCTGAATTAACGGAGTTAACATTCGAAATTCGCTAACCTTGGTCGGAGTAAAGGCCACATTAACGTTCGAAATGCCTTAATCATGGTCGGTGTAAATGCCATAGAAATATCTGTAGTTGCATGTAACTCTGGCAACTCTTGCCCATAACTATACTTAGCACAGCCACACACCTAACAAACTTATTTTCTTTTATAATACAATTGTCAAAACTGTCATACTGACAAACCGTTGTTGCGCAAAACCTGTTATAAAACAATTGAACAAACTTCCATACTACGCGTTTAGTTTAAGGTGATACATACATATGCATATGAAACAAGTTGCACTTGTCATCTTGCTTCAATAAAGATTGGAAAAGTTCCCTTGAGTATGTAGCTCTCCGTTTCAATCCCTTCGTTGAATATTTTCATAAATAAGCAATTTTTTTTACAAATGCTTCCACGATGGTATCCGGAAATATTTCCAGCCCTAGAGTTTCACTCATGGTAGAATAAGTAGGGTAGACGCAGTAGGAATTGTTACAATTATAGGAAACAGAACCAAATATTTTTTTCGTGTTTATTTTGAGTCAAATTTAATACATGTGAATTTAACTTTTTTTTAGAGGTAAACAAAAAAGTACAAAAACAAAATACATGTCAATTTGACGCAAGAGAAACACAGAATCAAGAAAAAAAAGTTCAAATCAGCTGTTGTTACGAGTTCACCTTACGTATGGTTTCACCCGTGGGAAAAGTTTCCGTTTGCCAACAACAAAATGTATTGGTTACAAATTTACCAGAGTGACATTTTGTTTTCTTATTTTACCCGTCTCACACCAGAAGTAGAATCGAACTTAATACAAAGCTTATATTTGTCAACTCGCTCATCGGTTTAATGATTGAAGGGAAGCGAACTTGTGTTTGAACGTCGAGAGAAGAATTCTGTCGCTGAGGTTTGACAAACACAGGCGAGTATGTTACTGTGAATGTTCAAAATATGAAAATAACTATATGATCATCGTGAATGTACAAAACTAAAAATGAAGGATTTTGTTCGACGTTGCTGACAGAAGTTCGTTTCATCATTGAAGAAGCGCAAAGAGAAACGTCAGATGAGACGAATAACAAATATATGTATAAATTAATCTATGATACAAAGTAAACGAGAAAATGGAGGAAAAGAGACAATATTTGTTGACATTTCAAACGCGTCCAATGCATTCAAATATAAATTATCTTTTTGTGTATGTGACATGATGAAGGCAGCAAATATATGCATAGAAAATATTTACAAGCGTTTAAATTTAATTTAATGTGTTTAATTCAAAGTGGGAGTCGAGTGAACAAAAACAGCTGATCTCATTGTCCCCCCGAGTTTGTGCAAACTGACAAAAACAAAGTCCATCACGATCAGTATCGTTTTGAAAAATATTTACTATTATCCAAATTTATCTAAGTGAACAATTCACCCGATAGCAAATCGTGAAATTTATTGGATTTGGATTTTGAAATTTATTTGGATTGTATTTAATAAATACAATAATAAAATGGCAACAATGTTAAATGACTGAGTTAGACTATTAGAGAAATCGTTAGATATGTCAACATTTTCGTTTGGAATTTCATTTGGATGAAATATTGTAAACTAGAGCAATTTAGACAGGTCTGTTAGAGTACTCTCATTTTTGAAAATTTCCTCGGACAACGATGCGATCAGAGTTGTCTTTTGAGTGACATGAACAAAATCAGAGGAAACGGGGGCAATCACTTTTATTTTGTCGCTTTTTTGAAATGTTTATAGCCTGTTCCATAGATTAATGTATATATAGATTTGTTATCCATTTCATCTGACGTTTCTCAGTAGATAAGACCATAGAGTAACTCTTTAACTAGAGAATATTTGACTCATCTAACGCACTCTTCGTGGGGCGGTCGGTGTGATAGAGAGATGTTGGACGAAAAGTGACTTACACCCGGTGGAATTACAAGAATTTCTGACTTTAATTTTTATGTCGTTTTGGTGAACAACTGTATCACTTTCTTTTTGAATGTTATTGTTAGCATATATTTGTGTTGTATTTAACACAATAATTTTAACACACAAAACGAAATACCGTTGTTGTTATTTTGTTGGTTGTTTTGAACTATTGCCTCTATCTGGTATAATTGAAGCAATTCCTTTCAACATCCAACGTTCATATCACACCAGGCCAAATGTCATAAATATGCTGAGAGAAATGTTAAGTATAGTATAAGAATTAGTCTATGGACAAGACTCTCTATCCCTCTCTTTATGTTCTCTCTCGGTAGTAGGCCATTTCATCGAGTTCGAGTTGCTGTTGTAGTTTACACTTTGGTTGGACATAAAACGGACAGCTATAAATGGGAATGGGTATTACCGTTCGATGCAGCCAACATAAATCATAATTTAGCTTTCAATAGTATCAATCAAATACTGTTTAGACTTAGTTTGCCGCATGGTTTGCTTCTGGTTACTTATCGTTCTCTCGCCCATCCACTCTGTTCTCTATAATTTTCCTACTACTTAGTCGATCAAGTGTGTCATGGAAACGCAAAAACGATGTACAAGTAGACAGTCAAAATTTCTCTTCACTCAAATGCCAATAAACAAAATGAGTGAAACCTAGTACTTCTCTACTCTCTCTCTTACTTTCTTCATGGAATATTTCAGTACACGAGCAGCTTTTTGATAGTGTTATTGTATATAACTAAACAAATTCCAACCATGTTGAAGTAAAATTACAGAAACTATGCAAAAAGTATGAAATAAGCAAGATATGACGCGAGAGGGAAATGCGTTTGAGTGAACTCCTAGTACTTTTTGGTTCTCTTTTACCAGGGTTACCAAGTTGCGCACATTTTCGGGTCGTCTAATTGTAAATCGTCTTTGGGAAACGCAAAGAGGATGAATACCAAAAACGATGTACAAGTAGTCAGTCAAAATTTCTCTTCACTCAAATGCCAAGAAACACAACGAGTGAAACCCTAGTCATTCTCTGTTCTCTCTTTTACTCTCTTCATTGAATATTTCAATCCACGAGCAGTTTGTTGATATCATTATTGTATATAACTATACAAATTCCAACCATGTTGAATTAAAATTACATAAACTATGCAAAAAGTATGAAATAAATAAGTAATGCCTTTGAGTGTGTGTTCTCTTTTACCAGGGTTGCCCAATTGTGCACATCTTCTGGTCGTCTAATTCTAGAGCGTCTTTGTGAATACAGATAGGGAAGAAACAAATGTGCGCAATTTGGCAACCCTCGTAAAAGAGAACCAAAAAGTGGTCACAATTTACTCAAACGCATTTGTCTCTCGCATTATATCTTGATTATTTCATACTTTTTGCATAGTTTATGCAATTTTAACTCAACATGGTTGCAATTTGTATAGTTATATACAATAACACTATCAAAATGCTGCTTGTGTATTGAACTATTCAATGAAGAGAGTAAGAGAGAGAGCAGAGAATGGCTAGGGTTTCACTCGTATTGTTTATTGGCAATTGAGTGATGAGAAATTTTGACTCTCTACTTCTCACTTCATAAGCATAAACACTCCATAGAGTATTTTAGGAAAAATCTCCACCTCCATAGGTTGAGCCAACCCTGCAATCAGGGTTGAAATAAACAATTTTAGGTGTTCAGATAAATGAAAATAACTTCTGAACGGTACATAGAAAAAACTCAAAAAATATTTCAAACGACGGAGAATTTAATAGTCCCCAGTATTGGGTATTACTTTTTAATTTGTGGCCTTTAAGTTGGCAAAAAGTATGTGGCCTTTAAGTTGGCAAAAAGTATTAAGTTGGCGAGAGAGAAATGCGTTTGAGTGAATTACTGTCACTATTTGGTTCTCTTTTACCAGGATTGCCAAATTGCGCACATCTTCTGGTCATCCACTTCTTGATTGTCTTTGAAGGAAATGCATTTGAGTGAAACCTCAGATGTTTTAGTTTCCCTTTTCCAAGGGATGTCAAGTCTTGCTATATATTTTCCAATCTATACTAAATAAAGAATCCTTGTAACAACAACATTTAGTTCGAATCGGCATATCTGTTTTTCCTACTCTACTCGTCGTATTATTCACACAGTTTTTGGGGTGAGTACAATAAATGAAGAAAAAAAAATACTCGTTCAATGAACGAGAAAAAAACTGCGCCGGTCTGTTGAAAAGAAACAAGAAGCAAAAAAAACACTATCGAATACCACGACTTAGGGGTGGATTCGAAGTTACCAATTTCGAAATTGGCACAAAAGAGCACTCACAGCATAATGGCCTACTGATGACTATGTGGTGTATGTATGTTGGTTGAATGCCAGTAGCCCATGGAATGATACGACCACAATAACAAGTGTTTGTATCCGAAAGAGACCCCAAAGAAATGGAATTCGTCGAAGTTCGTGACTGCGCTCTTCTTGGTGGCTGGACGTTAAGTCGAAAATGAGAAAATTCGCGAATGTTTTTAAAAAAATATAATATACAATTTTAAAAAGGGAACAAAATGTGGTTGATTGTGGTACATTAAGTACAGAGTTGTATTAAAAAGATAGTATTTAAAAATTGTATTTGTTTTTACTGGAAATTATTGTCTAATTAATCACAATATTTGGTAGATTTATGAAACGGTTTTTTTAATTTATTATATACTTTAATTTCCAATTGGAGTTTTTACGTTGTAGCGGAATTTGGTGATTGACAAAGTTGCCAGATTTTTTGTTTCAAATTTCTCCCAAATATTGTTGGGAAAATACCCTGAGATTATTAAGGGTAATTTATGTGGCGAAAGGTATTTAAAGACTTACTCGGAATGTGGTTGAGTTAGTACATTAAGAACAGAGTTACATTTAAAATTTTTTTTAAATTGTATTTTTTTTACTGGCAATTGTTGTCTAATTAATCGCAATATATGATAGATTTATGAAACGGTTTTCTTAATTTATAATATATTTTAATTTCCAATTGGAGTCTTTTGGTTGTATCGCAATTTGGTGATTGACAAAGTTGCCAGATTTTTTGTTTCAAATTTCTCCCAAATATTGTTGGGTTAATACCCTGAGTTTATTAACGACATTTTATGTGTCGAAAGGTATTTGAAGACGTTCTGAATACATACTCCAAGGCACCCAAAAAATGGGACAACCAAGACTCCGCTGGAAGAATCAGGTGGACGAATTCCTGCGTAAGCTTCCTGTTACTGATTGGAGACGAAGGACAAAAAGTCGAGCCGGCTGCACAAATATGTTATATTGGCTGTTATAAGTTCCTACGCCTTGGATTGTTTGGGACCAAATACGTACGTAATAGGACTGTTTTTTATTCCCTGCTAAAATTAATTATCGACCCCTTTGTATGGGGAACCCAGTTGGTTTAAGCTAAAAAGTCGTCGAGAAATTAGTTAGGCGGGCAATAATAAAACAGGTCCAATATCTTGCATTTGGAAACCATTTCTTGATGAAAAAGGTAGTTTTTTTTTACAATCAAACTAATACAGGAATATAAAGGAGCGATGTTAGAGATGGAGTTGAATATTTATAGTGAATAAGTTAAAACAATTTAAAAACACTGGGAGGAATTTACTTGTTAACATATTTAAATAGAAATCGGATTTGATAAACAATTTTCAATTCTGATTCCGTATAAATGTTATAATTATTTTTATAATTGTTTAATAATTCACAACAGAAAAAAAATCAACATTAGCGACATTTTCATCTAAACGGATACATTAAAAAGCAAAACTTCCACATTTGGGGTTCTGCAAATCCACAAGTCTTTCAAGAAAAAAGTAAACACCTTCAACGAGTAAATGCACACTGAGAACGAGTAACTGCACACTGAGAAATAACGGCTCCAACCAACTTATGACAGGAACCATATACATGTTTGCAAGCATTGTTTACGTGAATTGAAGATCTGCTGCTTTTTGTTTTTTCATTGTCTGTCACAGTTAACTTTTCAGCAGTTTTCAACAGACAAAGACACATTTGGATCTTAAATACTTATATTATAACCTATTAATCATTGTGTCCCAAACATGTTATATTGAAAAGCAAGCACAATGTGTTTGGGCACAAGTATACTATATTTAAGACAAGCTACAAACACGTTATATTTGCATCCAAACAACAACAAAAATTCAGATTTTTTAGAGTAGAAATGAGATGACCGAGCAGTTTGTCATCCACCTAATATGGGTACCGGGATCCAGGAACATTACAGTGAATGATAGTGCGGATGAGGTAGTAAGACAAGCGACAACCATATCTGGTGCAATGGCTCTAAATAATGTGCACATTGAAGAAAATGGCTCAAGCAACATATTGCAGGAACCATGTACATGATTGCAAGCATCCATGAATTCAAAATCTGATACTTTTTTGTATCTTTTTGTCTATCACGTTTTCGTTTTCCACTGTTTTCAACAAGAAAAGTGATAATTGGGTCACAAAAGATTGATCTCAGTAGGATTGCACTTTTTAAATTTGGTGTCGTTTTTGTGTGCAAGTGGCAACTCTGAAATTTGGCAGCTGTCACATATATTTATTCCCATTACACAGTGCAACACGAAAAACTATAACCATATACGGACACCACTACGTGATCAAAGACTAAAAAAAACCCCTTGTCTCCCAGTTTTGCCAAAGTCATGACCATTTTTTTTTCAAAAAAGTGATCATTTTGTCAGGCGCATATCTTGCAAATCGTTCGGAATTTTGATTTACTTTCTAACGGAAAGTTGTAGCTTTTGTCATAAAGAACAAAAATTGTGAACATATAAAATCAAAAAAACTTCATCTTCAAGGTTAAAAAAAAATTGATTTTTTACCTTTTTCTTAAGGAAACAGTCAACTACAAGAATGTATCTAAGATCTCAGTAAACAATTTTCTAGAACATATGAACTTCCTAGGAATGATTCTTAACACCGTTTAGGTAGCGCTTAGGTAACCGGAAAAGTGAAAAATTTCCCGAAAATTGTAAGATTTTTGTTACCTTTTTCCGCTGTTCAGGTCCATAGGTAGCAAACCGTTCAAAATTCAAGGAAACAACCAACTACAAGAATGTACCTAAGATCTCAGTAAACAACTTTCTAGAACATATGAACTTCCTAGGAATGATTTTAACACCGTTTAGATAGCGCTTAGGTAGCGTTTAGGTAGCCGGAAAAGTGAAAAATTTACCGAAAATTTTTTAATTTGATTGTGTGAAATTTTTTAAGTCACGGAAATATAACCATATACGGACACCACTACGTGATAAAAGACCAAAGAAAAAAAGAGCCGTGTCTCCCAGTTTGCCCAAAGTCATGCACTTTTTTTATGGGCCCCCAAAGATTTGGGGCCTCGGTGTCGTTTTTGCAGGAAAGGGATCATTTTGTCAGGCGCATATCTTTTAAACGATTCGGAATTTTGATTTACTTTCTGGGGGAAAGTTGTAGCTTTTGTCATAAAGAACAAAAATTGTGAACATATAAAATCAAAAAAACTTCATCTTCAATCGCAAAAAACTTTAAAAAATTCGATTTTTTTTACCTTTTTTCCCCTCTTCAGGTCCATAGGTAGCAAACCGTTCAAAATTCAAGGAAACAATTAACTACAAGAATGTGCCTAAGATCTCAGTAAACAAATTTCTAGAACATGTAAACTCCTAGGAATGATTCTTAACACCAACAGACCATGGAAGCGCCGGCAATTCGTTTAGTGGGTAATGGACCAAAGTGAAGTCAAGCCAATTTTTTAAAAAAAAATTTTCTTCAAATTTTTACCTCAAACGTTTAAGCCCGGCATTCAGTTTTTATGAAGCCCGGTATTCAGTTTTTATGAAATTTTCGAAAAATTTCGTATAAAAAATAATGAAAATTTGATGAAGCAGAAATTTCGCTCCATTTTCATTTTCAAAATCAATTACAGGGTTGTTACGAGAAGTTATTTCGTACGAAAACAATTGTTTGATAATTGTTTGGCACCGGAATTTTGACATTTCGAAGGTTTTAACAACCAAAAGTAATACCGCATACATTAAAAACAAAAAGAAGTGCTTAGAGGAATTATAAATGGAATATTTGCAGGGTAAATCAAATCAAATTTTCCATTTAGAGATGAATGACAAAATATCCTATGACAATTTCGCAAGAACTGAATATGGGGCTTTAGGATAAAGGACATTGTTTCTCAATAACGATATCACAATTGCTTTTAGTTTAATCCCATATTCAGTTGTGGCGAAATTTTCGGTTCCATAAGCAACGATTTTTTCAATAAGAGCGCTACAAAAGTTTTTTTTACATAAAACAAAACCGGTTTTAGAGACCAATGAAATTTTTTATTCCTGTGAAAGTACGTTCGATGTCATTATGTATGGAACTCGATTTATTTTGCATGGTCACCACGGGCACGCTTGCAGAAGTCCAGACGCTGAACCCAATTTTCGACGGTTTTCAAGCATAAATCGGCCGATACTGCTGCAATTTCAAGTTCGATATTCGTACGAAGTTCATCAATCGTCGCTGGCTTGTTGGCATAGACCATAGACTTGACGTAGCCCCACAGGAAATAATCTAACGGCGTCACATCGCACGAACGAGGCGGCCAATCGACCGGGCCATTTCGTGAGATAACACGTTCACCAAACTTGGTTGGAACCACATGTCCTCCAAGTTCATATTATCCAATTGGGGCCAAAAATATTCGGTTATCATTGAACGGTAGCGATTCGCATTCACAGTAATGTGCCGGTCTTGATCATCACGGAAGAAGTACGGCCCAATGACGCCGCCGGCCCATAAACCGCACTAAACCGTAATTTTTTCGGGATGCAATGCTGACTCATGGAATACGTGTGGATTGCTGTCTGACCAATAACGCATATTTTGGTTATTGACGAAGCCATTCAGACAGAAATAAAATTCAGAATTCAGAAATTGGATGTAGCGCTCTTAAAGTTGAGGCCACTGACTCCAAATTTCGGTAGTAAATTTAAATAATTTCGACTCGTTGTTGGCTCGTATATCTTTCCATGATGAAATGGCAAACCTTACTGAAGAGAATTTTCAAAAGAGCGGGAAAAAATATTGCGTCGTTTGCTGTCCCTATCGATTGGCTTTTGTAGCGTCTCTGTTGAAAACCCCTTTAGTATGGCTATACAAACTTAGGAAATTTTCGGGAGTCGAAAATGTCGCTCCCTTTTAATTTGTTTGCTACCCAGATCTTTGCAAAAATTTCTTAATCAACATCAATTACAGGGTTGTTATGACAACGTTATTTCTTCTGCAACATAAATTTCCGTTTAAAGATAAATGTCAAAATTTGTTACGAAAATTTCGCGGCTATAAGGTAATGTTTTCTGTCATTTTCAATTTTATTTTTTTACAATTTTTACAAATTTAAATGAAATTTGTGTCATTTTGCCATAGGAAAAAAAAATTCTGACAAAATTGGAAAAAGATTCAAAACAGTAAAATGGTGCGTACGGGAACAGAGCTTTTATTTCACAAACATGTTACTTTCCGTGGTGGTAGTATTTCCCCACAACATTTAACTTTCCCCACATTTATCATAAAGCGAATGCGTCCACTCTCTGCAGGTGGCAACACTTAACCCTCTAACAGCTAACTGTTATACAGAGTTGTGGTTTTTCGTATGTTACTACTTTCTGCTTTCTACCCCTAAAATTATCCTCTATTTCGTATTTATTATTGGACTTCGAAATTGTTCCCATAAGAATGTTGTACTACTTGTTATCGAATTGGGGATTTTTTCCCTCTGGTTGTCGTCTCAAAGGCTCGTAAAGGTTAATGATGAGTGCAAAAATTTTCCATACACCAATCGGATTTTGTAGACGCATCTAGGCGCATACATACCAAGAGTTTTCAACCCGAAATAAAGTAAAATAGAAAATATTTAAAGAAACAAAAATCTCAAATTGTGTTCTTTTTTGATGGAATTATATGACAAAAGAGAAAGAAATTTCTGTACAAGAATTGAAAAAAATCAATAAAGTTTAAAGAAAAATTATAGAAAACAAAATCGGAAAAATCTAAACTAAATTTGTGGAGAGAATACTTGGTAAAGAGTGTGAACAAAACGAAATCAAAAATTTTCCCAAAAAAAGTAGTAGAAAACTTTGAGACTAACTAAGCTCCCTCTACCCTTTGCCTGGAACAGAGTTTAAGGGGAGCAAGCGTCGTAGTCGTTTTGTCGTCGTCGCCTACTTCGTTGTTCAAAGTTCTTGACTTTTTTTTTTTGGGTGAAAGTAAAGTGAAGTCCTCTGCTTTTTAAGGATATACACGGGTGTGCCACGCCAGAAAAAAAGAAACGACAAATTAGGAAATACTTAAAAAGTGTTTTGGTGCAAAAATTCAAAGTTTTGAATTAAAAAAAAAAAAGAGGAAAAATATCGAATAATTTAAAAAAAGATATTTAAGAAAACAGTGTTGATAAGTGCTGGTGTTTTTTTTTTGTATAGAGAAAAACAAAAGTCGTAAAGAAAAACTACGAGTGCTTGAAAACATTTACGTCATACTTTTGGCCAAAACGAACAACGTCTGCTCTATAAAAGGCATTAGACACTTTGGGGTCTCTTGGATTGCAATACAGCCTATAACGCCGCCACTTTGGATCTAAAAATGTCGAGGATATTAGCATGGGGCTTAATGGCCTTAATGGCCATCACAGCGACGTCGCAGGTACAGGTAAGTGCCACCTTTGAAACTATCTGTTAAGACGTTTTTTTGTTTTTAGACATAGTGAGTAAATGGGTGAGTGCATGAGTGAGTGTGACTCATTTCAAAAATTCTGATTAGCCTTTTTTGTATCTTCGTTTTATAATTCCCTTTGATGTTATTGTTCATGAGTGTTTCATTCATTCTCTGCCATGTCCTTTTCATCCTGCCAGGAATGTTGTGGCTGGCTTCAAACGAAACAAGCGAAAGAAAATTATCGTATTTTGTTACCAAAGTGTGTGTGTATATAATGAAATGAGCCGACGATGATTCAAAGGAATCGCGTTAAAGGTGGTTGCTTAATTTGAGTTGAACAAGGGTTGGTTGGTTGGTTGGACTAACCCACGTACTTTCGACAAAACAGACTTAATACATTTTGTTTTTTTTTTGTTTTTAAAAACCTGTTTAAATCACTCTACTGAATGCCAGGTAATTATTGTTATTATTTTTGTAAGAGCCACTAAATGTGTCATGTTTAATATACGTTGTATGACGAAATTCTTATCGATTTTTCCCCCTGAATCGCGTTGCCAAAACAAAGAAAAAAAAACGTTAATGACACATGTGGCCATTTAGGCAGCAATTGTTATCATTAATGTTTAACAATCTAAGGGAAAATCTTAGTCAAAAGCAAAAAAAAAACAGATATTAAAGGCAACAAAACATTGACTTCAAGTATAGTAGAGAATTTTGAGGTTAGAACAAGAATTTGAGGTTAGAATAATTCATGCTGTCCAAAAATAAAAAAAACAAGTCAAATTTTACCACATACAAATCGAGAGATACAATAGATTATTAGGCATTCGAAAGAGAACCTAAAACATGACACACTCAGCTAAGATATATTTATGATTAACCAAAAAAAAAGATAGTTTAGCTAAAACCCTTTATTCCCTACCTAATCAGCTGTTTTTCGGAATAAAAACATTAAAAACAAACAAGAGATTAATATCCTATCGGAAGATAAAACATTCATTGCTCGCATTAAAAAGTTTTGTAGAACATCAAGTAGTTTAGCTAATCTCTTATGATTTCGTTAACTCAAACAGCTGATATTTTATATACAAATCAGCTGATTTCAGAAAATCAACTCGAAAACTGAAGAAACTTGTCCATATCGGTTATACATGCTGCAAAGGGTAACAAAAAGAGTTAGTTCACATTCTTTTTGATTTACACAGTGTTACAAAATTAAGATTTCAACAATTAATTATCTGGAGTTTCATATAAAAATCAGCTGGTTTTGGGAAGAAAACCCGATAAATAATTTAAAAGAAAAGCATTGAGGCGAGAGAAAGTTGATGTTGCTTACACATTGGACACGGAGAATGTTGAGATTAACCAAAAGAGAAGGTGGCTCAGCTAATCATTGATTGATGATGCATTGAAATCTCAAGATTTCACTATCCCAACAGCTGGCATTTCATATAAAAATCAGCTGTTTTTGGGAAGTTAAAACCAAACAAAGAGAAAAGTTGTCAGTGTCGTTTATACATTGGACAGAAAGAAAGTTGCGATTAACCAAAAAAAAAAAAAAAATGGCTCAGCTAATCCTTGATTATTGCTGCATTGAAATCTCATGATTTTGCAACCATAACATTTGGTATTTTATACTATACAAATCAGCTGTTTTCAAAAAGCGGAATTTAAAACAAAAACAGTGAAGGGAGAGAACAATTGGCATTGTCGTTTATATATTTTACAAAGAGAGAAGTTGCGAGGGACCAAACGAAGTAAGTAGCTCAGATAATCTTCGATTAATGGTGCATTGAAATTTTATGATTTCATTACATTAACAGCTGATATTTCATATAAAAATCAGCTGTTTTTGGGAAGAAAACTTCAGAAATTGGACTTTAAAGTAAAAACTATCAAATGAGAGAAAAGTGTTCATTGCCGTTTATACATTGGACACAAAGAAAGTTGCGATGAACCTAAAGAAGATTAGAAAATTAGCTCTGCTAATCTTTGATTAACGGTGTACGTAAATCTCATGATTTTGCAACTCTAACAACTCGAATTTTATATAAAAATCAGCTGTTTTCAAAAATAGAAAATACACATAAGGGAATATAAAATGACAACAGTGAAGGGAGAGAAAATTTGGCATTGTCGTTTATACATTGTACAAAGAGAAAGTTGCGATTAACCAAGAGAACAAAGTAGCTCAGCAAATCTTTGATCAATGGTGCGCATTCAAATTCCATGATTTCATTACGTCAGCAGCTGATATTTCATATAAAAATCAGCTGTTTTTGGGAAGTTAAAACAAAGCAAATCAAATGAGAGAAAAGTTGTCATTGCCGTTTATACATTGGACAGGAAAAAAGGTGCGATGAACCTAAAAAAGATTAGGGTATTATGTCAGCTAATCTCTGTGGTGAATTGAAGTAGCAAGATTTCGTCAACTAAATGTCTTGTATTTCATATAAAATCCACCTCTTTTTAAGTAAGAAAATTATTCCATGATTTCATTACCTCAACAGCTGCTATTTCATATAAAAATCAGCTGTTTTGGGGAAGAAAACTTCAGGGATGGGAATTTAAAGCAAAAGCTATCAATAGTTGTCATTGTCGTTTATACATTGGACAGAAAGAAAGTTGAGATGAACCTAAAGAAGATTCGAAAATTAGTTCTGCTTATCTTTGATTAACGATGCCGATAAAAGTCATGATTTCGTAACCATAACATTTGGTATTTCATATAAAAATCAGCTGCATTCAAAAAAGGAAAATACACATAAGGAAATTTAAAACAAAAGCAGTGAAGGAAGAACAAATTTGGCATTGTCGCTTAATACATTGGACAAAGAGAAAGTTGCGATTAACCAAAAGAAGAAAGTAGCTCAGTTAATCTTTGATTAATGGTGCATGCAAATTCCATAATTTTATTGCCTCAACAGCTGATATTTCATATAAAAATCAGCTGTTTCTGGAAAGAAAACATCAGAAATTGGAGTTTAAAGTAAAATCTATTAAACGAGATAAAAGTTATCAATGTCATTTATACATTGGAAAGAATGTTGCAATAAACCTAGAGAAGATTAGGAAATTAGTTCAGTTAATATTTGGTTAATGATGCAGGTAAATTTTAAGGTTGCGTAACCTTAACAAGTCGAATTTCATATAAAAATCAATCAGCTGTTTCCAAGGACGGTAAAAACAGAAACAGGAATTTAGAACAAAGGCAATGAAGTGACAAAGATGCGATTAATCAAATGAAAAAAGTAGATTGGCTAATCTTTGATTTAGGGTGCATAGAAATCGGTACCTCAACAGCTGATATTTCATATAAAAATCAGCTGTTTATAAAAATCAGCTGTTTTTATGAAGATACTTCAGAAATTGAAATGAAAAAAGAGAACGCTGCGATTAACCTGAAGAAGAAATCAGGTTAGAACAGAAATCCGATGATTTCGTCATCGATTTCAGATTTCAAATATGGAAATCAACCGAGAGGTTTATGGGCACCAAAAAGTTTTCTCATCACATGATAAAACGTCGCACACATGTCCCTTGAATTACGTAGCAATGGAAAATCTATATTTATGTGCAAAAGTAGATTAGCTAATCTCTGAAGTTTACTGTATTTGAAACCCAAGATTACGTTACTTAAATATATGATTTTTCATGGGAAAAATCAGCTGGTTATAAAATGGAAGCTCAGGAAATTGGAATTTAGCTCTAAAGAAATCGATTTAGAGGAAGCTGTCTTTGTCGGCTATTCATTGGACAAAGACAATTTGCGATTATCTAACGGAAGGAAAGAAAGTAATTGACATAATCTCTGGGTTATGCAGCATTAAGAAATAGAAATTTAGAATGAAGCCATCGAATGGAAGGAGGTAGTTGGAGGAAGTTGTCTCTGTCTGTTATTCATTGGACAAAGATAAAGTTGCTATTAATTAACAGAAGACAGAAAGAACGAAATTTACATAATGTCTGGTTTATGCAGAATTGGAAAATCTCAATGTCACCATCTAAACATCTGGTACTTCCTATAAAAATCAGCTGCTTTTTGGAATCAAAATATGGAAATCATGCGAGAGATTAATGGGAAAAAATATCATGATATGATACAACGTTTCTCACATAATCTTTGAATTACGTAGCAAGGGAAATACAAGATTTATATGATAAAAGTAGATAAGCTAATCTCGGAATTATACTGCATGGGAAACTCAAGGTTACGTTTCCTAAACATAAGGGGTTGTCATGAAAAAATCAGCTGTTTATGGGAAGGAAGCTCAAGAAATGTGAATTTAGAAATGCAGCCTTCGTATGGTAAGAAGAAGTTGGAGGAGGTTGTCGCCGCCGGTAATTCATTGAACAAGGATAAAGTTGCGATTAACTAACAGAAGGAAAGTTGCGATTAACCAGCAGGAGAAAAGAAAGAAATTTACATAATCTCTGGTTTATAAACATCTAAAATCAGCTGCTTTTTGATATAAAAATATTGAATTCGAATGAGAGATTAATGAGCAAAAAAATTCTTCCCATCACATGGTAAAAAGTCGCTCACATAATCTTTGACTTACACAGCATTGGAAAATCAAGATTTATATGAAAACAAGTAGATTAGCTAATCTCTGATATAGGCTGAATTGGAAATTCAAGGTTACGTTACTTAAACATATATTTTTTTCTTGGAAAAATCAGCTGTTTATGGGAAGAAAGCTCTAGAAATGGGAATATACAACTAAAGCCATTGAATGGAAGGAAGTTGCCTGTGTCGGTTATTCGGGAAGGAAGCAAGCTCCAGAAATGCGAATTTTTTCACTCGATAAAGACAAATTTGCGATTAACTAACAGAAGAAAAGTTTCGATTAACTAACAGAAGCATAATTTCTGGTCTATGCAGCATTGGACAATCTCAATGTCAATTTTGAAATAGAAATATGGAAATCGAATGGGAGATTAATGAGCAAAAAAATTCTTCCCATCACATTTTATTTGAAAAAAAGCAGATTAGCTAATCTGTGAATCCTACTGCATTTGAAATACATATGATTTATTCATGAAAAAATCAGCTGTTTATGGGAAGGAAGTTATATAAAAATGAGAATTTAGTAATGAAGCCATCGAATGGTAGGCAGAAGTTGGAGGTAGTTGTCCTTGGACAAAGACAAAGTTGCGATTAACTAACAGAAGAAAAGTTGCGATTAACTAACAGAAGCAAAGAAAGTAATTCACATAATCTCTGGTTTATTCAGCATTGGAAAATCTAAATTTCACCGTCTAAATTTCTTGTACTACCTATAAATGACAGCTGTTTTATAGAATAAAAATATGGAAATTGAACGAGAGATAAATGAGCAAAAGAATGCTTCTCCAATCACATGATACAACGTTGGTCACATAATCTTTGACTTACACAGCATTGGGAAATCAGGGTTTATATGAAAACAAGTAGTTCAGCTAATCTCTGATTTAGGCTGCAATGAGAACCCAAGATTAGATTACTTAAACATATGGGATTTCATGGAAAAGAAGCCAGTTTTTTGGCAACGAGAAATTGAATTATTTAATTTAAACAAATCCGGACTGGAAAAGAAGAATTTAAGATTAAAAAAGGAGAATTTAAAATTTTAAAATTTAGTGAAAAAAATAGTTATCTGACGGATGCGACCGTGGCCGAAAGAAATGAAATGTGGTCGAGGGGTAGATTGAAACTACGCTCTCATACAGCAAAGTGGTGCACTCTAATCATTGCATCACTAACCGTCAGAAAATAAAATAAACTTACATAATTTCTGCCTTAAATGAAATCTCAAAACTTCGTAACCAAAACAACTTGAATTTCACAAAAAAAAAATCAACTGTTTGTAAATTAAAAGGCAGAAAAATATAGTTTCTTCCAGTGTGTTGTTAAATAAAATGGTTTGTATTAATATTAATAATACGCTTTATATTTGAATTAATATTAATCATACGTTGTATTATCTTTTGACTAATACTGTGCAATAACAGCATCATTTCTATACTAGGGTAAATATCGAAATTTTAATTTCATAATTTTTATACTAGAACAAAACGGCGTATTACATTTTATAGAAATACTATAATATAATTTATATCAATATTTTGTGAATCGGTTTGTATTAATATTAATCATGCGTTCTAGTATCATCTGGCGAATTTTATTTTAAAAGGGAGGCATTTTTTATGAAAAGAAAGGACATTATCAGTGTAATAGCCATACTATAAAGCTTGTAAAAATATTCATTTCGCTAAATATATATTAGGTTTTGTAGGAACAGGTTTTGTCAATACATTCGTATTAATATTAATCATGCAATACAGTACCTTTTGATAATATTAATCATGCGATCTATTAACTTTTGATGAATTTTAATTTAAAAGAGGTATACATTTTGTAGAAAAACAAAGGGTGTGTTAACAAATTTAAGAATAAAGTTTAAAAACATAATTTTTTCTCAGTATATTTCGGTTTATAGAAGAACACGTATGTGCATCTCTTTGTATTAATATTCGTCATGCTGTATCTTTTGAATTTTTTCTCAATATATTTCGGTTTATAGAAGAACACGTATGTGAATCTCTTTGCATTAATATTCCTCATGCAGTATCTTTTGATTTTTTTCTCAGTATATTTGGGTTTATAGAAAAACTCGTTTGTGAATCTCTTTGTATTAATATCCATCATGCGGTATCTTTTAACGCGTTTTATTTTAAAAGGGTTTAACTTCGTTAGAAAGGCAAATGGCGTGTTTGATTTTCTTGTAAAAGTATAAAAAGTTTTAAGATTTAATTTTCCCCAGTGTTTTTGTTGCTATGGTATAGATTTTTTTTAAAAATTCTTTTGTATTCATGTTAGTCATGCTACATAGTAGCCTTATAACTCTCACAAAATCCTCTATATTATACATCAAACATAAGCTATTGTAACTTTTGAAGTACTAGAACTAAGATTGAGGTAAATTTTTGAGCAATTAAATTTGTCAGAGTAAATTTGGCTTTAAACCAGTAACTCTTATAAAATCATCAGTTTTTCCAATATATTCGGGTTTATGGAAGAAATGCAAATTTTTGTTTTAATAGTAATCATACGCTCTAGCACAGTTTGGCGCGTTATATCTTAATAGAGGCTGTGTCTTAATATTTTAAAGCGAAGATTGTTTGAAATTTTATATCCAGACTAGAGAAGTGTGGAAATTAATTTCTTTGCATCATATTTCAGTTTAATATAATGAAATCGTATGTATTATACATCAATCATACGCTCTGTTTTCTTCTACGTTATTTTGAAATATTAAGGACATTATAGTTATTTTTAAAAGAAGATAGAGTATAATTTTGTAGCAGGACTAGAACAAAAATCTAAATATAATCAAATTTCTATCCGTATATTCGGCTACAATAACAAACAAATTTGTGAACTAAATTCGGGTTTAAAGTACTCAATCCTATGAAAATCTGTGTATTAGTATTAATCATACGGCGTTGTAACCTCTAAGGTATTTTGACTTAATATAGGCATTTAATGTATTCTACAAGGAAGATCGAGCTAAATTTAATAAACTAGAGAAACGTTTAAAGAAAGCTAATTTTTCTGAATATATTCAGGGTTGTTGAAGGAAATTGTGCGCACCATCTTGTATTAATGTTAATCATACGTTCTATTATTGTTAGAAGAGGTTTGTGCAAATAAGTGTATATCAAATCAATACTAGAACAAAGTGCATGATTTTTTTTGCTACATTTCTATAGAAAGCATAAAAAAGTGTAAATACTCTTGAATATGAGAACGGGGGGTTCGATTCCTGCTTCGAGCACCTTACATTTGTTTCGAAGGCGGATCCCTTGCTTGGTGACACAATCGACTAGTTAGCCCTGAAACACTACTACTATCGACTATTTAGCCATGAAAAAGCTTCTTAAAAACACCGTTCTGAGCCGGTGTAAAACTGTTGGACCCAATCATACTTTAAATTATCATCAGCATATTTTTGTCCACATAAATGTATAATTTCTGTACTAGAACAAGGTGCTCTTTTTGAACTTCTAGGAAAATTAGGAGAACATTAATGCAATGTGCTCTTTTTGACCTTCTAGGAAAATAAGGAGAACATTAATTTTCTCCCTCTATATTCGGGGTTGTGGGCAAGTATTAATATTAGTCATACGATTTAATATATTTAAAGTAATTTTGTGTTAATTAATATTTATGATTTAAACTTCGATACTATAAGTTTATAGGAATATTTCGAAAACAATAGCTTTCACTCTGTATATTTCTGTACTAGAACGAGGTGTCCCTTTTATGGACTAATATTAATATTAGTCATACGCTCTAATATCTTTAAAGTATTTTTGTAAATACATATTTATGATTTCGACTTCTATATTATGAGTTTTTAGGAATATTTCGAAAACAATAGCTGTCTCTCTGTATATTTCTGTATTGGAACAATGTGTCCTATTTGACCTTATAGGAAAATTAGGAGACCATTAATTTTCTCTCTCTATATTCGGGATTATGGACAAGTATTAATATAGTCATACGCTCTAATATCCATAAAGTATTTTTGTAAATATTTATGATTTCGACTTCTATATTATGAGTTTATAGGAATATTTCGAAAACAATAGCTTTCTCTCTGTATATTTCTGTACTGGAACAATAGGTCCTTTTTGACCTTATAAGAAAATTAGGAGACCATTAATTTTCTCTCTCTATATTCGGGGTTATGGACAAGTATTGATATTAGTCATACGCCGTAATATCTTTAAAGTATTTTTGTAAATATTTATGATTTCGACTTCTATATTATGAGTTTATAGGAATATTTCGAAATCAATAGCTTTCTCTCTGTATATTTCTGTACTGGAACAATAGGTCCTTTTTGACCTTATAAGAAAATTAGGAGACCATTAATTTTCTCTCTCTATATTCGGGGTTATGGACAAGTATTAATATTAGTCATACGCCGTAATATCTTTAAAGTATTTTTGTAAATATTTATGATTTAGACTTCTATATTATGAGTTTATAGGAATATTTCGAAATCAATAGCTTCCTCTCTGTATATTCGGTTTTAAGGACAAAAATCATTTGGAAAAAAAGCAGGACTTTAAGATTCGAATGAATTCGCTGTCAAATAAAGGCGAAATGTGGCGAAAAATCGTATTTTTGCATTAATAGCCATTCCAAGGAAATTCAACGGGCGATTACACGAAGAAGGAATGAGATATTGGAAACGTTAAACCTGAGTTTTATAGGCGATACGAAGGCTGACATTAGATGACATATTTTTATTTGAATAACAGTTAATACATGATGTTATGACGTACGGAATATAATGAAACCCCTTGATATTTTAACTTCAAAAGAATGGTTTCTCATTGCATTCCATGAAGGTATTGGGCGGAGCTTCTGGAAATCAGTGAGCTGTGCGCTTTCTAGTTTTACTCTCAGCGATTGGGAAATACAGTGGTACACCGGTTTCGTACGGTAGGTTGAGAAGCTTTTTCCTGGCTAAATACTCGATAGTGTAGCTGTCACTAAATCAGGTAATCGCCGACGAACGTTCTCATGTACAACTTTAGGTTAAGATAAACCTGGGGGCTAATTATGTAAGCAACGATATCGAACTTTTTATCGTTTTGTCGGTAGTGAAGTTTTATGAACTGTCATTATCGACATATCAGTATCGTTTGGTCGATTATCGTCATACGAAATTAGGTTCTTGAATTGATTAGATTCGGATTCGGTGCATCTGAAAACATTAACAGGGCATATATTATTAATATTAATCATACGCTTTAGTATAATTTGCTGATTTGTTTCTTAATAAGTGGATAATTTCTGGAGCAGAATACTGAGCATGAGTTACAACAAATTAGTACTATAAAAAAGAAAATTAACTTCTCTAAGGATATTGCGTGTGTGGGAGCAGGTTTTCTGATTCCCTACGTATTAATATCAATCATACGCTCAAGTCTAGTAGTATACATCAATGAAACTCTTATCCCTTTCTGTGGATACGGACTTCATCATTTAAATTTAACCTCTCTAAGGATATTGCGCGTGTGGGAGCAGGTTTTCTGATTCCCTTTGTATTAATATCAATCATACGCTCAAGTCCAGTAGTATACATTAATGATACTCTAGCCGTTTCTGTTGATACGGACTTCATCATTTACATGCAATGTGTTGACATAAAAATTTCCCAAGAATTGTGCTAGGGTAACAAAAACCAGCCATTGATATTACGTCAGGGTTGCGTTATTTTCCCTCTTCAATAAAAAGCTGTGTTTGCACATTTTCGTTGCAATTCATTTGTGCGAAGTTGAATGGGATTTGACTGTGTAATCCTTAGTATTTTTAATATATTCACCTCCTTGAACAAGGACGAATATTGGGTTGAATTTTTCATCGTCTTAACAGATCTCCTTAAATTTGACACCTAGAGTTTTTTTTATATTAATATCCTGCACACAATTTTAAATAGTGTTAAAATGGACACGACATGTGATGAGTTTTTTCGCAACCTTCAATTACAAATATTTTCCATCGAAAAAAACAAAATAAGAATGAAATTTTTTATCTAAAGATTGGTTCCACATTAAACAAGGATTCACAATTTCTTGAATATAAAAGACTGAGCTGATAGTTTTCTTTTGTGAAACTGTGTTTCCTACGATTTCATTAATGGGTTAATATAATGCCCCAAAATACAACAGTATTAGAAATTTGAAATTTTTTTGAAATTCGGTTTTATGGCTTAAAATCGTATGAAACCCCTTGAATTAATGTTAATCATACGCTCCAGCGTATTTTAAAGAAAATTGTTTAAGCGGGTATAGTTTGATGCTGCTTAAGGCGAATGCGAGAATTGAAATTAAAGGTTTGAACATCTTTAAGTGCGTTTCTACAATTTGCATCAATGGGTTAATGTAAAGGGTTAATTGTTAAACCTGCAGGGTTATCGAACTATGTGGCTGACATAAGCGTTGTTTGGAAATTTTATCGTCGTGAGCCACTTTGAACTATTACCAGAATATAGATATCCTTTTAAATGGGTGATCCTTTCGCTGGCAGAATCTGCCTTCATCTCTTTTTTTTATTAAAGATAAACCAAACATTAATGTACATTTAACTCGTACATTAACTTCATATGAATCATGGATACAATTGCCCATACAATTTGTAAAAATTTAATGAATGAATTTAAAAAAACATGTAACGGTCCTTTGTTACAAATTCTATACGTTTAGCCCGTCATTGTTTAACAAAATTGTTATTTATTATCCCTAGAGCCCTTGAACAGAAATTGAATTTTCAATATTTTCCATAATTACAACACAAAAAAATATGTAGATTTTACCCCTAAGCAGTGACAGGACTTGCATGAGTATGCAAATGTATGCTGGTTTAATCCTGAAAACAAAACGTTTGAAAATTAACGTTAAATAAAGCATAACCTCAGGAGCCAAATATGAAATTGTGTGCCTGTGTGTGTGAGAGAGCGTGAAGTGTGTAGTAGTAGGTAATGTTGCTGTATCAAATATCCTAGTTAAGGCTGTGTTTTCTACAACAAAGAACATTCTGAGAAAAATTGTGAAAGCAAAAACAAATATCCTTAAATATCCTGGAAAATGTAACGAAAAAGATTTAACATAAACATTATAGGTGTAGAAAAAGGAGTAAGGAATTTTTATACAAAACCGATATTAAAGTACACATTTATATACATAGATACAGGATTCTACGCACTTCTTGGGACTACCACATTGCCATACTTTTGAAGTCCTTTACACACCCGAAGGACTCACATAATAGTGTGAGTGAGAGAGTGATTGAGTGACTGGGTATGTAGAGAAGTGCACAAGTTGGTAGCATTGGTGTTTATGAAACCATTTAAACATTAAAAAATTCTCACTCACACACACTCATATATAGAGACACAGAAAAAGGATAATGGTGTACAATAAAATCCTTAAGCAGACTGGGAATGAAACAAACAACTCAAAAGCACACACACAAAGTGAAAGAAGACCAAGGCACCGTAACAGATAAACTGAATGCTGATGATGATGATGATGATGAAAGGCATCAACAGAGGTGGTAACAGATAAGATCCATTTTTCCTTTCTTCTCATATAAACCCTTAAGGTTCTGCCATATTCCTTATGGTAAACCAATACTCACATGTACGCAAATCCTTATGTGTTGGGATATCTACGCATGTGGGTGTGTATATATTTTAAAGCAAAAGGTGTAACAATTATGTATAGTCCTGGATTATCTGCTGCTGTCTGTAGATACGTAAAATTAAAATTTGTTTTAATTTAAACTACGTAATTAATACGTGACAGACATTTACGATATTTATGTAGAGTGACCTAATTTCGACAAAAACTCGAGGAAGAAACAATGTTTCATAAATAAACCTAGTAGCGAAATGATATGTGGATATACTATAAAATGCATCGATATTTAAACAGGAAAAAATAGGAATTTGTTTAAAATAGGAAAAAATATAGAAAATTGCAGAAAATCAAATATGTATACACATTTTTTCTCCACTGCAAGGAACTGAAGTAAAATTATCCATATATCACCAAAGTTTTTTTAAAACAAGAATTTTATATCCTAATTCAGCCTTTTTCTGGACCCATAGACGATTGAAATTACACGTTTCCCAGCTGGAAACTTCTTTGGAACACGAAAAGTAAGTTTTCTCCTCGATGAGTTAAGAAAAATCGAATTTCTTTAATTACATTTGGTTTTATAGAAGAAATTACACTAAAACTCAGGGTATTAATATTATTCATACGCTCTAGTAGCTTTTAAGTCTTTCTGGCTCAATACTTATACGTAGACATTCTATTCTGGAATAAAGATCGAGTTAGATTTTATAGCAAGACTAGAAAAGTATAAAAGCTAGACAAATGTCTCTTACTACATTCAATTTAATAGAAGAAAATCGTATGTATTTATATCAATCATACGTCGTGGTAACACTTAACATCTTTATGGTTATAAATTTAATAGCATAATAAAGAACGAGATAAATGTTGTAGCATGTGTGAAGAAAGTTATGCCAAGAGATTAAGGTTTACGAACAGATATCTACTGAAGACCGTCGCATTTATATTAATCATACGCTCTAGTGTAGTTTGATGTAATTTGTCTCAATAATGGCATAATTTCTGTACGAGAAAGAAGATCGAGTTAACGAGATAAAGTATTACTGCTAGTAGATTCACGATTTTAAAGGGGAATCTTATGAAACCATTTCAATTAGTATTACTCATACGCTTTAGTAACTATTAAAGAATTTTAACTTAATAATAGTATAATTTCTAAACCACAATTAAGATTGAGTTAAATTGTTTACGAGAATCCAGAAAAGTGTAGAAAAAACCAACTTCTTCCAGACGATTTAATGTTTTAATAATATCTTCTGTAATACTGTATATTAATATTAATCATACGTTTGAAGAATTTCTGTGAAATTCTGGTATATACTATTCTATATTACAAGGATCAAGTTATATTTTATAGCAAGACTAGAAATGTAGGGAAATTGACGAATTTCTCTTAGTAGATTTACTTTTGTAAAAGAAGACTATATGAAACTCTTTGTATTATCGTCCATCATACGTTGTAGTAAACTTAAATGACGTTTATGGGTTTACAGTTATAATTTCTGTAGCATAATGCAGATGTAGTTAACTGTTGTTATCATATCTGTGGAATCAAACCCAAATACACGGCAATTCATTAAGGTTTACGAAAAGAAATCTATTAAACACGGTAAAATTAATATTAATCATGCGCTCAAGTGTCGGTTGATGTACTTTCTACTTGATCAATTAAAGAGATAAATAATTTCTCCCAGTATATTTTAGGAAACTGTAGAATGAAAACTAGTATTTCCCAGACTATTCGATTTTAAGGAAGAAAACCTTGTGCAATTGGTTATATTGAAATCAATCATACGCATATGAATAGTTTTGAGCCATTCTGGCCTAATTTAGTTTTACTATTCTATACTGCACCAAAGATCGACTTAAATTATATGGCACGACGAGACATGTACAACATATGAGCAAAATTTACTTTAGGTTAGTCGGATTTATGAGAGGATATTCTACTAACCCCTTTGTATTAATATCACTCATACGCTGTAGTTATTTTTAAGGTATTTTGGGGTATTCAATTTATAATTTCTATACCAGAAGGAAGACCGAGTGCCGTAGCTTGTATGAAGGACACAGCTTGTAAATATATCGCAATAGTTTGGAGTCTGTAAATGGAAGCCCACTAAACACCATCATATTAATATTACTCATACGCTATAGTATATCATGATGTATTTTGTCTTAACATGGGTGTAACTTCTTTAGTAGATCGAAGATCGGGTTAATGATATAGCCATTTTCTCCCAATAGAGACGGATTTATAAAACGAAATCCTACGAAACCATTTCAATTAATATTAATCATACGTTTTTGAAAGGTTTGGGAAGTTTTAGCTTAACAAATCCTATACATCCTGTACAACAAAAAATATTCTGTAAAATTGAATACCAAGTCTTGGCATTAGTGTTTTGCTTGAACTGTAGGGACTAGGTTATACATTCGAAGCATATGCGGGGCGACCTGAGAATGACTGTACTGGGAAAATACTCTTCCACATGCGCAGACATACTGCAGAGTTTAAACAGGAGACTCTCTTTGTAGGTCATTGTGAAAGGACTGTCTGTAGATTCGAAGAAAACACTATCTTTAAGGGGAAGCATAAGGTTCAGGATATTCAGTCATTGTCTCAATGGGGTAGAGAAATGTGTTTATGTGTTTAATTGGCGACGAAAAGCTTAATTTAATACATATTCTTTGACGTTTGGGAATAAGTCAGAAACTGTAGTTTCTCGTAATGTTAAATTGAAAATTATTTATATATGAATTTTTCTGACTTATTGCCTAAAGAGCAAATGATTACGAATGGATTCAGTTGTGCTATATTTAAGTTATTAATACCAAACGAAAGAGAAAAAATTGAGTTAATCCCAATCACAAACTCAAAATGTATTTTTTTGACTTAAGACCTTATTCCCAAACGTCAAAGATATATTAGCGGCAGTATCAGTATATTCTTGTAAACCAGCTGTAGGGCGACATTGAAGCCTATCTCCAAAAATAGTTTACTGAATACAATCATTTCCTGAGTCGGTTTGCAGAAGTCCGTTGAATGTTTATATTGTGTATCACGGCTGCCAACCCCTACCGAGGGTTAAGACGTTATCCTTCAGCTGTTGTAGCGCATTTCCACCTGCATGACCTCGTATACACAAAATCTCAACGATTATTCATTCTAGAATCAAGAAATTCTGGTTTCATCTGGCCACCAAGATCATGTGATCAAACGCGGTGCGATTTCTTTCTTTGAGGTTTTGTGAGATCTAGGATTTATTCGAATAAAC
Organism: Phaonia tiefii; assembly: GCA_963931995.1. Classification (NCBI taxonomy): domain Eukaryota; kingdom Metazoa; phylum Arthropoda; class Insecta; order Diptera; family Muscidae; genus Phaonia; species Phaonia tiefii. The sequence continues at coordinate 23,219,521 of OZ008370.1, forward strand.
CAGAAACAATTCCTGAGCACAAATCCGAGATCCAACGCGTCATCAGTGAGATACAGCCACATCTCTGTGAAAAAGTTATGGAAAATTTCATGAAAAGAGTAATGGGCTGGCATTAGAGCCGTGGGGGCTATTTGACGGATAGTTTATTCCATACTTAAACGGAACATGTATTCTTTACAATTCAACAAAAAAATTACGACTGTCTCAAAAAATACGTGATTTTTTATTAAAACGAAAAAGTGCATTCTTATTGAGACACCCTATATTTACGGTGTTAAAGACGGTTTTTAAATATTTTATATTAATATCTATCATACGCTCTAGCCATTTCAGCTAAATCCATATAGAACGAATTTCGATTTATATTTATTAGCAAGGAAGAAACAATATTTTATAAATAAGCCTAGTAGCGAAAGGATATGTGACTACACTATAATATCCATTGAGTTATTGAACGGGAACAAAAAGGATTTTTTTTATAGAAAATTTCAGAAAATCAAATATGTATACATATTTTCTCTTAACTGCTAGGAATTGAAGTAAAATTAGCGATATCTCACCAAATTTTTTTACAACAAGAGTTTTATACCATAATTTTGAAAGAAAAGTAAACCCAATGAATAAATTAAACAGTTTTCTGGACCCATAGATGATTGAAATTACACTTTTCCTAGGTGGAAACTTCTTTGCAACACGAATAATAAGTTTTCTCCTCGGATGAGTTCAGAAACATGTAATTTCTTTCATTACATTTGATATTATAGAAAAAATTACTATAAAACTCAGGGTATTAATATTAGTCATACGTCTTAGTACAATCGTGACCAACATGAACATATTTCTCATAGTAGATCTTGGAAAAACAACTTTAGCAGCTTTTTGTATTTATATCTATCATATTCGTCAGCACATAGATCTAAGAGTTAGAGAATAACTACTCCATTTCCAATTGAAATTTGAAAAAAAATCTATTGGAATTTAAAAATTCTATTTGAAATTTGAAATAAATCAATTGAAATTTGAAAATTCTATTTGAAATTTGAAATACATCAATTGATATTTGAAAAACATCAATTGAAATTTAAAATACATCATTTGAAATTTGAAACACATCAATTGACATTTAAAAGACGTCAATTGAAATTTAAAACACATCAATAGAAATTTGAAATACATCAAATTTCAATTGATGTATTTCAAATTTCAAATAGAATTTTTAAATTTCAATTGATGTATTTCAAATTTCAAATACAATTTTCAAATTTCAATTGATATTTTTCAAAATTTAATTGATATTTTTCAAATTTCAAGTGGAAATGGTGTAGTTTCGTGGTGGATCAATTATTCAAATATTTTTTAATAATAACAATCATACGCTCAAGTATCGTTTAAGGCATTGTAGCTTAGGAAGGCAATATCTCCTTTAATACGATGATGATCAAGTTAAATTCTTAAGCAAGAATAGCGAGATGCCAAATCAGAGGTTTGTTGCTTTGCTATCTTGCAATTCTAGCTTAAATATCTAATTTGATTTAGTTGATTTTGGTTTACAAAGTGAAATTTTATAAAATCTCTGGTCTTAATATTTATCATGCGCTCTGATTATGTTTTATATTTTTCTATATTTTTTAAAGAAAGACACAATATTGCACAATATTTTTTAGATGGAAATATATCTGAATATCTTTTCATTTATATCAATCATACGCCATAGTAACTTTAAATACAACTTCTATTAATATCAATTATACGATGATTAAGCAAATCTTGCATAACATGCTATTAATCACAGGTCTGGTCTTTTTCAATTAAACTGAAGAACGTATAGATTTTAAACTTAACCAGGAGATAAACTAATATACTTTTGTTTTTAAACTCTTTAAGTTTATATCAAAAGAAAATCTATAATTAATGCTCTGGCTTACAAAAACAAGATCGGCAGGACATTACAGAAACATTTAGTACATTTTTTACTCCACTGTCTCTGTTGTATGTAAATATTTGTGATGTGCGGTTCTCCGTATTTTAAGAACCAGTTCTGTCGAGTCCTGGGTATTTGGACCGGTTCCGGTTCTCAGTAAATTGCTGTCACAAAGAAGCTAGAGTGAAATATCTTGTTATAAAAATATAAAATTGGATAAAAGTGCAAATTTTCGTGCCCTCACCTTAAAGTTAACACACTCTTTTGTTCCTTCGAAAACAAGTAATAGTTATTATTCAGGAACCGTTGCACGGTTCTTTACAACCAGTGTTTCAGTTCCTGTAGAATTGTTTTTCGGTCTTTCTGGAGCCGTTTCGTTTTGGTCCTTACAGAACCATTTTCGGTTCATTTGGAGCCGTCTTCTTGTAAGCCCCGCTCCGATCGGTTCTTGTAAAGAACCGGATCATCTGAACTCATCCCTCGATTCCGTGCATCACTAGTAAATATGATAATAGAATTTGAATTTTAAGTGAAACTAAATGTTTGCTATTTTAAAAAAGTTAATATTTTTGCGATGTTTAATTTTACAAAATAAATTGTTATTCGATTCAATGACCCATTGCGAAATGAAAGAAGAAAAAAAAACAAAACAACCCTGGGTTAAATTTTCAAATATTTAGATGCGAATGAGTAGAAACTAAATACACATATACGTATACATGTGTATGCTGAAATATTTGTACACTTATACATAGATATGATATCATAGTATTGTGGATATGTGTGTTTCCATGTCTTGTTTACATACCAATCAGTATTTGCTAAAGCCATAGGATTTCTTTGTACTTTTATTCTATTCAAACAAACTGACCCTTTTTTAATTCATTTCATTTGAACCAGAGTTGTAAGTGCATGCAGGTATATTGTATGCCATTCATCAGAATTTGAAATATTCTTCATACTGCCATTAGATTAGAAGGGAGGTGTATGAGATTTAATAGACTAAAATTTATTTTGATTTTAGAAATTTCGTGTGTTTTTTTTTTTTAAATAAATAATTTGAATGGCTGAAAAATTCTTCCAGAAGTTCAAAGGGTGTTGAAAAAACATATTAATATTATTGTGTTTATATAAATCATACGCTACGATGTAATATTTAGGTTGCTTTTATTAATAATACTCATACGCTAGAGCATCAGGATATAGAAAAGCTTTATTTAAAATTGGAATGCTGATTTAGGCCCAAATAAAAATTTATGTCAATAAGAAAAGATTTTTGGTTGTTTATTCGGGTAAATTTTTATATATTTATAATTATTATTATTATACAATATAAATACTAAAATTTGCACAGGTCTTGATCTCGAACTCGAGGTTTGGATATTAACGTTAGAAATCCAAGCTTGAATTTTGTTGATTTAACCACTTGAATTACAAAATTGAAATCTGGACAGTAACAAATTTGAAAATAGATTGACACCTGCCTGGGACCACTGGTGCGTATCTTTATACTCATATTCCCTAGTATAAATTATTTTTGCTATCAAATATTACCAGACAGCTGTTGCGATCGTATACACGCAAAAACAGAATGTGGTAATATTGCCTATAAACATTGTATAATATCAGCCACTGACATTATTTCAAGTATAATTTTGAAATTTTTCAATACTGCTGGCATGTATAATTTAGAATATTTTTTGAATTTCAAACACAAATAATTCACTTATGCCAGAGCAACAAATTCATTGGGCTTTTGTGTCACTACATATATATTTCGCAGAATAAAATAGTCACCTTAGACCCGGGCTTGTATAACGCAATGATCCTGAAATATGTTAGATCTGAGCATGTGTAATGGTGAACTATGTGGTTTATATCCTGGTGTTTGAGACTGTCCGCGAGTTATTTAAAACTATTTATAAATGATGTCTAGTATTTCTTACCGAAGCAAATTTCCAATTACTGCCTTAAGAACTACATCCAAGACAAATATTCTTCGCACTCATTAATATAAATATTTCTGCTTTGGGATAATACCATCATCACTATCATATTAATATAATTGATCATACGCTCTATCGCCTACTTGGAGAATTCGTCGTACATTCGACGAAACAGAACACGCCTGCTCTTACCTTCTGATTCGATATTTTTTACTTACTTGTAGATGCCTTCTATTAGTTTCCCTTCCCATAAGTAGCAATTTTAGAGCGATGTATATAAATACGCCTTGAAAGCTACGCCAGAGGTATAAACGTATTAAAATCTATCATACGCATCAGTGTTTGGAGAGAATTGATGAGCTGAATTTGGAACTGCACTATGTGGTACTGTTTTTGGAAATGAAGAGAGTTATAACTGTGTGTAGTGCCAGAGCAAACAATTCCTTAGAAATCCGGGCATGTGTAACGCAATGATCCTGAACTACGATATATAATTTGATGCAGTTTAAATCCTGCTGTTTGAGACTGTCCGCGGGTTATTTAATAATAACGACAAATGTTGCCTAGTATTTCTTGCCGAGGAAATGTTTAGCAACAGTCTTAAGAACTACAAACAAAACAAGTATTTTCCGCACTGTTTCGGGACACTGCTTCGGGACACTGCTTCGGGACAATACCATCCTCGCCATCATATTCACAGTATCAATCATATCCACCAGCAACTAAAGGGAGAATTGGTAGAACATTGGAAGACTCGAGGAAGCCGAACAGGCATCTGCTGTGTTAAAATTCGATGTTTTTGATTAATTCCATCAGTTTCCTTACCCGTCAGTAGCAATTTTCATGCGAAATATGCAAATACGACTTAAAAGCTACATCAGAGGTATAAATGTATTAAAATCTATCATACTCATCAGCGAAATGTATTAAAATCAATCATACGCTTCTGTGTTTGAAAAGGATTATTGAAAAAATTAATTGAATTAAAAACTAAAATTTACATGACATTTTGTCCTTTATTAATTAAAATGTTTACTAGTTGAAATATTTTTTTCTGATACGTCATTTATCTTCTGTCTACCAAAAAATACAGAATATAGAAATATTCTGTTCTTATACTCACTCATTGGGACCTACAGTTTTATACCAGTTCCGAACAGTATTTTGAGAAGCTTTCGAAAGAAATTTTAAGGTGGTCAGAGCAGGGATCGAACCCATGATCTCAAGTACAAGAGGCGCGCACACTAACCGTTGCACCATCGACATTTTTAATTACTTCTATCAGTTTTCTAACCCATCAGTAGAAATTTTCATGGGAAATATCAAAATACGCCTTGAAAGCTTCAATAGAGGTTTAAATGTATTAAAATCTGTCATACGCATCCGTGTTTGGGTAGAATTAATGAGCAGAATGTGGAACTGCACTGTGTGTTACTGGGTTTGGAAATTAAGAAAATTTCAACTCGAAAATTAACCTCTTATTAATGACATTTATCTCCTATCAACCAAAAAAATTACAAAACAAAGAAATGTATTAGAATCAATCATACGCTTCTATGTTTGGAGAGGACTGTTGATAAAATCGTAATCGTAAGACTTGTATGACATTCTTGAAGTATTTAATTCCTGATACTCCGTTTATTTTCTATAAAAAAAATAAATGGTTTCCCATTACATCCCATGAAGGTATCGGGGAGAACTTCTCACAATCACTGAGCTGTGCGCTTTCCAGTTTTCACTCACTGATTGGGACCTACAGTTTTACACCGATTCCCAACGGTATTTTGAGAAGCTTTAGCATGGCTATATACTCGATAGTGTCGCCGTCACTATGCGAGGTGACCGCCGCCGAAAGAAATTTTTTTTAAGGTGGTCAGAGTAGGGTTCGAACCCAGGATCTCCTGTACAAGAGCCGCGCACACTAACCATTGCACCACCGACGGTGGCAAAAGATAGAAATGTTTTAAAATTAATCATACGCAACAGCTCCCAATGGAAGAATTGGTAGAATATAAGAAGAGTGGTAGAAATAGAACTTGCATCTCTTGTGTACTAAGTCGAAATTTTTGAGTACTTATATCAGTTTCCTAACCCATCATTAGAAATTTTCATGGGAAATATAAAAATACGCCTTGAAAGCTTCAATAGAGAATTAATGAGCAGAATGTGGAACTGCACTGTGTGTTACTGGGTTGGGAATGGCCTTTATCTCCTATCAACCAGAAATTTACAAAACAAAGAAATGTATTAAAATCAATCATACGCTTCTGTGTTTGGAGAGGACTATTGACAAAAAACGTGATCGTTAGACTTGTATGCCATTTTGTTATTTATTACTTGAAATGTTTACTATTTGAAGCATTTAATTTCTGATATTCCGCTTATTTTCCATCAATCAAGAATGACAAAAGATGGGAATGGATTAAAATTAATTATACGCACCATACGAATCATCAATCATACGCACCATACGAATCATACGTACAGTTATTTCTTTTGTTGTAATTCGATATTTTTGATGACTTCTATCAGTTTCCTAACCCATCAGTAGAAATGTTCATGCGAAATATACAAATGGAAGCTACAGCAGAGGTATAAATGTATTAAAATCTATTATACGCATCAGTGTTTGGGTAGTATTAATGAGCTGAATGTGGAACTGCACTGTGTGTTACTGGTTTGGAAAAATTAGAGAATTACAGCTCGTCAACTAACCTCTTATTAACGGCCTTTATGTCCTCTCAGCCAAAAAATTACAAAACAAAGAAATGTATTAAAATCAATCATACGCTTCTGTGTTTGGAGAGGATTATTGACAAAATCGTGATCGTAGGACTTGTATGAATTTGTGGTCTTTATTAATTGAAATGTTTACTATTCTAAACATTCAATTACTGATACGGCAATTATCTTCTTTCAACCAAAAATTACAAAAGATAGAAATGTTTTAAAATGACTCATATGCACTAGTATTTGCAGTAGATTATTGAAAGAGTCGTGACTGATTTTAAATGATTAGATTTAAATGCATCTTATAGTTCTGCATATGTTTTTTTGTAGCATTTGTTGTTGATTTTTATACAATCATTCATTTTCCATTTTAAATGTAAATTTCCCCCCGCCAACTAAAAAATTACAAAAGAGATAGAAATCGGTTTCCATCAATCATACGCACCAATGTATGGAGAGGATTATTGGACAAATTGTGAAATTAATATCAATGCGAGAGTAAGGAACTGTTTCCAAAATTAATGTGTTAACATTTTCCCGTCTTATGTATTAACATCAATCATACGCACCAGTGTCTGGAGAGGATTATTGAAGAAATGTTGATATTAATATTAAAGCAGAATGTGGAACTGTTTTTAAAATTAAGTAACTATTTTTCCACCTAATCTATCTATCACATCTGATAGTTTTGCATATGCTTCGAATATGATGTCTACAGTTATGTGTCGCACACAACTATATGTCCTTATATCTTTATGCACTTAATACTCTATAGTTAATGCTGATGTCAGGTATCCCTGTTGGTCTGCTGAATTTGTATGGAAACTCTTCCTTATTTGCTCTTTCATCCTTAATTACTCTTCTGCTTTATTCTTAAATTATTTCAACACACATGTTTCTATGATATTGTGCCATTTCTTTCCACAGGTTTGGTATGAGTACTTCGTTTGGTTGCTTTTAAGTTGCAGTAGTTGGCTAGGTTTGTTGTTGGCTGTTTCTTGTCTTCGTGCTTTGTATTATTTATTCCATTCATGTTTGTATTCATTTGAACATTTGTCTGTCTTCATTTAATTCTAACATTAACAACAAAACAACAAAGAAAGCAAAAAGTATATAGAAACCCAGAAATAAAATAAGCAGAAAAACATCTCTAGAAAAAGAATCAAAAACAAAAGTTCATTTGTTGTTAAACAAAAATGGAAAGTCAGCATTTTTCATTTACATGAAGAAACTGCAAGGGTGTCTTTATTTTCCAATCGATTAAGTACAAGACACATTCCGAGAGAGACAAAGAGAGAGAGAGAGAGAGAGGGAGAGTAATAAGCTTACTTTCGCAATGTTTGTTTTTCTTTAAGTGTAATTGGTGTATTATATCCAAAAAATAAACCTCTAAAGCTGTTACATTGTATGTTAGGCTTATAAATATAACTTACATCCTTTTGCTTTGTTTTACATCCTTCCCTTAAATTCAAGAACATATGATAGCAACCTCCGAACTGCTTCCAGTTTAGTAAAAACTTAAATATCTTGTGACTCATAGATATACTTAGCCAGTGTCCTTGTTCACTTACATTTTAAGATGTCCTTGGTTACATTTGGATAATGGTAGTTGCTTAAGGGCTTATTTTATCTTTAGTAAGGTATGCTAAATCTGAAAAGTCGACCGTCTTCACTTGAATTTGCGTTATTGAATGAGAGTTTTCATTTAATATTTGACCAGATATTGAGAAAAATTTATAAATACACAGATATTAATATCAATCATACGCACTAGTGTACAAATAAAATTTTTACAAAAAGAAATAGTTATATAATAAACGGTGTCCCAATTATTAAAAATGGAGCGCTACACAAAAGAAGAACGCGTTATTACTGTGAAAACCTGTTACAAAAATGGGAGAGGTTTCGCTGACGTCGCCCGCAAACTTCGTGGAATTTTGGGTCACGGAAGTGCAACTATTGTGTTACCAATTCGAAGAGTGATCAGAAAATTTAATGAAACTGGGTCGAATCTGGACAGTAAGTCTCACGTCAACGTACCGGTTGGTCTCTTGAAAACATTGCTGCTGTAAACGAGAGTGTCGTCGAAAACCTGAAAGCATCAATTCTCAAGACCTCCAAATTTCAGGAAAGCACTACATAGCAAATTTTGACAAAAGAAGTCCACCTTCATGCGTACAAATTTCAGTTAACTCATGAGCTCAAACCAGCAAACCATGGAAAGCACCGGCAATTCGGTCAATGAGCGAAAGAGCAAAAGTTCTCTGATGAAGCAGATTTCCATCTGAATGTCTTCGTGAATACATAAATTTGTAGAATTTGGGGTTCAAAAAATCCTCATGACATCCAAGGTTCTCAAGATGCCGTCCGGAACCGGTTTAAACTATAGGTTGTGAGAAGCTTACCCCAATGTAATGGCAAACCTTTCTTAATCCATCAGCAACAATTGCACCGACAGTGAGCAACTGTCTGGTGTGGATTTTGGTCAGGTGGCTTGATTTGGCCTTACTTTTTGGAAGATTATGTCGAAATTTCAGTCACTGTGAACGGCATTCGTTATAGGAACATGCTAATGGAATGCTTGTGGCCGTTAAGGACGGCATAGATCTGAACGACATATGGTTTCAGCAAGCCGGCGCCACATGCCACAACGCGCATGAAACAATCGCTTTATTGTAGCAATGATTTCCAGAGCAAATTACATCAAGAAATTCCGATGTCAACTGGCCAACAAGATCAAGAGATTTAACGCCGTGCGATTTCTTTCTTTGGGGTTTTGTGAAATTTCGCGTTTATGCGAATAAACCAGAAACAATTCCTGTGCTCAAATCTGAGATCCAACGCGTTATCGATGAGATACAGCCACATCTCTTGGAAAAATGCATTGACAATTTCATGAAAAGAGTAATGGCCTGTCATGAGAGCCGTGGGCAGCAGTTGACGGATATTTTATTCTGTACTTAATCGGAACATGTCTTCTTTACAATCCAATAAAAAATCACAACGAATCACAAAAACGATGTGTTTTTATTTTAAAATAAAAAACTGCATTCTTACTGACACAACAAAAAATAATATTAATCATACGCACCACAATGCTATCAGAGAGTCATTTATTAATTTAAAAAATTTATATTAATCATACGCGCCACATAAACACAATTTAATATCAATATTATTTATATATCAATCATACGACGTGTGTCACGCACTATAAACAATTAATATTAATCATATGTGACGCGGAAAATAGAAAGGGACCTAAGGGTAAAAACCGGTTTTGTTCAGGAGAGCCATTTTAAAGATTTAAATACGTGTATCTGTGGTGTACCATCACCGAGCGTGTTGGTATTGGTTTCATTTGAAAGCGACACATCTCATGACGTCAGGAACGTGTTGATCAACCTTGAAAACGCGCGTAGGTCGTCCCTACCTCTTGTTTTGTGTAGTTGGTTTTTACTGTTTTCTACCTAGCGCGCTGTTTCCATGAGTTTGATATCAATTTTGCTCGCGTTTCTTCGAATCTAGCTTTATTTTCTGAAATTATTAATTGTGAGTTATAATAAATACTCATTTATGATTCTTTTAAATCGTGAATATCACTCTGTTAGTACGAAAATTTTTTCACATAACCTCACTTTCGTCGACTTCACTTTCATACAACGCGCATATCTCTGGGAAGCAACACTTTAGGGGCATGGGATCGGTCTCATTCGATGCTCAGATGTTGTCCACATCAACAAAAAAAAAAAAAATTGATTTTTTTACCCTTAGGTCCCTTTCTCTATGCGCTGTCACATATGCTCTACGTAAACAAAAAATTATTATTAATCATATGCCCTAGGATGTTATCAGATAGTCATTTATTAGTTCCAAAAATTAATATCAATCATACGCTCTACGTAAACTAAAATTCATATCAATCATACACAATAATATCAATCATACGTGTCGTAGTGCACAATTGGCACAGTCCCAGAATACAGCAACTATTTTAAATGGTGTTTATAATATCAATCATACGAGGTGTGCCACTACGCGCAATACACAAATTAATATTAATCATACGCTCTACGCAAACAAAAAATAATATTAATCATACGCACCACAATGCTATCAGAGAGTCATTTATTAGTTTCACAAATGTATATTAATCATACGCTCCACTTAAACACAAATTAATATTATTTATTTATCAATCATACGACGTGTGCCACGCATAATACAAAAAATATTATTAATCATACGCTCTACGCAAACAAAAATTCATATCAAACATACGCAATAATATCAATCATATAGTGCACTGCGAGAATTGGAACAGTATCAGATGAACGTGCAATGCTACTATTTGAAATGTTGTTTAGAATACCAATCACACGACGTGTGCCACTCACTATACAACAATTAATATTAATCATACGCACCATACGCATCAGAGAGTCATTTATTAGTTTCGAGGTAAATTCATGGTACCTTTTAACATTTCTGTAATAATATCAATCAAAAACCCTAAATTAAGCCTTTTTGGGTTATTTTTCGTAATGAAACATTGTCAATATTAAAGTAAAAATAAATTGAAGTTAAATTTACGGCTTTGAGAAGAGCGAAATAAGGCCATTTATAATATTATTAATAATATAAATCATACGCTCTAATATTCTAGCGAACACTTCAAGTAATGAATTAATTAAATGATCCTTGTGCGAATACATCCTTCATATACAATTCTGTACTTTTATGATAATACTATTTTATAGGTTTTTAATACTGTTAAAAGGTTTCCATTAAAATATTGTTATCGTTATACTATTACAGCCTTTCCTCTGATATTAGGCCATAAAACTAAGTAAATTGTTGGCAAGAGTGGAAAATCTTCCCAAGGTTTCAATTACTATCCAAAATATTAATTTTACTGTATAAATTTTAACTGCTTCCAAGTGCACATAAATATTTGAAAAATTATTATTTGCCAAAAAGTTTTCAAGTACATTTATATATTCTTTAGCAATAGCGAGTTATTGCCATAATTAATAATTTTGTCATGAATTTAGAGAATTCGATTTCACTGTATAAGAAAACAATTTGTCCCTTGTCTCATATCTCATACCCCCCTAGGAGTAAATTGCCAACAACTTTGTTAGAGAAAATTTTGCAAAATATGCGTGCCAAATATAAATTACACTTAATTTTCCATTGAGTAGCCTTTAATTTATTTAATAGCTAAAAGTTTGGCACGAAAAATCATTACTGCACCCCTCAGACACTCCTATTCTTCCATGGTCTTCAGTGCGCCCTCCTGTAGTTTGCCACATCAAGTAAATACAATTTCAAATTTAGAATGATTTTTGAAAAAGTTTCCGTTTGATTTTATCGAATCATTCCAGAGGAGAAGAAGAAGAAGAAGGAAAAAAATCAAAGAAAATTGAAGTGCAAACATTGAGTTTGATGGGAGGGGATTCAGTAAATGTTCGTGAAACTAATTAATTACTTATGCTTATTTGAATATCCAATTTATTTGCTTATGGCTTATAGCAACATTTTGGCTGGTGGAACAGGATCCCGGTATGCGAGAGTTGGAAACTGGTAACATACGGAGAATGTTTAGAGGAAAGTAAACTTTAAAGCTTTAGGATATAAAGTACCCCGTGGTAGTGGGTGTATATCTAACTTAGGGAATCACAGCAACACTGCTGATGCCTTAATTAATTGATACAGTTTCAAGGAGAAAAATACTACCTCTTATGAAAAGTTGTAAAATGTTTTTACATTTTCCTGTAATATTACTATTTAATATATCACGACTAAGGCAATTTCCTTAGCTTTGTGATGAGATTATAAATTCTGGTATCCTTCCAGTACTGGCAAAGTTATAAATGAAAATTTTACAAGATGTTTGCATTAATATCAATCATACGCACCATGTTGCACAAAAAGCTGTCAGGATAGAAAGACTATATTTCCGCCATTAAGCTGCTCGCCGTCGAAACAGATAACTCTATGTATTCCAGAGAAATTGGTTAAGGCAAACATGTACACATTAATACCACAGAGAGGTTAGAGAACCGATTGTTTCCCGCATAAACAGCAGGTGAGGGATCAACTGCTGTACACAGAGACATCTAGGACATATTAGGAAACGATAATAGAGTTTACTTATGGAGGATCAAAGCATACATCAGGATATTCGTACTTCTGGCCATAACACTATTTTAACAAGCATATGCGATTGCAATCAGGATATTTTTGGGATGATTAAACAATATTAGTAGATAGATTAGTTGGAATCATATGGACTCCACGTTACTGTGGTATTTCGGGAAATAAAAACAGATTCGAGGTAGCTGGAATGGGTTCCAACCAGTGGACAGTAAAAAGCGACAACGTATAGCTTTGTTAAGCACTAAGGACTGAACTTTAATAAGGCTCGAATATAATCCGCAATAGAATGGAAAAGCAGCATAATGGTACGGAATTTTGGCCATCGTGTGATACGGTTCGGATGCTGACAAACTGAACAAACTCAAACTAAGTTGATCCATGGTTATTCTAACTCAATACTTCACTCTTCTTCACTCGATTTCTAATTTTTCACTCTCTGAGTAGGACCTACAGTTTTACGCCGGTTCCGAACGGTATTTTAAGAAACTTTTCATGACCAAGTATTCGACAGTGTCGTCATCACTAAGCGAGGTGGCCTTTGTCGAAGGAAATGTAAGTTGGTCAGAGTAGGGATCGAACCCTTGTTCTCATGTGCAAGAGCCGCGCATACTATTTGACAGAAAATACCATACTCTCATAGCGGAATGATAGGTCTAGAACAAATGAGTTACTGGTGTAGAGGGATATGTTAATTTCAACACGGATGGGTCAAAAATTAGGTCTACTCTAGGGAACTGATCATTGACTACATTCTTCGTAGGCCGGATCATTGTACAGTGTCTCAAGCCGAAACGTTAGGTTTTCGGGTTGTTACTGGCTGTCTAAAGGAATAGTAGACCAGCAGCTATTGGGTTATATGTGTCCTCCGACAGTCAATCAATAACCAAGTCAAAATAGTATTTATGATTCCTGAATTCAATATCTACTCAGGACCGCCGCAGATCTCCCATCAGTAAAATATAGATGCAGAGATGGCCTATCAGTAAAATATTCCGCTGATATGGATGCCAGGGCACATGCATATTCCAGGGAACTGCTGAGCTAATGAGATGGCCAGACTAGTTCCTATCTATCTTAGAGGTTCCATAGGAACTGTAATGGTAATTACAGCGGCTGGTAATTATATTCTGTAAGAAAGATTCTACATGACAATGCAGGAGAGAAGGATGAGGGAGAAGAGAAGGATGAGGAGTTTATGTACGAGCAAGACAAATCTGTCCGATATTCAGGATTTTCTGAGGCGCAAATTCGACTATTTTGTGTATTCAAGAAGCCCTTCACATGGAGAATGACTAATAGTTGGTTTTATAATAAAATTCATCCTCTTTTTTATACAAAATCATCGAGTTACAATTTAAGAGGTGAAATTTCATCACAATTCTTTGATTGGCCCAAACCTTACATCTCTCTTATCAAATGTTTATGATTGGCCACAGGTGCGTATGATGAATATTATTTTGTAGATCATTATACAATATATTTGAGGCCATTGACAACTTGGGAAATATTTGAGTTCTTGATTCTAAAAAAATGCAAGAGCTTGACGTAGTAAGGGTAGCAACTTTTGTGACTCCTGCTTATATTCTGGGAACATTTTAAATTGTTTTCTCTAATTTGTCAGTACAAGTTATTATTAAAATGTTATCGCTTGTCTTTTACTAAAGGTCGAAGTAATAGTTTTGGGAATTTTGACTCGTACCTTTGATTGGTTAAGAAGTTATATCATTCTTATTAAAAATGATTGTTATCGCTCACTCTTGCGTATGAGTAATATTAGTTATGAATAATATTAGAACCGGAACGTGTTGGCATGCCCGTATAAGCTGATAATCATATTCGGCAAGATCGATCCTATATAATTATCCAGGAGAAAAGGACGAGGAACACAGTTTGTGCGCGCGCAAGTCAAATCTATCCGATATTGGAAAGGAGGAGATCCACGAACCCTCTATCTCTAGAACCGGCTATATGTCAATACTTCTGTCAGTTTGGGCGGGACACTGCCTAATTGGTGGACACGCTCGAAAACTAATTGTCAGTGTTAATGACTTCCATAGAAGCTGTCACTATAAGGAAAAATGCATATTCTTTGAGCATGTCTAGCACCATCCAGTAGGCGGCTGTCTACTCTGGAGCCATACTTGTTTGCGGATCTGGAAGAGTTTTCCCAGTTAGGCGTAGACAAGAGCTTGAGACTTTTGGTGCAAAGAAATGGTTCGATGGTGGGGTTAGTACTAAATCCAGTTAGCCCGAGATATTAAAATGGACTAATAAATCTAAGCGAGTCCTTAATCCGCGGCCTCCAACATCAAACCGAACCTAACCTAATCTGCTAATCTTTCCAATTTAAACCTTCAATATGTTGTCTATTATCACCTCCACTTTCATTTGCTATAAACCACATAAGTTTTGTGATAAAATCTCCTAACAATATGCACTAATATATAAAATAAAATTCTAATAATATCAATTATACGCATAAGGGCACTTTCTAGACACATGGATCATATTTTTACCAATATCACTAAGAGAGGTGTTGAATATCATAAGAGAGGGAGAGAATTAGGAAGACTAGCACCATAGATTTGTAAAAATTTTATTAGTTAACACTTCGTTAATTTCTTGAGTTGGTAGCAAAGGTTCAAGTACCTATGCTTTTTCTGAATAAAAGATTTTGGTACAACATCTTTGATGTCCACAATAAGTTTGTGGGAAATTTGCGTTTTGGGGATTGAAAAAGGAAAGATCAGGAAGGAGGTAGTATTTGGTCTTAATTTTTTCAATCTTTGGTTAGTACAATTAGCGCACAGAATGTCCAGCTACTGAGCTAGGCGTATGTATAGAAATTTTTTCATGAGACAGATCACCAATGCCTGTACTCGTCTGTCCTAGCTTAATCTTATGAAATGTATTCCACATTCGTTGATATGTCCAGCTAATATTTGCTTTAAATCCGATACATTTTGGCCGCTTTAGATTTAAGGTTAAAATTTCGCAATATTTGTATCACAATCACTAAAGTTCTCCCCAATTCCTTCATGGCATGTAATGGGAAACCATTTTTTTATCACTAAGAAAGGTAACGAATGTCATAAGCTGCAGAAGTAAGAAGACACAGATTATATACTGGGATATTTTTTTATTAATAAAGTCTTAGTAGATTCGTTGAATTACTTGCAAAGGCTGGGTGACTAATTCAGGGTGTCTCAGTAAGAATGCACTTTTTCGTTTTTACATAAAAACACATATTTTTTGAGATAGTTGTCATATTTTTCATTGGATTGTAAAGAAGATATGTTTCGATTAAGTATGGAATAAAATATGCGTCAAATGACAGGCCGTTACTCTTTTCATGAAATTTTCTCTGACTTTTTCAAAGAGATGTGGCTGTATCTCACCGATGACTCGTTGGATCTTGGATTTGAGCTCAGGAATTGTTTCTGGTTTATTGGCATAGATCCAAGATTTCATATAACAGCAAAGAAAGAAATCGCTCAGTATTAAATCGCAAGGATCTTGATGGCCAGTTGACATCAGACTTTATTTAAATCAGTCATTCGCCATGATACCCGAAAATAATGCATACAAAAGAATATATCGAATGCAGTGCCAAATGTAAATGCAATGTATGATGGCAACCCTGCTGGATGTTTAAACAGACAAAAGCACACACAGGCAAATGATTCGCATTATATATTACTATACATATATATATATACATATATATATGTTAAGTAACTTAATCTAAATCAGTCATACGTCATGGTGGCCAAAACTAGCATATACGAATGATTATGGGGAAAGCAGTGAGAAATGGGAATACAGTTGACGATGACAACAATGCTGGCTGTCCTCTGTTGGCACTATAGCCTATCTTACAATAGCGTTTTTAAGATAATTTGTTCTGGAAATCGTTGCTGTACTTAATGGGAAAATAATTTACGATATCAACCCTGTTGGCTTCTTAAAATTTGGCATTCACACGCACGCAAATGCTGCACATTATATATTATAATAGACATATATTAAGTAATTTATATTTAAATCAGTCATACGCCATGTTACCCACATCTAATGTATTCGAATCAATATAACGAATTCTGTGCCAAATGTAAATCAAATGTATGATGGCAACCCTAGTGGCTGTTTAAGCAAACATAAGCATACACAAGCAAATGCTTCGCATTATATATTATTATATAGACATATGTATTAAGTAACTGAATTTAAATCAGTCATACACCATGGTGGCCAAAATTATTATATACCAATGAAAGTAGAGGAAGCCGTAACGAAATGGATTACAATTCACGATGGTAACCCAGCTGGCTGCTAAAACAGCCACAAGAAAATACATGCAATTATTTCACATTATATATTCTAATATACCTACATTTTGTAACTTGCATTGAAATCAGTCATTCGTCAGGATGCCCAAAATTAGTTTATACGAATGATTGTAGAGAAAGCAGTGCCAAATAGGAATACAACTCATACACGCTTCATATTATATATTGTAATATGAATATACTTAGTAACTTGTATTTAAATCAATCATACACCATGGTGGCCAAAACTAGTATATACTTTACGAATGAATGTAGGAGAAGCCATGACAAATGGGAATACAATGCACGATGGTAACCCTGCTGGCTGCTGAAACAGCCACAAGCACATACATGCAATTGATTCGCATTATATATTGTAATTACATAGATTTTTTGACTTACATTTAAATCAGTCATACGTCATGATGCCCAAAACTAGTGCATGCGAATGAATGTAGCGATGGCAGCCCTGCTGGCTGCGTAAACTGACACGCAAATGATATCTTATATCTTATATAATAACAATATCGGTCAATAAAATTAAAATTCAAATAACGGGGTTTTCAATAAGAGCGCTACAAAAGTTTTTTTAAATAACATAAATTTTTATTCCTGTGAAAGTACGTTCGATGCCATTATGTATGGAACTCGACTTCTTTTCCATGGCCACCACGGGCACACTTGCAGAAGTCCAGACTCTGAACCCAATTTTCGACGGTTTTCAAGCCGATACTGCTGCAATTTCACGTTCGAGATTCGTACGAAGTTCATCAATCGGCGCTGGCTTGTTGGCATAGACCATAGACTTGACGTAGCCCCACAGGAAATAATCTAACGGCGTCAAATCGCATGACCGAGGCGGCCAATCGACTGGGCTATTTCGTGAAATAACACGTTCACCAAACTTGGTTTCCAATAAATTGATTGTGGCATTCGCTGTGTGGCTTGTGGCGCCGTCCTGTTGGAACCACATGTCCTCGAAGTCCATATTATCCAATTGGGGCCAAAAATATTCGGTTATCATTGAACGGTAGCGATTCGCATTCACAGTAATGTGCCGGTCTTGATCATCACGGAAGAAGTACGGCCCAATGACGCCGCCGGCCCATAAACCGCACCAAACCGCAATTTTTTCGGGATGCAATGATGACTCATGGATTACGTGTGGATTGCTGTCTGACCAACAACGCATATTTTGCTTATTGACGAAGCCATTCAGCCAGAAATGAGCCTCATCGCTGAAGATGCTTTTCGGATGAAAATCCGAATCATTTTCAAGTTGTTGCTCAGCCCAATTCACGAACATACGACGCTTATGGTGGTCAAGCGGCTTCAGTTCTTGCGTCAATTTGATCTTGTAAGGAGGTAGGCCAAGATCTTTTCGCATAATTCGCCACAACGACGTCACAGAGATGCCCAGCGCTTGAGTACGACGCGTCTCTGTTGAAAAACCCTTTAGTATCCACATATTAAGTAGGTTCTTTATATTTAAATAATTTTTTATATTTAAATCACTTATACGCCGTGATTTCCAAAATCAGATTATATGATTGAATGTCGCGAATACATTCTCTGCCAGCTGTAATTTTTATTCAAATCACTTATACGCCGTGATTCCCAAAATAGTTTATATGATTGAATGTCGCGAATACATTCTTTAATACGAAAGCAGTTTACGATGGCAACTCTGCCAGCTGTTTAAACAGATACAAACAAAGGCTTTTTAATATATATAATAATATAGATCGGCCGTATTCATAAAAAGTTATGAGAGGTTTGAAAGACAGAAGACAGAAACAAAACCCTTCTCAAATCTCTCACAACTTTTTATGCATAAAGCGGTTATACATTAAATAACTTATATTAATATCAGTCATACGCGCTGTTGCTCACAACTAGCACATTTAAATAAATGGAGCGAACGTAGTTCCAAACAGGAATACTATGTACGATGGCAACCCTGCTGGCTCCTTAAACAGACATATTTTGCAAATGCTTCGACTGATAGTTACTTATACACATACATATCTCCTCAACACAACCCCAATAAAATATGTAAAGACCCCATGATGATAACGACGATGATTCAGACAATAAAGCAAATGAACTGAAACGAATGGAGAAATGTAACAGAATGAAGAGAACGCCAACTACAGCAAAAACAAAAACAACACCAATAAGGCAAACATCATATAAAAGGCTTTTTGGAGAAATCCAAAGAGAAGAGAACGACACACAATAAGCACACACACACACACACATGCATACGCCAATAAATGAGGAATGACTAGCTGCCCCTCTCCCCAGGAAGAGAGGTTAAACTAAAGGGACCTCAGCCACACTAATGGTTAGAGAAAGAAACGGAACAAGACAAAACAAAAAAAGTCTCTAAGGATTGTAAACCTCATACCAAATAAGCATACACACATGGCGAGAGATAGAAAGAGCGAGAGAGAAACAGAGACACATGAATTCACGCACACACAGCCTCCCTTCTACAGCCACTAGTGCTGTGGAAAATGCTACAGTAAATGTGAATGCCTTTTCATATATTACACAGTGAAGTAGTGTAAGTTTATGGTATCTTGTATATGTTTTTGTGAGCAATATATGTGTAGTTGTATTTTTCCCGACCGGGTTTTGTGTGTGTTTGTTTTTGTTGTTTGTGTATTGAAACACTCGGCGTTATTTTATGTCGGGCTATATGGCGTTGCAGCTTTTTTTTTGATATTGCTCAACATTTTAGCGGAAGTGGAAGTGCTGGATAAGAAGTATACATCCATACATACGTAAACACTTACATATACACACAACAATAAAGCTGTAGAAAGAAGAAGTCGTAGTAATGGCACCCAGTACTCAAAAAGTAGAAAATAAGGCATACCAATTTTGTGGAGGACATTTAGAGAGGCAGCGAAAACTTTTAAGAAATGTATGAGTAAACAAGCAAAAAGAAGCACAAGGAAATATAGATAAAGAAAATAACCCAAAAATATACAGCAAATAGCATTTAAATAGATATTCACTACAAAACACTATGATGCAGAAAGGAAAGCCACAATGTTTGCAGTAAAAGACAAAAACAGGGGAAGAGCGAGAGTGAATGACAGAGAAAGAGAGAGAGAGATTGTTGAACTAGGTTTTTATTAGGAATGTAGTTTGATAACTGAAATACTTAGAACCAAAAGTCTTTAGGAACAAACAAACATCCAACACAATAAAATTGGCAAAATTATGTAAACAATTAAATGAGAAATATACTTTCATGAATCAAAGTTTTTCTGCTTTGTACTTCTCGGTACTGATAATAACAAGTCATGACGATGATTTTCAGCTTTTATTTACATTTTAAAGTGTTAATTTATCGCCAGTACTTCCAGAGATATACCACAAAATATCTTAGGAAAATCTATTAATATTAATTATACGCACGGGTGCCGAAAATTACAAAATTCAAAAACGGCACTAAAACTGTTCTCATGATCGTTATACAATTTTTAAGTTTTTAGTATTTCACAATGGATCCAATTGGCTGGCTTTCAGGGCCAGGTTTTGATATTAATAATAATACAGTGGGTGGCCCACGAGCACTTAACCAGCGATGTTTTAATGAAAAATTAACTTCCATATAGACTAAATATCATTTGTTTGGTCTTTTAAGGTTTTCTCTATACCTTTTGAAGATGCTATCGATCAATCGGGCTCCGCAGTTGAGGCTGATCATTTGGGACATTAAAAAAAATGGTTTCCCTTTACATTCCATGAGGGAATTGGGGAGAGCTTCTCACAACCCGTGAGCTGTGCACTTTCTAGTTTTATACTCACTGAAATGGGGTCTACAGTTTTTACACCGATTACGTACGGTATTTTGAGAAGCTTTTTCATTACTAAATACTCGATAGTGTCGCCATCACTATGCGAGGTAACCGCCGCTGAAAGAAATTTAAGGTGGTCAGAGCAGGAATCGAACCCAGGATCTCAGGTACAAGGGGCGCGCACACTAATCATTTCACCACCGACAGCCGCATTTTAAAAATTCCTGGCGAGATCTGCGGGCGATAAGTTCTCCCACTCTTGCCGGATATACCCTTTCAGAGCTCCAAATGTCTCTGGCTTGTTCGCGTAAACCAGTAAACCCATAAATCTTAACGCGGCAGTTTCGAGCGGCAAAATCATCGATCTTGCAGAGCAATGTAAATAGCGAATGCGAGCCGTAATCCCGTCCTTTAAAATGTTCATTATCGCGCGATATTTGGAGATTTTGTCCATTACTTTTTAAAGATGCTATCGGTCAAGTCGGCGCCGCCATTATTGATGACCATTGGAGCGCTTTATACCCATTTGAAATCGCTCTGGCGGGAACTTGGGGTGATAAGCTCTCGTACTCTTGTGGGATATTATCATTGAGAGCATTCAGAGTCTGTACCTTGTTCACACAGACCCGTGTCTTTACTAACCTTTAATGAAAGAAGTCTGGAACGTTCAAATTAGGGCGATCTTGTTGTACACTGCAGATAGTTAACGCGAAATGGAACGCATCGTTAAAAATTTAAGTTTCGAATAAACCCTTAAAACAGAAGTCTGGAGCGATCAATCTGGTCACCTGCACACCAATGTAAATCACGAACGATAGCCTGAAATACGTCCTTCACAACGATAATTTTCGCGCGGCATTTTAAAATTTTTTCTATTACTGTTTGAAGGTGCTATCGTTCAAGTGGGCGCCGCCATTAATGATGACCATCTGGGCGCTCTTTATCCTAGAACATCTGGAAATTTTAAATTAGGGCGATCTTGCCGGCCACTGTAAATCGCCAACGCGAATTGGAACGCATCCTTAGTAATGCCCATTTCCACATAAACCCTAAAAACAGCAGTTTGGAGCGATCAAATCGGTGATGTGCACACCAATGTCAATCGCGAACGCGAGCCGGAAATTCATCCTTCAAAATGCCTAAAATAATACTCTGGACAAACGTTTCACCTTTTAGTTGAGATATCGGACGTAAATATCCCCCGTATACTCGAAAAGTTATAGGTCAGTATACTTGAAGTATATTGTATTAAAATCAACCATACACAGTGATGCCCATATATAACAAATCAATGGCATTTGGTACAAGTCGAGAAATTGTATCTAGAATAGTTAGTGAAATAAATATTAAATATGAATTTATACTGATCTAGAATAAGATGTATATTTTTCCATTGGAAATCCAATAGACAAAATCCTATTTACAAACAAAGGGTATTTTTTTTAAATATATTGATATAACAACTGTCTTGTATAGGCGTAGACGAAAGGATACTCTGGAGAAACTTTCTAGATTTCATTTGAGATATCGATCGTCAACATCTCCCGAAGACTCGTAAAGTTATAGGGCGCTATACTTCAAGTAACTTGTATTAACATCAATCATACGCAGTGATACCTATGTCTGACGAATCAATGATTTTGGGTACAAGTCGGAAAATTTTGTTTAGAGTAGTTAGCGCAGTCAGTATTAAATCTGAATTTATACGAATCTATAATAAGATGAATATTTTTCCATTGGAAATTAAAAATACAAAATGATATATAAAAAAAAAATATATTTTTTCAAAATATTAGCATTACAGCTATTTTATATAGGCGTAGATGAAAGGATAATATGAAAAATTGTTGAACCTCTTATTTGAGATATTGATTGTTAATATCCCGCCAGTAGAATTTTTTTTATACTATAAAATTATGGGGAAAAATATAAACCATTAAATACACAAAAGGATCCTTTGCCTGAACTTTTTAGTTATTTGTTGAGATGTTGCTCGTTATTATTTCTTGAATATTTTGAAAGTTATGATATAATTTGTTTTAACTAATATATATTTAAATCAATCATACGCATTGATATAATATCCCAAGGATTTGCCAAGCGAACCTTGAATTTCGATGTAGAGTAGTTAGCAAGGAAGTGCTAACAATTCCCTGTGAGGTCAAAACGTTCTGCTTTAATTTCATTTTCTTAATCAACCATCCTGAAGATACCTTCCTACCTGCCAGAGAATCCAGTATATGTTTACAAAATTGTTCATACGCTCTGGCGTATCTATAAAGCGATCGACAAACTCTAGCTGCGTAGCATTTTATAAATTTTAAAATTGGTTTTCTTTATGTTTATTACGTGGTAAATTTGATTACCTCTAACACATTATTGGAATATTTTAGTTTTTTGAAATACATAAAACATTATAGCTGTTTTATTAGGGCATGGATAAAAGGATTCAGGCATCAAGTCAGGCACAGTAGTTGGGCATCTGATGATGAACTTGTCAAGGAGTTCGAAACTAGTTATTCCAGTAAGTGTACTTAACTGAATTGTCTATTATTTACAAGAAAAATCTAGCCATTTTTCAATTAGAATGTTCCTGACTTTATAAGCTTGTAGTATGAACTTCTAATACATTGACTAGAACTAACGACATCGGCCATATAATTGTCTCCTTTAATTTAGTATCTCTAACCGAAAAGTTTCCCGAGAATCCCATTCAAATTTCCAATTTTATAAAAGCATTCATCCGGCAAAAAGTTGCCAGAGAATCCCACTCAAATTTGCAATTTTATAAAAGTATTCATACGCCCTGATGTACCGGTAATGGAAATTTCGGATCCTGTTTTTAATTTTCTGTTAATCTAACTTTAGACTTGTTGTGTGATAAATTAGATTACGGGCCACCTTTATTGCATTTTTGGAATTGTTTACAGTCTACTAATTGCTTACATCTTCTTAGCGTAACATTTTCAAGAAACTGTTTCTCGACATTGGCTTTGATTTTAACTGACTTAATTTTTGTGAGCGTATTCCTTTTCTATACCTTGTACACCAACACGTTTTTAATGTAACATGTTCCATCCGTTTTCTATTTTTCATTTTAAATTTAATATTTAGTTTAGAAACTTTGCTTTTCTATTCCCTTTTTAGGATTTCTCTAACTTTACACATTCTTTGTTGTACCCCTCCATTCCATTCTTTGTTGTACCGCTGGTTCTTTTGTTTGCAAGTTTTTTTCGTTTTGTACTTCCTTTTGTGCTATATTTGTGCTTCTGTTGTTGTTGCTGTTGTTGTTGTGGTTCAGCTCAAACCCCAAAAGGCACCTTTTAGAATAACAAACATCATTTTTGCACGATGGTTGTTCTCGCACACTGAAGGCTCCCCAGAGTGTAAACTTTTGCTACAATTGTGTGCTAGTGAGTGTTTTGGTTAGGAGTTTGGTTGTAGCAAAGAAAAGGGCATATAATGTAAGCCCTACAGGAGTTACAAGGAGATAACACAATTCCATTGCCTGTCGTTATAGTCTCTCATTTAAATCTTTACGATTTCTTAAAAAAAAAAAATTTCGAAAAGTTTTCATTAAGCTTTTGTTGTTATTATTGCTCTTCGGCAGTTGAAAATGTTCCCCAAAAGTTTTGAGCATCTCTCGTACCTTTCGAATAACACCAATTACGTAAAATTTCTCCCTTCACTTACAGAGTTATTTATGATAATGTCATAAGTCCTTTGAATTAATATCAATCATACGCTCAAGTGTTCAATGACTAGAGTTTCTTGTAATTATAGCGTAAGCATGGGGGGGGGGGGGAGAGATTGGGGTAATTTAATAACATTAATTAAAAATGATTAATAGTGCCACCTTGGAAGAAGTTGCCTGGAGTCTGTATGAAAAGTATTTATGAAATTTTCTGATGTTATGTACTTAAGTTCCCAGCTACACCATGACTTAAATCAAGTTTTTTGATTTAGTTTAAAAATTTTACTTTTGAAGGATTCGCAGATATAAATACAAACATTAGCATATACTTCGCGTATTCCTTTTCGCGATGTGCCAAGGAAAATTTGGTGCTCTTTCTGAATCTATAGAATCGAATTGAGTGGAATTGAAAATCCAGAGTATATAAATAATAATATTACAGCCTGTTTCTGTATATCGTTCGAAATCTGTCGTTCATGTTCTCGATGAAATAAAGTTGATTTGGGTTTCACAATCTTGTCGTTTGGAAACGAATGGAAACCTAACATTTTTCATAACTTTCCAGTACAAATTTTGTTTTCTCTATTTCGTTTGCTTAGCTTTTCGTTCGAGATAGAGAGACATGCTGTTAGTATTGTTTCAGAGCTAATATATTTTATATCCAATATAAACGGTTGACACTTCTAATTCTTCTAAACCACGTTTCAATATTACCAGATGAGAGATTATTTTCTAAAACAATAAAATATTCTCCCATTTTCTTCCCTTAAAATCTCCATCATTGATCCTTTAATTTCATTGAGAGCGGGCTTGAAGTGTTTACTTTAATGCCTTTTTAAAACTATATACTTCTGCCTTGTAAAGGGTATTTCAACAGAGACGCTACAAAAGTAAAGCGATAGGGACAGCAAACGACGCCATATTTTTTCCCACTCTTTTGACATTTCTCTTCAGTAAGGTTTGCCATTTCATCATGGAAAGATATACGAGCCAACAACGAGTCGAAATTATTAAAATTTACTACCGAAATTTGGAGTCTGTGGCCTCAACTTTAAGAGGCCTCAACAATCAGCGATGAGGCTCATTTCTGGCTGAATGGCTTCGGCAGTAAGCAAAATATGCATTATTGGTCAGACAGCAATCCACACGTAATCCATGAGTCATCATTGCATCCCGAAAAAAAAATACTGTTTGGTGCGGTTTATGGGCTGGCGGCGTCATTGGGCCGTACTTCTTCCGTGATGATCAAGACCGGCACATTACTGTGAATGCGAATCGCTACCGTTCAATGATAACCGAATATTTTTGGCCCCAATTGGATAATATGGACTTGGAGGACATGTGGTTCCAACAGGACGGCGCCACAAGCCATACAGCGAATGCCACAATCAAACCAAGTTTGGTGAACGTGTTATCTCACGAAATGGTCCAGTCGATTGGCCGCCTCGGTCGTGCGATGTGACGCCGTTAGATTATTTCCTGTGGGGCTACGTCAAGTCTATGGTCATGCCAACAAGCCAGCGACGATTGATGAACTACGTACGAATATCGAACGTGAAATTGCAGCAATATCGGCCGATTTATGCTTGAAAACCGTCGAAAATTGGGTCCAGCGTCTGGACTTCTGCAAGCGTGCCCGTGGTGGCCATGCAAAAGAAGTCGAGTTCCATACATAATGGCATCGAACGTACTTTCACAGGAATAAAGAATTTCATTGGTATCTAAAACCGGTTTTGGTTTATTTAAAAATACTTTTGTAGCGCTCTTGTTGAAAAACCCGTTATTATCAACCTAAGCTAGGAATGGGGTATCATTTGGAGAAGTGAAAGCGAATGAATCCGATAATTTTAATTTATAATGATTCGAAGTTTTATTTAAGTTTTAAGGTAAAGGCTTGGACTTTTCATATATTTTTTATATATTTGTACTTCCTTCAATCGTTAGCACTTATATTTATATAGACTTGAAACGGTATTGTCTTTTGGTTTAATGTCGTTTCATTTAAAGCAACTTGATCTCGTTTGGTCGATAGAGACGTCTTAAAATCTACAAAAACAACTGCATTAATATCAATCAGGCGTTGTAGTGCGTAAAATGGTATCATCAATATCTCAGGGTATTATAAATATCTCAGTAGGTATTATCAATATCTCAGTAGGAATTAGAGAAGGGGGCAACTAATACGCCCAATAAATTAAATTTTCTATGACACGAAGTTTATTAAGTCTTTGTGTTAGAGACTTGGCGTGTTAATTACAATTTTGTATGCTTATTTTTGTTTATTTTTCGTCTCATTTAATACCTGACACCTGTATTTATATAGATTTACAACAATGTTTCCATTGGCTTTAATGTCGTTTCATTTCCATCAACTTGTTTTCGGTATCTATAAAGATACAGTTGAAAATCTGCGAGAAACACTGTATTAATATCAATCATACGCCGTTGTGTGCAATATGGTATTACCAATATCTCAAAGGACAAGCCTAGGAATAGAGTACGAATTAAAGGCAGTTTGGTGCAAATAAATGAACAGATTTAAAAACATTTTCCCTCGATTTCTAACATTCCTTTAATTGCTTAAAAAATCTGATTTGTATGCCAATAAAAATATTGTTTAATTTTCTGCTTCCTTGCACATCATGCTTCACGGGCTGTTAGGCTCCCCAGTGGCTCCTCCACCATTTTGCCATCAATATATTTTGATTTTATTTCCTTTTGTAAGAGCAGCCACTAAAAAAATCGCATGCTGTGTGGCATGGCATGTCTGCCATGTTGATATATTAACTTTGGTATAAAATGTATAAACTTTAAATGGAAAACATGAACTACAAGTGTAAAGTTTCCATTTTTCACCACACATCGACCTAAACAAAATCCCCGCAATTCCCCACATCTCCCCTCTACACACACACACACACCCACACCACACAACATTCTAACATTTGCCATCGTAATTGGATGGGAATTGGATGTGATTGGAAAACCATCATAGGTTTACAATCCGACATAGAGATTTAGCTGCTGGCCATATCCACAGGGTGCAACATGAGAGTCCATGTATAGGAATTGTTTGTATTTTCTTAATGTTTCTAATCCTTAATAGTTTAATAGTAAACAATTTAAACATAACACGGATTGGTTGCTGGATTTATCCCAACCATTAACTATATTAATTGCCACAAACAATCCAAGAGATATTAAAGTAAAATCTTGATAGCCAGTCGGGAATAATGAAGGCAATTGGAAATGAAAAACCCTATGGCGAACTAGAGCCATCAGCATCATTATCTTTATCATCATCATTCTTAACGACGAAGCCATCAATGCTAGCGATCGGGGTTAAGTGTTGGTTATTTATCGGTTAAGCAACCTTTTTCTAGTTCACCCAAACCAAAATCCGGTTTCCGGTTTCCTGCTGCTGCGATTCCTTCGGAAAGATGATAAAAGCAAAGCAAAATGTAACGACGATAATGTTTTGATGGCGCTTCTGACATAAGTATTAATGAATACTTTAGTATTTAACTGAGGCTAAACTGTTGTAAATTCTCCAAACCCCTCTTTTTTTGCATCGATTGCTTTGCGTTGGTATCTGATGTTATTCCGTTCAGTTATTTCATTTTTCATCTATCGCAATTTCTATTTTGATTTCGAATGAAATGAGAGGAGTAGAGTTAAGAAACTTTTGACCCAATTCATTTGTCAACAACAAGAAAACGAATAGGCCAATCGAAAGAAACTTAAAAAGTATTAAGGAATTGTATTTTCAAAAATTTAAAAACACAGGAGATTTAAATTTCTGCCTTCAAAAACTTTAGTTTATTGAAATGACATTTCAAAATATTTAAAATGATGCATTCATTGGCGTAATAACAGAGATATATACGATTTTAATAAATTAATATCAATCATACGTCTCTTGGTTCACAGGAAGCCAATTTTAAAACTGAGATTTGTGTAGTACAAATGGCTGACGTGCTGACATTTATTTGTCTTTTCTTGCCAAAAGTTACGCAAAAAGTTTACAGTTGTTTGTACATTAATATCAATCATACGCCTGTAATGCTATTCACTTTGTGTGATGTCATACAAGATATATATATAAATAAATTAACTATAACTATAACCATAACTATAACTATAACTATAACTATAACTATAACTATAACTATAACTATAACTATAACTATAACTATAACTATAACTATAACTATAACTATAACTATAACTATAACTATAACTATAACTATAACTATAACTATAACTATAACTATAACTATAACTATAACTATAACTATAACTATAACTATAACTATAACTATAACTATAACTATAACTATAACTATAACTATAACTATAACTATAACTATAACTATAACTATAACTATAACTATAATTATAACTATAACTATAACTATAACTATAACTATAACTATAACTATAACTATAACTATAACTATAACTATAACTATAACTATAACTATAACTATAACTATAACTATAACTATAACTATAACTATAACTATAACTATAACTATAACTATAACTATAACTATAACTATCACTATAACTATAACTATAACTATAACTATAACTATAACTATAACTATAACTATAACTATAACTATAACTATAACTATAACTATAACTATAACTATAACTATAACTATAACTATAACTATAACTAATAACAGTGGACATACGAGTGTGAAGAAAAGAATGGGCAGGCGAGCGGTTATCGTCGCCAAAGTTGAGTCACAGAAGTTACACGAGCGCAAGTTCCCGATAAAGAAGTTTTCAACAATTAGATCTCAATAATAGCCAGAGGATCCAAATCTACAGCACGACTCTTCTGTCTAAACGTTTCGTAAACCCAGATAAATACCGATTTCATAGATAAACATTTTCTGACAAATTTATATTAATATCAATCATACGTTCCTGTATATGTTGGTGATATTGACAGGATCAAAATCCACAAAATCAAAATGAACTCCTGAGTAAAGTGGCATTTTGTAAAATGAAATCACAGACGAGTCTAAGATCCAATCAGCGGATGGAAAATGTCAATAACCAAAAATATTGCACATCATTAAAAGCTGATATTGAATACTGGCACAAGTGTATCCTACATTGAAAATTGACGTCTAACGAGGATTTGGAACTTTGCTGTTGTCTCACTTTTGAAATATCAAGACTTCAATGACACAGTACAATACCAAATTTTCCTATTCCAAGCTT
Organism: Phaonia tiefii; assembly: GCA_963931995.1. Classification (NCBI taxonomy): domain Eukaryota; kingdom Metazoa; phylum Arthropoda; class Insecta; order Diptera; family Muscidae; genus Phaonia; species Phaonia tiefii. The sequence goes on from OZ008370.1 coordinate 23,249,358, forward strand.
GGAGCATCTCAGGGAAACGAATTAGAGGCCACTGAAGAGATTTGGCTGCATTACGAAATTCTTATTAAAAAATATGCTACTCCCGCAACTACAAGAGCGCACAACGGGACGAAATTCAGTCACAGATTTAGTCAGATACACATAATCCTAGACAAATGCCGATGTCATAGGTACACTTCCTAACACATCTTTATTAATATCAATCATACGACCCCATATATGATGGTGATATTGATTGTCGACTATATTGTTATCGAAGTTAACTCCAAGGTACTGTGGAATTTTGTAAAATGAAATCGTGGACGAGCTGCCTAACCAATAAAGGATGCACTTTCATAAAAGCGCAATAAAGAGGGTGTAGGGCGACGGCGGAAAGAGGGCGAGGGCGTCTTACACAAAAGAGTGCGTTGGAGGAGGACTTGGAATATCATGACTTCAGTGTTATAATAAAAATCAAGTCCTTTATATAATATAATACCCAGTTTAGAGCTTTTCACAGGAATTTGTTGCTGAACGCTGAAGAAACTTGTATGCAATACGAAAGCCCTATGAAAGGAATTGGGACGTTTCTGGAACTACGAAGAGCGCACAACGGGCCGAAATTCAGGTTTATATGAATGCCCATAATAATGCCATGAGACTAGGCACCAACTGCACGAGTTTTCACTCCAAACCTTACTTAATCCCAGACAAATGTCGATTACATAGGGGACCAATTCCTAAGACATCTGTATTAATATCAATCATACGGCCCCATATATGATGGTGTTAATCTACAGGATCGAAGTTAACTCCAAGGTACTGTGGAATTTTGTAAAATGAAATCGTGGACGAGCTGCCTAAGCAATAAAGGATGCACTTTCATAAAAGCGCAATAAAGAGGGTGTGGGGCGAGGGCGTCTTACACAAAAGAGTGCGTTGGAGGAGGACTTGCAATATCATGACTTCAGTGTTATAATAAAAATCAAGTCCTTTATATAATATAATACCCAGTTTAGAGCTTTTCACAGGAATTTGTTGCTGAACGCTGAAGAAACTTGTATGCAATACGAAAGCCCTATGAAAGGAATTGGGACGTTTCTGGAACTACGAAGAGCGCACAACGGGCCGAAATTCAGGTTTATATGAATGCCCATAATAATGCCATGAGACTAGGCACCAACTGCACGAGTTTTCACTCCAAACCTTACTTAATCCCAGACAAATGTCGATTACATAGGGGACCAATTCCTAAGACATCTGTATTAATATCAATCATACGGCCCCATATATGATGGTGTTAATCTACAGGATCGAAGTTAACTCCAAGGTACTGTGGAATTTTGTAAAATGAAATCGTGGACGAGCTGCCTAAGCAATAAAGGATGCACTTTCATAAAAGCGCAATAAAGGGGGTGTGGGGCGAGGGCGTCTTACACAAAAGAGTGCGTTGGAGGAGGACTTGCAATATCATGACTTCAGTGTTATAATAAAAATCAAGTCCTTTATATAATATAATACCCAGTTTAGAGCTTTTCACAGGAATTTGTTGCTGAACGCTGAAGAAACTTGTATGCAATACGAAAGCCCTATGAAAGGAATTGGGACGTTTCTGGAACTACGAAGAGCGCACAACGGGCCGAAATTCAGGTTTATATGAATGGCCATAATAATGCCATGAGACTAGGCACCAACTGCACGAGTTTTCACTCCAAACCTTACTTAATCCCAGACAAATGTCGATTACATAGGGGAACAATTCCTAAGCCATCTGTATTAATATCAATAATACGGCCCCATATATGATGGTGATATTGATTGTGGACTATATTGTTAATCTACAGGATCGAAGTTAACTCCAAGGTACTGTGGAATTTTGTAAAATGAAATTGTGGACGAGCTACATAACCAATAAAGGGTGCACTTTCATAAATGCGCAATAAAGAGGGTGTTGGGCGAGGGCGTAAATAGAGTGAGGGCCTCTTACATAAAAGAGGGCTTTGGAGGAGGACTTGCAATATCATGACTTCAGTGTTATAATAAAAAACTAGTCCTGAAGAAACTTGTATGCATTACGAAATCCCTATGAAAAAATTTGGGATGTTTCCAGAACTAAGAAGAGCGCACAATGGGACGAAATTCAGTCATCGATACATGACCATGAAGACGTCATGAGGCGAGACTCCAACACCACGACTCTTCTGTCCAAACCTTAAATCCTGACAATTGCCGATGTCATAGGTATACATTTCCGAAGATATCTGTATTAAAATCAATCATGTCGGGATGTTTCCGGAACTACGAAGAGCGCACAACGGGCCGAAATGCAGGTTTAACTGAATGCCCATGATAATACCATGAGGATAGGCAACAACTGCACGAGTTTTTCTCCTAACCTTGCTTAACCTAAAACAAATTCGATGCCGTAGGTAAAAATGTTTTAAGACCTTTGTATTCATATTAATCATACGTTATCAAATATGGATGGGTGTCCCAACAAAATTGTAGCATTTAATTGAAGTATAAATCACAGATTTTTTGACAGAGTGGTGATATTTTTAGTGTATAGGAAGGTAGACATGTTCCGATTTAGTGTGATACAAAACATGCTTCAAATGTACGTCGACGTACAGAGGACTTAATGGATAATCTTTTCAGTTTTTCCAAATTTGTTGACCACTCTTCGTTTCGTTGATAGGCACTTTCGCTACCGACAATTTCGCGAGGTTTGCCAGCGTTCTCGCCGTAACTTTCTCTATTTTTGTCAAGGGGTTTCACAATCAGAACGCGTTCTTCCTAGCGCTCCATCTGTAATAATCCAAACAATCGTGGATGACAGCAACCCCCACAGTTTAACACCGAAACTGAACTGGGTTTTGGGAAACCTTTTCATGGCTGACTACACGAAAATGTCGGCTTTATTGAGGGACATGACTGTGGTTGAATGAAGTGTAAGGTGACCAGAGCAGGGATCGGACACACGTTTTCATCTACATTATCGACGGACATGTAATTGCAGGACACCATACAAATATACATGACTTTTGTAATATTATTAATCATACGTTGGCATGTACGATACGACTACTTTTTGATGTTTCAAGTCCAACTTGAAAACGTCGTGGAATTTATAACAAATTTTATAAATATTATTATATTTGTATATAATTTATAGGTTTATACTAATATATCAAATTTATAATGATATAACGCATACGTCATTATAAGTGATGAAGTTAGTATATGGAAGTTAGGCTGTCCTTCATAGAATCAAAATATGCGCTGATTTGAATAGAAATAACTTATACCAAATTTATCAGTCTGGTGCCATCATAAAACAAGTATGTGTACGAATTTACCAGCAAATTTATCATAAATGATGAAGTTAGTCCGTGGAAGTTAGGCTTTCCTTCGTACAATCAAAATATGCTCTGATTTAATTGTCAATTATATGCCACCATATAAATATGCAAAGATGTATATATTAATATTAATCATACGTTACCAAATTGGTGATGTTACTAGATAGCTGGATGATTCTGCCTACTGAATTGAAAATTATACAAGGAATCGCTGTGAAATTTATAACAAATATTATTGCAGTATTTCTATATAATTTAAAGGTTTATACTAATATATAAATCTTGTGCCATTACTAAGAAATGTATATATAAATATACAAGCAAATTTATAATTATATCACCCATACGTTATCATATATGATGAAGTTGGTCCGTGGAAGTTAGGCTGTCCGTTGTACAATGCCACCATATAAATATACAAAGATGTATATATTAATATTAATCATATGTTACCAAATTGGTGATGTGACAAGATAACTAGATGATACTAACTACTAAATTGAAAATTATGCAAGGAATCCCCCTGAAATGTGTAACAAATATTATTGTTGCATTTGTATGTAATTTAATGGTTTACACTAATATATCAATCTTCTGTCATCATTAAGAAATGTACATATAAAAATGTACCGGCAAATTTATAATCATATCACTCATATGTCATCATAAATGATAAAGTTAGTATATGGAAGTTAGGCTGTCCTCTATAGAATCAAATTATGCACTGATTTGCATACCAATTATATGTCACCATAGAAATAGACAAAGATGTAGATTATTATTAATCATACGTTACCAAAATGGTTATGATATTCGGTCACTACTAGATTCAACAAGAAATAGAAGTGAAATGAAACTGACACGCTTTTACGATATCAAATGTGTGACAATATAACAATTTATTACCAAATTATTATCAATCATGCGGCATTAATAAATGTTATAATAAAAATTTGATTTGCATATTAATAGTAGTTATATGCCACCATAGACATTGACAAAGATGTGTATATTACTATTAGTCATACGTCATCAAAATAGTGAAAATATTCTGCAGTTTATGGATTCAACAAAAAGTCGAGGGGAAATGTAGGGGCAGCTGGTTTCCGCTAACAAACTTTACGATCTAATTAATAGCAATCATGCGTAATTCATACGAATTTACGTATGCCTGATTTCAATACACCGGCCTTCCAAAGTTTATATCACCATCGTCGTTATATCCAAAGTTTATGTTCCCATCATCATCGTTAGTAATTGGTAGTTATGATGCTACCTTTAGAATGAACATATACTCTGATTTGCATATTAATATTAATCATACGGCATCGTACAATATATACAATTGTGGGTGTATTCCTATTAATCATACGTAACTAGGTGTTGGGAGTTCCCAATAGGGACATACGCCTGATGCTCTTTAATACAAATATGCTCGTTGATTATTTTGTATGATCTGACAATGTGAAAACGTCACATAATCCAAGTGCAGTTTTGTACTTTGTCATCGATCAAAATGATCGCCATGTCACGGTCAATGGCATTCGCTATTGTGCCATGTTAGAAGACTATTGTGGACAACAATTGGATGGAATTCACGTCAGTGATATGTTGTGCCAATAAGGCACAGTTGGTCAAATGATAGATCAATTCTAGAGGAAGTTCGCCTATCTCTAGAACTGGCCACGGTGTTCATGGGATTTAACCCCGTTGGATTTCTGTTTAAGAGATTACGTATATTTATGTCAAGAAGCCAACAATGCTGGAGGGGTGCAGGAACAATGTCGAAGGTAGTATTACCAAAGTTTCCGCCAATAAGTGTCGAAGAGTGGTGGAAAATTGCCACCAATGAAAAAATCGTTCCAAATGTGCTCGCGGTGCTCATACGAACGAGCTCGAATTTCGCACATAATTTTAACAACTGTACTACACCTGGAATAAATTTCAGGCCGATTTCATTCTGTGTCTTATTAAATACCAAAATGGTATGTCCTTATTGAAAACCCCCGCATGAGTATGCAATTGTTTATAAGTATTCCAAGCTTAAGATTAATATCAATCATACGACATCATAAGAATGTACTACAAGCAACTTGTGCAACAATATAAATCATACGCCACCATGAAAAATAACAATCTGCATATAAATATTAATTATACGATACGTACAACAAACGTTGGAAGTGAATTTATTGCTAGCAAGAAAATAGCTTGCAGTTTATTTATAAATATTAGAGAGTTTTTGGGGAACACTAATTTTGCAAGGATTTCGTAGGTTTCTAAGGTCACTGGCTGTGAGAAGCTCTCCCCAATCACTTCATGGGATGTAATGGGAACGGTTCTTTTTTTATTTGTTCCTCATTTGATGTCATCGCAATTGAGGGGGTTTAGTTTACTGAAAGACGAAATATTGATTGAAAATTATATGTCAACCATTTCTTTGAAAATGTTCTAAGGTTTATGTTAATACGACTCGTGTGGCATCATACTAAAATTTAATGTAACCTTTCTTTCAATATCAATCATACGCCACCCTGAACAATAATGCTGTATATATTAATATTAATTGTACGCATAGGCTAGGTACAATGGTAATATGTATTGGAATTTGAATTGTAGCTCTTAATTAAATTTGAATTCTTTGAATCAGTTCAAAATTTATTTAATTAGCTAACAAAAATTTGGTGAAATTTTTCGAATTCTAAATCCATACCAATTTGTAATCGTAAAGTTATAGAAAATGGGTAATAATAGTTGGGAATTTAACAATTTAGTTTTGGTATATATTTTAAATTTAAGCCTTTTACTAATTTAAACTGTTGTGAGGCTATTCAATGTTTGTTTTAAAAATTGTAGTTATTGCCCCGCATTTGTTCTGTTCCGTGGTGGCCATCGGTAGTGCAATGACAAATTATGCGCGGCTTTGTGCATGAGATCGTGGATTCGATCCCTTCTCTGACCACCTTACAGTTCCTCCGACGACGGCCACCTCACTTAGTGATGGCGTTACTATCGATTACTTAGCCATGAAAAATCTTCTCAAAATAACGTTCGTAACCCGTGTAAAATTACAGGTCCCTTTCGGTGACAGCTCACTGGCTGTGAGAAGCTCTCCTCAATCCCTTCCTTGGATGTAATGTGTAGGTTGGTTTTCGTGGTTGCTAAAGATACTACTTAGCATCAATTAGTGTATTGAGACACCGTTTTGCATACTACATCACTCCGGAAGTTCCAAAGTACCGTGTCTATATCCAGCCTGTTAAACCGAGATACCTCATTAGATCCCCTACATCTATCTCGTGTATCTCAGTGAGTTTATTCAGCAAGGGACGGCCCATAGTCTCCATGCGTTTATTCATCAGAGCGGGACAACTGCAGAGGTGATGCTCCACGGTCTGTTCCTCTTCTGCGTCATCGCAGGCACTGCAGTGGTCATTATATGACAGCTTCAACCATCTTGCGTGATTACCGATTGGCCAGCGCCCGGTCAGCACCCCAGTTAGCCTAGATATGTCTCCCCGATTATGGCTGATCAGGGAGTTAATCCGGTGCATGGTAATCGGTTCTTTTTTTATTTGTTCCTAATTTGATGTCATTGCAATTTTTACTCAATGACGAAATATTGATTGAAAATTATATGTCAACCTGTGCTTTGTAAATGTTCTAAGGTTTATATTATTATACTAATCTTGTGCATCATACTAAAATGTAATGTAACCTTTCTTTCAATATCAATTATACGCCACCCTGAACAATAATGCTGTATATATTAATATTAATTATACGCATAGACTAGGTAAAATGATAATATGTATTGGAATTTGAATTGTAGCTCTTAATTAAATTTGACTTTTGGGAATCAGTTCAAAATTTATTTACCACTGTATTTATTGCTCTGCAACAAACGGCAAACAAATCTATTCCCTGTTATAAATTACGCAGTGACAAAATATTGATTGGACAACTTTTTCTACTCTACAGGCTTTTCAATTCAATGTGACGCAGTTTTTGTATGTTTGAATTGGTTTAAGGAGCTTAAGGAGTGCGGCGGATTTCAGTGCTAGACTGAGTGACTCTCAATTTTATTTGGGAGGAGGATTACGAACGATCGGTAGAGATTCAAGTCAATTAATAGTCGAACCGAAGTTTTTATAATAAAATTGCAAATTTATAGCCAAATTGCATGTACGAACACACAAATATATAGAAATATAAATGTAAATATTAAAGCGTGTGTGTGTGTAAGGATACAGAGAATATCTGTGTTGGTATTCCGAGGTGTTTGCGTTTGTATGTGTCAATTTGCAGACATACACAGTATTTGCAGATAAAATGCGGAAAACAGGACTAGCAAAAAAAAGACGGAAAACAAAATTGTACGAACTTTATGAAACGACCAAAGAAAACAGAAATGCAAATTAAAAATTGCCATTTCCTCTCGTCACCCTGCATCCTCGATATCCTTTCGCCGTTTTCCTCATTGAACTTCCTTGCTGATGCTACATTTTCCGAAAAATACAGAGACACACAGTCACAGTATTTGTATGCGTGTGTACACTATCAAAATAAATCCCGTATACAAACTATACAAAATGCAAATGATTACTATTTGGCTGGAGTTGTAGTGTATTGGCCAGGACATTATTTCTGTGTTTTTGTGTGTGTGCGTGACTAGAGCGTTCGTATAGAGTCCTGTGGCGTTAGTCTCCTCCATTTTCTTATTTAACAGCTGCATTCAGAATCCTGAGGAAGGGGTGTTGTGGGATGGATCGGAATATACTTATATATATACGTGGTTTTTACGGGTGTTGATGCTGGGAATTGTGTTATTTCGATTTGTTCGAAATAATTTCAATTTGCATTTAATTTTAATGTATTTTCGCTTACTGATCAGCATACATTCATAACGCTTACCAACATGCACGCATACAAATACAATTGCAAATTGCTTGTATATATATATGCTTGTCTATAAACACATTTGCAGAATTTCAGTGATGTTTGTATTATTGTATGTGTAACTCTCTATATGTGTATATGCAAATATGGCCAAACCAGTAAACACAATGTTGTAACGAAAAAATAAAATAAATAAAAATTGTGGGGAACCGAAAACTGGAGGAAATCATATTATTAGTCTCAAACAAATATTGTTATTATTGTATCAATTTTAGTATTTCGTATCTGTGCATTTGCCTTGATACTCGCTTTAAATGAAGTCGAAATGAAATATAATGATGGCATTATAATATTCTGGCAATAAAGGCCAAAAAATCATAGGGAAATTGATTGCTTAATTCAAACGACCATATGCGTAGTGAAATGCAACAGTATATGAGAAATTAAAACCGGAAAATGTATAACAATTAATGAAACCATCTGCTTAAATACTGGTTAAAAGATATAACTCAAAAAATTTAATACGAAAGTTTGGGGGTCATTTAGTCATTGTAAATAATTCCAGCGCCTCCATCTCAAGATTAAGGTACCAATATAAATCAGACACCTTTCGGTTCCCCAATCGACCAACATGCTAAAGGAATTCCCTTTGGATTTGTAGGAAATCCTTAAATTTCGTTTAGTAATCAAAAATCCCAACTAATTCGCAGTTTTTGCGTTTAAATGTCATAAAAATGTATTTGACACTGAAATTTCTGTTAAAAATTGTTATCCACGCCATGAGCTATTGAAAAATTAATTTTTTTTCGATAACCGGTTCATAACCGTTTCAACCGGTTCGAACCGGTTATGTGAGAAAACACGGTTTTGGCATAAAATAAAACAATTTATAGTGTTTAAACTAGTTTTTAAAACTTTTAACTATAGTTTTCTTTATTAAACATGGCTGAAAACTCTCAAAGACGTTTCAGACTGCAGTGGTAGGAGTGAGCAAATATTTTGGCAGAAGTAGGGTATCCAACATCTCTCTGAACGCTTTCCAAACATCAATGCAAAGGATTTTTAATTTATAAATTGTCAATTTCAATTTCTTTCAGAATTCGAAAAACCCAATTAATTTACAATTTTTCCCATTTCAACTTCTATCAAACAATCATAATCGAAACAACCACCTCGAACCGGTTACGTAGGAGAACTAGATCTTAGCTTAAAACAAGCAAATTTCAAGTGTTCAAAGTTATAGTTTCCCTCAACAAATATGGCGGAAAACTCGCAATTACTCTTCAAAGTGCAATGGTGGGTGCGCGAAGACGTTTAAGATGTATTCATGGCATATGACGTTGCTCGAATCGCATTCCACACATCACATTCCAAAATCATTCAAAAATCACATTAACTCCTCCTCGAAACCTACCTAGTTGAAGGAATACCCATTGGAAATCTTAAATTTCCTACAGTAAACTAAACCCACGATTAATTAATTTTTCAATTTAATGCCATAAAAATGTGTTTGGGGGACATTTATTCATTGTAAATAATTCTAGTTCCTTCATGTTGAGATTAAGGTACCATTATGCATCTACATACCTTTTGGTTCCGCAATCTCCAACCCTCCCAAATGAATTCCGTTTGGATTTGTAGGAAATCCTTAAATTTCGTTTAGTAATCAAAAATCCCGACTAATTCACAATTTTTGCGTTTAAATGTCATAAAAATGTATTTGACACTGAAATTTCTGTCAAAAATTGTTATCTACGCCATGAGCTATTGACAAATAAATTTTTTTTCGATAACCGGTTCATAACCGTTTCAACCGGTTTGAACCGGTTATGTGAGAAAACACGATTTTGACATAAAATACAACAATTTATAGTGTTTAAACTAGTTTTTAAAACATTTAACTATAGTTTTCTTTAATAAACATGGCTGAAAACTCTCAATGACGTTTGAAACTGCAGTGGTTGGTGGAAGCAAATATTTTGGCAGATGTAGGGTATCTAACATCTCTCTGAACGCTTTCCAAACATCAACGCAAAGGATTTATAATTTATAAATTGTCAAGGGAAACCTTGCTAAAGGAATACAAATTGAAACCCTTAAATTTCGTTCAGTATTCGAAAAACCCAATTAATTCACAATTTTTCCGATTTAATATCAATTTGTGTTACACAATCAAAACCGAATCATCCGGTTATGTAGAGCAACTTGATTTTTGTTAAAACACAAGACAATTTCTAGGGTCCAATGTTATAATTTTCTTTTAAAAAATATTGCGGAAAGCTCTCAATGACCATCAAAGTGCAATGGTAGGTGCATAGAAAATTTGAAGATGCATTCATGGCCTCTGACTTTGCTTCAGTCGCCTTCTAAAAATCCCGTTAACTTGCCAATTTATGTATAATTTGCACGTTGTCCAGGGAAGCCTAGCTGAAGAAATAGAATAAAACAATGGCTTCGCATTATATCCCATGAATCGATTGTAGGAGTGTTTCTCATAACCAGTGAGCTGTGTGCTTTCCAGTTTTAAAGTCACTGATTGGGACCTAATGCCTTCCACCGGTCACTAAGCGAAGTGACCGCCGTCGAAAGAAAGTTAAGGTTGTTAGAGCAGGGATCGAACCCACGATCTCATGTACAAGAGCCGCGCACGCCACCATTGTATTACCTAAGGTATAATACCTTTTGAAAATCTTAAATTTTAGATACGACGAAAGACCTTAAACTACGTTTACAGAGCTAAAACCCCGACTGATTTACAAATTTTTCCGATTTAATACCATAAACCCACGATCGAACCCACGATCTTATGTACAAGAGCCGCGCACTTCACCATTGTATTACCTAAGGTATAATACCTTTTGAAAATCTTAAATTTTAGATACGACGGAAGACCTTAAACTACGTTTACAGAGCTAAAACCCCGACTGATTTACAAATTTTTCCGATTTAATAGCATCGGAAACCCACGATCGAACCCACGATCTTATGTACAAGAGCCGCGCACTCCACTATTGTATTACCTAAGGTATAATACCTTTTGAAAATCTTAAATTTTAGATACGACGGAACACCTTAAACTACATTTAGAGAGCTAAAACCTCGACTGATTTACAAATTTTTCCGATTTAATACCATAAAAGTGTTTTTAAAACTGCAATTTGTATTACAAATGGTTGCTTATGTGATCAGCTATTGAAAAATATAATTTTTTCCCATAACCGGTTCATAACCGTTTCAACCGGTTCGAACCGGTTATGTAAGAAAACTTATATTTGGTATAAAATAAAACAATTTCTATTGCTTAAAATTGTTTTTAACCTTTTTCAAGTACAGTTTCTTTAACAAACATAGCTGAGTACTTGAATCGATCTTTGAATTTTAAATGACAGGCTTAAGCAAATATTTTAGCAGTAAACGTAGACTTTAACTTCTTGTTAACCGCCTTCCCAACATCACCGTAAGTTACCAATTTATACCTAGTCACGAGGAACTTTGTCAAAAGAATCCTCTTTGTATGCAAATCTTAGATTTCTTTTAGTCGACTAAATCCAAACTAATTCCCAATGTTTCTCTTTAAAACTTAGAAGTGTATTTGAACCTACAATTTATATTATAAATGCTAATTTATGCGTTTAGCTTTTAAAAAAAAAATATATCTTTTTGCAAAAACCGGTTGATAACCGTTTTAACCGGTTCGAACCGGTTATGTGGGAAAACGTGATTTTGACTTAAAAAATAACCTTTCCTAGTGTCTAAGCGGTTTTTAAATTTTTTAGGTATAGTTTCTTTAATAAACGCTCAATTCCATATAAGGATATAAGGGTGTCTCAGTAAGGATGCCCTTTCTCAGTTTTAAATAAAAACACATATTTTTTGAGACACTTTTGATTTTTTTTATTAAATTGTAAAGCAGATATGTTCTGATTAAGTATGAAATTAAATATTCGTTAAATGGTCCCCACGGCTCTGATGACAGGCCATTACTCTTTTCATGAAATTTTGCATGACTTTTTCACACAGATGTGAAATTTAAAAAAAAAATAAGACTGGCGGGAACGTAACTTTGTAAGGGGCCCATTATCGCGTCATGCTAATGGACTATTTTCTTCCTGAAATTGACGTCCGTAATTTTGATGATATTTGATTCCAACAAGACGGCGGCTATTTGACATACACACCGTGAAATCATGATAATATTGCGAGAACAATTATTCCACAAGTTGTCCTGGTGCATTGACCGTCTAGATCTTGTGATATCACTCCTCTAAAATTTTACCTTTGAGACCACGTAAATTCCAAAGTCAACACGCAGAAGCCAGCTGCAATTGAGGACTTGGAAGGCAACATTACTTGTGTCATATGCCAAATACCTTTTTAACCGGCGATGACTTCATCGAAAATGGGAACTTCAGATGGAACAAGGGCAACTTTGGGAAAAACTTACGGGCAACATTTGAAAAAATAATATTTAAAATGTAAATGTAAAGAGTGGTTATTTCGAATAATAATAAAGATTACCCGAAATTTTTTTTATTTTTTCTATTTTTGAAGATACTGGTTATAAATGACTCACCCTTTAAACTAGAATACGCCATACTGGGCACACCTTATTTCATTTGGAGACTATCACTTCGCTTGACAACAACCGTTTGTATTGATAAAATGATATTATTCACAAGCCAATGCCTAGGGGAATGGAGCCAAACTAGCGATCTCTCCGAATTGCGTTTTTATACGAATTCATACCCTTAAAGTTAATGTAATGACTTAATTTTTGCCACCAACTATGGCGTTTGTTATCAGCTAACGAAAACTGTGAGAATTTTCGATAACCGGTTCATAACCGTTTCAACCGGTTCGAAACGGTTATGTGAGAAATCAAATTTTTGGAGTAAAATTAAACATTTGCTTCCAATCTAAACATAATTTTGACTTTTATGACTGCCAGTTTTCTTGAGAAATAACCATTTTGGTGTAAGATAAACCCATGCACAGACTTCTTAGCCAGAACAGCTTGGTCCCAGTTATAAGATGCTGCTACCCTTCACTGAGTCCTTTTCACAGGATATAAAAGGATTTGTATTTTTTCATTGTACTTAAATTATATTGATTGTCAACGGATTTTGAAGCTGGTTAGAAAAGGTATTTGTATTCTGTTTTTATTTTCACAATGGTTCGCAAATTGTTTATTCCCTTTTTAATGTTTTGTCTTTGATTGCATTAAAATTATCCTTTTTTTTCTAATATTAGGACAAAAAGCTTGTTTTCAACAAAGCTGGTTGTTTGTTGCTCGTATTATCATTGTAAATTCCCCAAGGTATCTTAAGGCTCTGCTTGTCCTTGTTGAAAATTTTTCAATTTCCTGTTAGGGTCGAAAGTGGAAAGTGGTAGAAGCAAAATGTTCCCCTTTTTAGTTTGTTTCTGTTTTAACAAAAGCCTATTAACAATAAGACACGAATAATAACAAATAAAATGAAATGACTGTTGATTCGTCCTTCTTTATGGCAGGATATATTATCCCATGTTTCACGCCACCCACATAAATACAAAGAAAGACAGAGAACTCTACCCAACTGATGACAGTCTCCAAAGGGGATTTCAATGCTGGAAACCCAACACAAAAAATACTGAATTTATTTACCCATGAATATACTCATTGTAGTATAGAGACTCATTGGTATAGACAGACATTCATGCGAATGAATGAACGTGTTCACATGAAGTTCAAACATACATGATGGCATTCTTACTTGTACGTACTCGTACTTGTACATACCACCCAACCCTGTTTAAATACTTAAAACATAAAGTTGAAAGAAAAAAATACAGTAAATACACATATAGTATATCCTATGGGAATCATGCCCCCCCCCCCCCCACAGTTCTGGCAATTGTAGTGACTGTCACTTTGTTCTTCGCAGTTATTCCAGCCCTTTCCACTTCTTAAGCTTGTGTAAAGAAATACTCGAGTGACCAGTTGGAATGTAACAAAATGAACGGATGACATTGAAGTTGATATGGTTATTGTCTATGTATTAAGGGTACTGTTTAAATGTGTGTGTGGCTGTGCTTAGATATATGTGAAAGGACATGTACACTTTCTATCACATATCCATATTACTGGGTAAAATATATATTTTAGCAAAAAGCAAGTCAAAGCATGTGATGAAAACTACGAGTCCTTTGCCAAAAAGTATGATTCATAATTTACAAATGTTAGGGGTACGAGAAAAGTTTTAAGGAACTACGTTATTATCAAAGGCTTCCTTGTGTAAGTTGGTACAATTTTAGATTATTTTGCTAAATGGTTTCACCATAAACTAAGATATTGTAACTAAATAATTGGCCAGTCCCTAAAATTACCAATTTGAAGCAGTTGTCTTTAAAGTTGCTTAACGTAGTAAGTAATCGCTTTACCCCTAATTCTTTAATATGGTTATATACTCCATTTTCTCCTCTTTAAAACGTAATCATTTTAATAAATTTGTTTACAAAACTTTTGAAGTTATGAAAGAAAATATAATGTAACGCCTGTATTTATATTAATCATACGCTCGCATGTCTTTTTATAAGATTTTATGTATTTATATATAATAATACTTTATACCAAGGAGTTGCCGTTAGTTTTAGGCGGAAATGATTCCGGAAACTCTACCAGTTATATTCTAAATGAATCTGAAATATTTACGTTTCCAAAGAAAAGACTAAGTGCGTTCTTTTAAGGATATTTGAATATGTTATATAGGTTCTTTTTGGAATAAATCCATTTTGCTTTACCAAGACTTAACTGCGGTCAACGAGTCACTAGAAGCCTTGGGTTTTAGTAATTCTCAACCTCTCAGTTTAGCTTTAAATCCTAATCTTCCCGTTTTCGGTATTCTTCTCAGAATTGGGATATGAAAAAAAATTGAATGGTTTCCAATTACATGCCATGAAGGAATTGGGGAGAGCTTCTCACAAGCAGTCAGTTGTGGGCTATCTAGTTTTATACTCACTGATTGGGACCTACAACCGGTTTCGAGCGGTGTTTTATAGAAGCTTTTACATGGCTGAATATTGATAGTGTGGCCGTCACTATGCGAGGTGACCACCGATGAAAGAAATTTAAGGTGATCAGAGCAGGGAGTAAACCCAGGATCTCATGAGGCGCGAAGACTAATCATTGCACCACCGATGGCCACTGTGGGATATAATGGTTCAATAAAAAGTTGTAGCTGTGGCGTTTTTATCCACAGCAGCCTGCTTGTTTAGAGCGGTTAGTATGACAATATTGCTTAAGTTTGGGAGGAGAATAGGAATCGAAGCACAGGTGTTCCGAGTCACGATCCATTTCTGGACAATCACTTCAGCCAGTAAATCGGCCTGCTATTCATCCTTAGTACCGTAACTTCATAAATGGAATGTTATTACGGCTAAACGATCAGCTTTTGTCATACTGTATAAGAAGCTTTTGTCAATCAGATTTTGTCATACTGTATCAGGTTTTGTCATACTGTACAAGAAGTCAATGACGTCGTGCTTTCAAACAATGTTGTCTAAGGACCCCAAGGTT
This sequence comes from Phaonia tiefii, assembly GCA_963931995.1. Lineage (NCBI taxonomy): Eukaryota > Metazoa > Arthropoda > Insecta > Diptera > Muscidae > Phaonia > Phaonia tiefii. The sequence goes on from OZ008370.1 coordinate 23,265,150, forward strand.
GTTGGGTTCAGTAGGCGAGCGGATGGGTTATGGATAACTAGCGATGCACTTCCAAAGGCCGAGAGGCTAAGTAGTCCATTTTCTTGAAGGTATTGATATAAAATTCTGTAAAACATCAGACTGGAACAGAACTTCAATGAACCACGCCATATGGCTGATAAAGCTGGATAAACTTGAACTGAGGCGACTCATTGGATATCCTACACGGACACTCAAATCTGCGAGCACATGCTCATACAATTAAGCAAACCACTGCAGATGAGGGCATCTAAACAATGTATCAATTTCCTTGTCATTGCTCCGCTTTTACGGGATTAGGACTGTAACACCTCTCAGAAGATGCAATACATAGATTGGAGAATCTATAGGGGAATGCATTGAAGAATATTAAGGAAATTGTTAAAAAGCACGAGCTTTGTATAGGCAGTTTGAGGTTTCCCGTGAATGCATACCTAGTTGCCTAAATTTGTAATTTTCTCGCGTTTGGAGTAATAGGATTCCATCAACTCCGATACAATACCTAGCTAGGAGGACTAGATTGCAGGACATTGAGCAAATTTGTATGTACCCATAATTTCCAACAGACAATTTGAAGTGTCTTCAGGGCGCAGGCCTACCTACTGGCTTAAGTGTATTACCAGAAATGTCTTATGAATCGAGACAGAAATATTTCAAATCCTCTTCTCAACCTAACCTAAAGTTATAGAAGAAACATTATAGAAACATTATAATTAATATTAATTATACGTACTAGTACCTAGAAGTTAGTTAAGAGAGTTTGTTACAAGTAGTAAACTAAACTTCGGATTGAGTGAAAATTAATACTGTATTTAGCTGATATTGAGACAAATATAATATTTTACTAATCTCGGGAAAACTTGGGAAATCATTTGGGTTTCGGGGACTTTACTTTACAATCTCTCGGCTTCACGAGCGCTCACGTCTCCTGTGGACTGGACTGACTATTTGCTTGGAAACCGTATTATCAGTTCTTTTGGGTGTAAAGTCGATGCGAAGGCTGCTTTGCCTGTTAGTAGTGAATGTCTTGCTAAAATCCTTTGAATGAAAAGTCGTGGGGTGGGGAACTACACCGATGATTTTGTCGTTCTGATTTTGCTTCATGACTTCATAAAAGCTGAATTGTGGGAGTTGTCGACTTGGGCTGGAGGCCGTGAATTGGGAGTAAAACCCTTGAAAACGGAGCTGATCCATTTCTCTCGTAGACGGGAGACTTGACAGTTTAGGATTATCAAGCTAGACGGTGTAGGGTTACATTATATTTTTAGGTTAAGTATATCGCTGTTATCCCTGACCGGAAGTTAAGATGCAATAGGAGTATTGAGGAACGGATAAAGACGAGTGTGACCACTCCATATGTCTGTCAAAATTCTATAGGTAGAAGCTGGGAACAAATACCGTGTAGTGGTTATATACGGCAATTGTTCGCCCAATGGTTACCTAAGGATTATTTCTTAGGCTGAATGCTTTGAGTGGGAGCAATCAGTTCAAACTGCTGAATAAGGTACTCCGGTCAAGTTCATTTGTGGCGCTAGGAGGAGAACCTCTCAAGCGGTTTTGGATTAAGTTCCTGATCTCACTACCCTCGATCTTTCGCAGAACGTTGCGCTTCGTGAAACGCACTTCGACAAAGTGAACTTGATTTTTGGAAGCACGCTTAATGGACTCAGTCCAATATTCTGCTGGACATGGATAAGGCCGACCCAAATGAATATCTGAGTCCAATATCCGAGAATACTTTGTGGATGGTGAAATTCTAGAGGGCTCAGGAGAAAACAAAACTGGCTAGGAGCGATTGTAGAGATGGTATATCCTCCCCAGTTACGTATAATATTAGAAGTTTATTGACATTTAACCTGTGATCTTTTACAAGGTTACCCAACTCAATTGGCCTTTAAGAGCTGTTGTCAAGTGTATCGTATTACACTCAGATATCATGGACGTCATGAAGACTGCAGATTTAAGCCATTTGAGTTCATCAGTTCTAGGGAAGTTATCATTGTCATGTAAAGAAGAAACAGCACTAAATGCAACGAACTTCAACTCGTGCAAGTCGAATCTGGTTGAGGAATGTAATTGAGTTTTGAATATGGCAGAACCTTATATGCTGAGACTTTTCTGGGTTCCTGACCATAGCGATAGAGGAATGAGGCAGCTGGCTCTCGTGCCAGAATATTTTGTGCTAGTCAGGATTCATAAGCCTCTGCCAGAATACAGATTTCTTGGGTGTATGTATTTCTTCTGAATTACTGAACGATGCCAGAACCTTATAGGATTCATTGAATTAGAAAGAAATTGATTGAATTAGACAGGATTAAAATGTGCAACAGACACATATAATTGCGTCCTATCATTTATTGATGCTAGAACCTTGTGGGGTTATGAAAAAATAATAATAATTTCTCATTAATATCACTGATACGCCTTGGTGTCTAATGCAATCAACATCACGGAGAACATAGGACAACTTTTTGTTACAATCTGTTGTGCAATTTCTTTCAGATTCACCTTGATTTTTATATCTAAATGAAACAGACATTTTGCCAGTTTTACACTTTTAACAATGTCATTATTTATTGGTCTTTCTCTCCTGTATTTGTGAAGTTACAAAGAAAATTGTTATTTAATTAATTTATTAATATCAATCATACGTACAAGTGACTAATGATAAGCTTTAATGTATTTGCATAAGACGTATGAATTAGAACGTGATTTTGTGCAAAATTTTTTACGGAAATGAACCACAAAATGTAGATAAAAATGGAAGGAGATCTATAGTTTATTGATTCCTCTGGAGAGGAAACTTTGACGCTATTAGTCAGATGTAAATTGTAAACATTTTAGGTTTTCTAAAACAATTTTTTTCAGCGTGATAGAGATGTTTCCTCTGCCTCATCATTTTAGCTTATACTGACGATATTTGTCCAGCCCTTAAGTCTCGCCGCATGTCTACTAATCAGACTGTGTCCCATCAAAACTGAAATCTTGCGCATGGTTGCGCATGGACAGAAGGTGCATGGGTCTCATGTTATCCACTATCGGCCCGATTTGTGCTGCACGTACACCAACTGTGTCTTTTGGCCACCCCTTTTACATCATCATATAAGAGCGATTTACATAATATGCTCCCAAGTCGCTTGGGACAATCCATTACGTTCCAATTCCTGAGGAGCCTGTAAGGTAATCCCTAGTTTGACCCGCTCATCGGCTTTGCAGTTCCACGGAATCTCCCTGTACCCTAGAACCCACATGAGGTGAATATCGTACTGTTGGACCATCTCTGCGGCAGTCCTCGCAGATGTTACTAGTTTCAATTACTTGCTGATCGCCCGACGGTTGGAAAAGTCATTGTTACCACTGACTGCTTAGAATACTGATCCTTATCTTTATAATAGCCAAAACTTTCGCTGATATACACTACAATAATTAGATGGTCTACGAGGGAAAAGACAAACCTAGTTCCCAAGAATGTATCGCTTACTCTAACTAATCATTAATTTTTGTCCCATCCATGTAGATGTTGACGTATCCCTCTATATCAGGAACTCGTTTATTCCAGCAATCCTTTTCCGGTATAAGAGTGAGGTCTTACCGATCATTGCGTCAACATGCATTGCGTCAACAAGTTGAGTTGTCATAAGTCGGCGGAAAAACTTGTGTTATCTCAAAATATCCTTGCAAATGGACAACGAAGTTGGTCGAAATATTGGAAAGTAATAATAAAATAAACACTTGCAGTGCCTTCTTTTTATTCTCACGACCTTAAGCCGAAACAATTAAAAATCATTAATATCAAATAATATCAATCTGTACTAATATCAATCTTTTAGAATTATGTGCGTATTGTAACCAATGTATCTCCGATGTTTATATATAATTGAAGTAGTAATTTGACCGGTATTGTATTCTTTCAACTGCCTGAAATTTCGTTAATTTCCATCCAGCACGAGTGAAGTCATATAAAAACATGTGTTGATAGTATTAATTAAATATTAATCATACGCACGAGTGTCTATTAAGAAGTTTAAACAAAATTTCTAATAACATGTGAATTGGGATACGGATAGGAGTGCAAGTTTTGGAAGATATAACAACAATAATGTATATTTTAAAACTTAGTTTTTTGACTCTCTAAAAAAATGTTGCCTGCTTTTAGGCATTTTTAAAAATTTCGATTTTGTAAGCGAAATTGTATTTCCGTTCCCAAAATATTAAGTATTATTGCGAATTTATACCATAATTTTATGTGTCATTGCCCATGCCTTCATATTCTGGGTGATGGCTGTCATCTGTATGTATGTGTGCCCCATTACGCCATTCCGTCTTGTGTCGACTTCATTTTATTATGTCCTGGCTATAAATTAAATAAAAATGCATAATAACGACATGTGCTTTGTTATGTCATTTTATTTTTATGGCGTCACACGACAGTTTATGGCTCCTGCCATACATATCCTTTCCAAAGGGGCAAGGACATTTGAGGGTTTTGGGCGAAAGCAAATGGGAAAGGACTTGTACATGGACGTGGCCGTGGAAGTGGACGCGGTGGCAAAAAAATGTGCATTAAATTGTAGATATGAGTATTGTTGTTTACCCTCTCTATAAATTTGTTTCTACATAGCAATAACATTTAGTAATAAATTTAACATGCGACACAGAAAAAAAGACAAATGGAATGTATACCAGTCGAGAAATTTGTTTTTTGTTTCCTTCCAAGTATAAATGATAAAAATCAATTATACTATATGCATTACGAAAAAGGAAATTGAGTTATTTTCTTTAAAGCAGAAATAAACCTTAAAATCAAATAACTTGTTGTGTGTGTGTGCCTAAAAGTAGGCACTGGTTTTTGTTTTATTGATTTTCCTCAGGATATTTGAAAAGTTTAGTAACACAACTTTTACGGCATTTGCAGTAAAAAGTACATTTGTCAATTTTACTTTTCTGATATTTGAATTTGACTGGTTTGTGTGTGTTTTCGTTTTATTGTTTTTGTGGTTTTATTTTCTAAACAAAAGTCCTTCTCATGTCCTTTGAAGACAAGTTGAGGTTGTCATATTTATAGTTTTGTGTGTTCGTTTTGTTACGTTTCCTCTCATACGATTTGAGTTTAATGTAGGATTATTGTTGTTGGGTAATAGAACCTCGGGGAATCCTTTGGTTAGGGTTATACGAGTGTCAAATAAAATAGTTTACATAGGCAATGGAACAACCAACTACTCGACATATAAACAAACACGAAGCTCAGGCATTTAAACAAATAGCAATACAAGTACAAATGTTAGCCTATTCCTTACCACTCCCCCTTTCAATTCCCTATCCCAGAGGTGCTGACAAAATGTTCCACATGAAGAGGGTGTTAAGGGAAGTGTGGAAAGTTCAAATTGCAGCAGGACAATGAAATGTTGAAAGTAATAGTATCAATGTGAAGGGATAAGGACAACGAGTAAAGACAACAATGTAATGCCACATTTTTGCAAGGGAAAGATTATAAAATAGCCCTTTTACCCATTTGGTTGGTTATATAGACCATTTGTGTGACAATAACCTTGCTGCCTAGTTTTACCCGCATTTGAGAGTTTTCCCTGCCGAAAACAAATGTTCCACCTTTAAACCACATGCAAAGTCAGCAGCAATATAATAAGGACTAAGTATGAAACAAGGACGAAGTTGAAACAGGAGGAAGAGAAAACTCCAACTTAGTCTTTGTATCATTACGTTGGTGTGACTGAATCACACGTTCTGTAGCAGTACTTGCACGTTGACAAAGTTATACCCTAGAGTCCACTCAAGCGCAAAAGTTACTTCATATGTACACCAAAGAAGAGAAGCTTCTACCAAGGTTGGATCGCAGATGAAGACAAAGTTTTAACGAACTGCAGTTAAATCTAGGATCTCATCATGAGAGGAACAATAGCTAATATGTTAGTAAGAAGTTATAGTTTAATCTATAACTGTAACAATTTCTTGGCATATTTGGGGACAATTTGTTGCGATTAATCTGGTGAGATTTTGTAAAAAGCTTAGTAAAAATATTCCCCACCTTAATCCAAACTCAGTGAAGTTAAATAGGCAAATTTTATTCTAGCACTGTATTAATATCTATCATACGTCTAAGTATTAACGGAAAGTTAGCTTAATCTCTACATTCATATCAATCATACGCAATGGTATCTGGTGAAAAAGATATATATATGGTTTCCCCTTGCTTCCCATGCAGGGATTTTGGAGCACTGTATTGGGGAGCACTTTTGTTGTAGCACTATATTAATATCTATCATACGTCTAAGTATCAGTGGAAAGTTAGCTTAATCTCTACATTCATATCAATCATACGCAATAGTATCTGGTGAAGAATATATACATATATATGGTTTCCCATTGGTTCCCATGAAGGGATTGGGGAGAGCTTATCACAGTCATTAAGCCGTGCGCTCTCAAGTTGTACACTTACTGATTGGGACTTTCAGTTTTACATCGGTTCCGAACCGTATTTTGGGAAGATTTTTCATGGCTAAGTACTCGATAGTGTCGCCATCACTAACTGAGATGGCCGTCGGCGAAGGAAATTTTAAGGCGGTCTGAGCAGGGATCTAACCCACGTACAGAGCCGCGTGCTCTATCCGTTGCACCATCGACTGGTGAAGAAGAACAAAACTTAATTCATGTATAGTTTAATAGATAACACTAAGACATTTTAATATAATTTGGTCACTGTTGCCTTTTACTAACCTGCCATGATTTTGAAATACAGTCCATAAAGTGTTCGTTTAATTTGCCTGTCTTATACCTAAACATTTTGAAATTTAATCGAATATTTCTATTAATTACTTTATTAAAATCTATCATACGACTTTGTGACAACTAGACTCTATTCATATCAATCATACATTATGGGGTCTAGTGAGAATACAACAATATCTCTTGGGGGTAACACCTATAGAGCATGTTTATATCTAGGGGCAATATTTCGCTCGTTTAATTCCATGTCATTGGCGTGGTTCCAGGTACCAATAATACCACATAGATGCATTTGTACAAAACATCCAACTAGGCAACCACAACGGCAATTTGTATTTGTGAGGTAGGATATTTCTGTTGAATACAACGCAAATGTGTTGGCAACAATAAAAGTCAATATTAAGAACAAACTGCATTTAAATTGCACAGTTCTGCAGCATTTACGACATGTTAAATCAACAATTCTGATAACTCCACTAAGTCAATTTGCGTCGAACATTGGTTATGCTCGTGTAACCAACAGCGAATCATGTGAAGTGAAATAACAGATGACAGAAATAGTGCCTCTAGATATGAACGTACTCTATGATAAATCCTGTTGAAATGTATAATACAGATTAGAAAGAATTTCTAATAATATTAATCATACGCACGGTTAGGTTAGGTATAACTGGCTGTTACCATGGACGCACTTTGTTCAATGAGAACCGGTGTGCTATTACGGAACATTTTACTCCATCTTTATTGTTGATCGTTTTGCTTTAGTGACGTTTAAGTCCAACTCTCCCAAGTTAGGGCTGGAAAATAGTGGTGTATATTAGTCCTTGACGACACAATTTGTGCTCCACAAAGAAGGTCATGCATCTGAACTCACTGAATGTACGTTAGAATCAAAAAGAATTAAGACCCTGAATTGGCTCTAAGGTCATGTGCCTTAACTCACTGAATGTACTTCAGAATCAATAAGAATTAAGATCCTGAATTGTATCCTATTCACACGAAAGGTTAGGCAGGAGCATTTGAGTTGATCGGGGCTCTTCTTATCCGTTTCATCCTCGCAGCATCTGTAGCATTGCTAAACTGAGATTCTAAGTCTAGACGCACAGCTGTCCATCAAAGTATCTAGTGACCACAGCGTAAATTTCTAATAATATTAATCATACGCACGGATAGATTAGGTGTAACCTTCTTTGTGTCACCAGTTGACACACTTTGTTCAATGTGGACCGATATGCTATTACTGGCATTGTTGAAACTGTAAATCGACCGGGTGTGGTTAAGGGGTATTCAAGCCACATAGAACCCCCTCCCGCTGTCCCAAGATAGGGCTGAAAAATTGAATTGCATATATTAGTCCTTGACAACAGAATTTGTGCTCCGCAAAAAAAGCTCTAAGGTAATGCCCCTGAACTCACTGAATGCTCGTTAGAATCAAAAGGAATTAAGACCCTGAATTGGATCTAAGGTTATGCACCTTAACTCACTGAATTTACGTTAGAATCAAAAAGAATTAAGACCCTGAAGGTGGGGCAGGAGCAGGTGATCGAGTATCTCCTCATCCGTTTCATCCCCACAGCATCTGCAGCATTCATTTGCTGAGATTCTAAGTCTAGAGGCATCAAACAGTCCTAGGAATGGAAGTGTTGCGTGCGATTCACAACTTGGCTATACTTGTGTCGATATCCTGCAATTTGTGCCTCCAGACCATCTATCATTCTCATGTCCGAGAGCTTCAATTTTATGCATGGGCTTGAATGCAGATAGGAGCATACTTACGTGCTCCATATCCAGCGGAAAAGGTCACGTTGTCCCTGATCTCACCAGCTTATCTGCTCTGTAATTCCTGGAATGTTGGATGTCGAACTGCTGGCCCATATAATTCAGAGATGCACGATATGTGACGGGCAGTTCATTAAAGAAGTAATAATGATTACCCATACTTTATAGCGGCCTGACTATCATTACTCCTGGTGATGATGCTGTTGCATCCTAACCAAAGGTCAGAGTTTTTATAGGAATCTGACTATCAGAGTAATACTAATATTACGAAGCTTCGTCCTGGCAAGGGGGCAACGATGTTATAGCAGCCTGACTGTCAGAGTGGATATTGAAACACCTGGCGATGATCAAGTTTCATCTCAGCGGGAGAACAACTTCTCCGATTGCGATAACTTAGACCCGAAAACACTACAATGATTTGGTAGTATCTGCTAATACCATTAGTGTATAATTATATTTCGCTAATATTTGCTATAGACTTTATCAATATCCAGTCATGCAGAAGTTTGCTTCACAACTTATAACCAATAAACTTCTAGGCACTCGTGCTTATGATTAATAATAATTAAAGTGTAAAACTTTAAGTTGGGTTGAAATAGAAGATTCAAAACAGTTTTACCTCTGTGCAGTATTAAATTCTAGCCATACATTTAAGCCAGCTTAAAATAAATAAATAAATGGTTTCCCATTACATCCCATGAAGGAATTTGGGAGAGCTTCTCACAACCTGTGAGCTGTGCGCTTTATAGTTTTATACTCACTGATTGGGACCTACAGTTTTACACCGGTTCCGAACGGTATTTTGAGAAGCTTTTTCATGGCTAAGTACTCGATAGTGTCGCCGTCACTAAGCGAGGTGGCCGTCGTCGAAAGAAATTTTAAGGTGGTCGGAGCAGGAATCGAACCCAGGATCTCCTGTACAAGAGGCGCGCATACTAACCATTGCACCACCGACGGCCACATTTAAGCCAGCTTGCTCCTGGTAAATTTTCACCGAAACTCGTCCACTTCATCGTTGAGGTTCAGGAGAGCGGGGTAGTAGTTTAGATGCGTTTGGTGGTCTAAGACAGTACCTGATGCAGTGTGTTCACTTTGTAAGAAAACATCTTTTAGTATCTCACCAAATTGCTGTGGAGAGGCGAAAGTGTCATAATCAATTGCGTGGAATATCATCTGGTCGACGTTGGCCGCTCATCCGCGACATCTTCAGCCATATTGGTGATATTCTCGCCTAAACAAGTACTACGAGTACTACGAGTACTACGAGTACTACGAGTACTACGAGTACTACGAGTACTACGAGTACTACGAGTACTACGAGTACTACGAGTACTACGAGTACTACGAGTACTACGAGTACTACGAGTACTACGAGTACTACGAGTACTACGAGTACTACGATTACTACGAGTACTACGAGTACTACTAGTACTACGAGTACTACGAGTACTACGAGTACTACGAGTACTACGAGTACTACGAGTACTACGAGTCCTTTCGTCGCCTCTTCTGTCACGGGTTCCTTAGATCTCTTCGAAGCCACCGAATAAATGTCTTAGTGCGTGAACAGTTGTTGTAGAACAGCAGTGAAATCTGCGCTGAAATTCTGTTTGCACCAAAAACACTGACGAATCATTCCGTAAAAAATAGTCTTGAGAATTCCGTGCTCCTGTTGACGTATATCCTGTAGCTGTTGTCCTTACAAATATCAAAACATAACTGACAGAACAGAAACAACATTTGCAAAAGATATTGCATACTGATTTGACCCTGTAGATTTATGTATCTCGTAGTTTTTATATATACTTTATATATACTTTAAATTTAAATGCTGTTAGTTTTATAGGTTACGAGATATATTTTTTAAATTTCTTAGAATTGGTTTGTAGATACTAGGGCGTATGATTGATATTAATTGACATGTTGTATTACATTGTTGTGTAAACAAATTCGAGTCTTTCACCAAATTGCTCTGCAGAGACGAAAGTGTCACAACTAATTGTCTTGTCGAGATCTTCAGACACATATATATATATGTTTCGCCTAAACGAGTACTACGAGGCCTTTCTTTGCCTCTTCTTTCACGTATTTTTGGTCTCTTCGAAGCGACCCAATAAATGGCTTAGTGTTTGGACATTTGGCATAGGACGGCCGTGAAATCTGCTCTAAAATTCAGGTTGCTCCAAAAGCACCGCCGACTTATTCCGTAAAGAATAGTCATGCGAATTCTGAGCTCCTGTGGACGTATATTCTGTACCTAGTTTCCTTACAAATATCAAAACTGAACTAACAAAACAGAAAAAACATTTGCAAAAGCTATAACATCATTCGATAGGGTAATACATTTTGAGCCACCCTGTAGATTTGTATATCTTGTAGTTTGGAAATACTGGCTTGTTTTTCAATCCTTAAATCTCTCAGCTATCTACACTTTAAATTTAAATGCTGTTGGTTTTATATCGGGTGATCAATATAGAGGTATTTTTTTTTCAAAATACAAAAAAATACAAAAATTCAAATAAAGTGTCGAATCTTTGTTTTTCATTGTCCATGTCATTTATGTTTTTAATATAATTTCCTTCAAATATTGGCCGCAACTACGCCTCAAGGTGTCCATTTTGAGGGTCCAATTTTGGATGGCTCGACCGGTATGGCGTTAATGACACGCGTAATGTTGGTTTCTAAAACCTGAATCGTAGCTGGTTTGTCAGCATAGGCTTTGGACTTTACGTAGCCCAAAAGAAACAAAGTCCAAAGTTGTGATATCACACGATCTAGGCGCCTAACTCATCGGTCCAAAATGTGAAATTAGCTGCTCTTCCAAATGACCTCTCAATAGCTCCATTGCTTGAGCAGCTGTATGGCAAGGGACACCGTCCTGTTGAAACCAAATGTCGTCAAGATTACTGGCTTCAGTTTTAGGTAGCAGAAAGTGTCGATATCATGGTGCGATAGCGAGCTCCATTCACGGTTACGTTCCGGCTATCAACATTTTTGAAAAAATATGGACCGATGATGATGACGTTGTTGCGGTGTAAGTTTTTCCATGATGAAATGGCAAACAATAGTGAAAGAAACAAAAATAAAGTTTGACACAACTCATGCGCAATCTGTGAAGAAACCCCTATTGAAAAAAATACCTCTAGATACTTTACGCGATATTTGTGAATCTTTTAAAATTGTTTTGTACGTACTGGTGCGTATGATTGATATTAATTGGAATGTTGTGTTACAGTTTCACTTATAACTTCAGTAACGTGAAAGTTTTTATCTGAAAGATTCTACCTGGTCAGTCACAAGATCAATGGGGGTTCGAAAAACTAGGTATGGTTAATCCTTCATTCTAAGGATTATAAACAAGGGAGGTTTAAAGATGAAAATGCTATAGTTTTACTATCATTGACATTTTGGAGTTGTTCAAATGTGAAGTTATATCAATTGGTATCGTGGTAACATATATATGGGAGTAATGTTACTGATATATAACCCATCCCCTTTGGAAATTTGTAAATACTTTAAACAGTTGCCTTCCCCTCCTTGTGACTGTATTAAATTTGTGCTATTTTTCTGAACTCTACTGTATATTAGCGTTGCCGGTTTAGACCTAATAAATAATCCTTATAGAAATTGTTATAATAAACTACTGTCAATATGACTCAAATACAATGCAGATAAGTGGATTTTTTAGAAATTTATCACACACAGACACTTCATCGCCACACTCTCGTGCACTCACTCACACTCTGGCACAGACGCAAACACACACACACACACCCATTCATCGACAGTCTTTCAACACAGTGTTGTAAATATATTCGTGAGAAGTTGACTTTTAGGGGGGAAGGGTGCCATCCATTTGTCTTTTATTGTATTACCCGCTAATGAAAGGTTAAAAGGAGGGGGGATGGGTAGCTCTATATGCTTGACTGAATTTAAGTTCATGCACCCTTCTCTTTTTTATACAACAAGAAAAAAATAAGAAAACAATAAGGGAAAGGGAAAAGTGAGAATAATGAATACTAAAACAGCGCAACAACAATGAGAACAAATTGGTAAATACAACAACAAAGTGTTGAAGGTTCACAAGTGAATCATTAGGTGTGTTGTCTATATATGTAAGTGTATATGCTCGCTGATGTGTGGCTGTGATTGTAAAAACTCGCTCACACACACACACACACACGTGTGAACGAGAGAGAACAAATCTGGGGCCAAGTGGTTGGGGGGTTTTAAGTGATTTTGGGTTTGAAGGGGGGTTTTCGAAACCAATTCAATAAAATTGAAATGGGGTCAAAATTTTTATATGTATGTTTATGCATGTGTATGTGTATGGAATACTTTCTCTCTCTCACACACACCCATACACAGGCTTAAGTTTATACAAATGTGAGTGCCAGTTCATTTTTTTTATCAATACATTTATGTCTGCGATAACAAATGGCATAAATTATAATGAAATGTTGACTTGAAAATATTATGTATTCATCCATGTCGTATATACAACATATACATATGCATATATTACTGAAAAATACATATGTACATGTAAAATTCATGTTTATTTAGATAAACCGAAACCCGAAGATGCCAAAATCTTTTAGAACATAAAATTGACAACCGTAAGATGGGAACTATTTTTGGTATCTTGTCATTTCTTTCATTCTTTGGAATTGCTTAAATGGGGGCAATTTTCCTCTTATGCGTCCCTATAATGGAACGGAAAACACTTGGCTTAAGTGTGTGCTCACTTATAATCTATAAGACTCAATAAACCAATATATTATCAGTTCAAAGGATATGGTAACATACAACTGACAATCTCCGTCAAAGCGATGAAATCCTTTAGCCATATATATGGAAATTACTTGAAAAGCCAATCAACGGCGCATGCATATGAGGGGTGTGGAAAATTGTTTTTCCTAAAATACTTAAGTTAAGATTTAGATTTGTTTATTAAGCACACAAAATATGAAAAGTATAAATGGGATTAAGTTTTCATTTTCAAGAGCGATTTCAAAGTTTCTTCCTACCATACCAAAACCATTAGTGTAGAATTATATTTCGCCTAATACTAGCTTTATACTTTATCAGTTTCCTGCCAATCCTAAGTTTAGTCTACAATTTATAACCAACTATCTTAACTAGATCTTCTATGCACTCGTGCGTATGATTAATAATAATTCAAATGTAAATTCATTGTTTCTCCTATAACTTTAGGTTGGGTTGAAAAAGAGTATTCGAAACAGTTGTGCCTCCATGCAGGATACATTTCTGTGTATACACTTCGGCCAGCAGGTTGACTTGCTCCCAGGAGAAACCGCAAATTACCTAAGCAAAGTCGTGCAGCTTCGAAATATTTCTAGTGTTTTCCCATACGTTCCTCCAAGCTAGGCATTGCATTCTATGGGAGTTATTTGAGTCTTAATCCTGCAAACGCGGGACAATGATAGATCAAGACCAGTATATAGGACTGCTGTCCCTTGAGGAACCTGAAATTTGCAATAGAAAATATTTGCTTTTAGGTTCTTCACACTAGGTATTATATCGACTGAAAGGTGTTTGGGTCTTAATCCCGCTAAAGTGACGCAATAACTGAGAAAATTCTCAATCGTTTGGATGTCCCCTCCGTATTCCCTACACGCATTTGCCTCGGCCCGCTCTATTTTCTGCTGATATGCCCGCATAAGTGAGTTCCCAGATAAAATGCCCACAAGTTGTTTAAAAAAAATAAATAAATGGTTTCCCATTACATCCCATGAAGGGACCGGGGAGAATTTCTCACAATCACTGAGCTGTGCGCTTTCCAGTTTTCACTCACTGATTGGGACCTACAGTTTTACACCGATTCCGAACGGTATTTTGAGAAGCTTTATCATGGCTATATACTCGATAGTGTCGCCGTCACTATGCGAGGAGACCGCCGCCGAAAGAAATTTTTTTGAAGGTGGTCAGAGCAGGGTTTGAACCCAGGATCTCTTGCACAAGAGCCGCGCACACTAACCATTGCACCACCGACGGCCACCCACAAGTTGTCTCAGATGAGGTTTATCCAGTTTTATCAGTGCTACGGTATTGTCTCCATCTCAGTAATCCCTCAAGGTCTTTGCCGTTCTGTTGCCGTACGATGGGTTACATAGTCTTGTGTTTGTTATTCTTGGCCAATGTTGAAATTAAGCCTGTATGGCCGGGAAATGTTTCGCATGTTCTACATTGTCGGTACGCCGGTTGGAGCCCTTCCGAGCCAAGTCATCTGTTCTCTAATTACTCACAATGTCGGGGTATCCTGGAATCCATATGATCACAAGGCCACCAGTGCTGGAGAATATCAATAATATTAGCAAAATATAATGCTATTCGTAGAATCAGCTATGTACGTTATCAATTGCCACTCAATCACAAGTTTAGTTTAAAACTTACAACCAAATCCCTTAGCTAGATCTTTTAGGCTTTAGTGATTATGATTAATATTAACTAAAATATAAATTTAATCTTTCTTCTATATCTGTGCGTTAGACTGAGAAAAATAATTCGAAGAGTTTGTGTCTTGACATACAAAGATTCTACTACCTCTTTCCACCCTCCACTACCGCAATTTTCCTTAGCCAACACAATGCACTGCATTTATAGGGGGTATCCCCTGACTATTGGTTTGATACAAATAATTCAATGTCTATGAATAATCTCATTCAATAATAATGTCAATGTCAAATAATAATGTATCGATTCATAACCCATTTCTTGGTATACAATTAAGTCAGTAGGTTTGACTGTTCCCAGGAGAAACGAAATTCGTGCTGTATAAAAATTTCAACAGTGTCCAGGAATACATTCCCCCTAGTTCCTGCGAGCTAGATGGTTGGAATCTTAATACTTGAAAAGCGGGACGATACCAAATCTAAGCGAGTATAGAAGAATGGTACGAGGGGGTCGTCGTGTTCTCTAAAGAAATCAAAAGTTCTCTATAGAACCTTGTAGCTGCATATCAATTTCCTCCGTTATTTCAAATCCGGTCCATTTAGGTTCTAGGTTAGACTAGGTATTGTCTTGGCTGAGAGGTATTGGACTCCTAATCTAGCAAAAGATAGACAATATCAGATAAAGTATTCCATTGTTTCGATTTCTCCCTCGCACCCCATGTATTCACTTGCATCGGCCAGCTTAATTGTATGCAGATATGTCAGCAGTGCTGAGTGTCTAGTTACAACACCCATCAGTGGGCTCAGTTCGTACCAGCCTTATAGTATTGTTCAAATCCGGGCAGGCGCACATGATGTTTACCGTTCTGATTTCATCTAATGGGTTCCATAATCTTATGTGGATTATTCTTTTACAAAAGTTTTGAAACAATATTTATTCTCAGGTCAATAATCCTTTCGGCCTTTATGCCCTGGATTGGTATGGCGATTTCTACATTTAATATTATTATCTTGGTACCATCCCAAACCCCGTCAGCTTTTCCATTATATGCTAGTGTGTTGATTTGCAATCCTCTTCGACCCATTATCGTATTGTCAGTAGCCGTTTTGTCGCGAATCCATCTCATATTTAATTTGTACCTAAAAGGAATTTAATGAAAATAATTGTCTCTACTACTGAACATCCTTATCGCACCGCAGATACTCAGCCTGTGAATGCTTTTGAAGGATTTGCTGTTTTAAATGCCCGCCACCTTCATTGCCGTCCACCAGGCTACATATGCATAAGTCAAAATCGACGTTTTGACGCCAGCGTGTTATCTTAGGTGTGAAATTCCAGTTTTAGTTTATAGCTCTTCTGCAAATAGAGCAACATCTGTGACTAGTTTCCACTTTGCTTTGAATGTGACCTTTCCAAAGTTGTTTTCGATTTAGTGTTGCTCTTTAGTATTTTATTCTGGCGGGCAACGTTATAGTATTTTCAAGGAAGCTTGGTGGCTTGAAAGCGGTTATCTTTATCTTCCTTGTAAATAAACTCACTTAATTTCTTCCGGATTAATTTTCAGTCTCCAGTTGCACGAACCAGTTCTACGATGACCAGTTCTACGAGATTTAAATAAGTGCGTATGATTGGTATTAATATTAATGTTGAAGCGTATGATTGATATTAATGTAAATCTGGGTTTACTCTTTCTTTTGAAACTGTGCGAACGTCAAAGTTCTTGTATTGAAGGTAGAGTCTCGTTTCGCTCTATTCGCAATTTTTCTCGTTTCGTAATTATTCCAACTTCTTTAGCAGGATGATCAATACTAATTACAAATAATGCGCATGATTAATATTAATTACAGAGTATTAAATTACGAGAAGCTACAACTTCGTGTGTGGCCGTAGGTGGTGTAATGCTTAGGGTGTGCGGCTCTTGTAAATGAGAACGTGGGTTCGATCGCTGCTCGGACCACCTTACGACGACGGTCACCTTGATTAGTGATGGCGACACTATCGAGTACATAGCCATGAAAAAGCTTCTCATAATAAAATTCGGAATCGCTGTAAAACTGTAGGTTCCAATTATAAATAAATAAATATATTACCATTACATCCTATTAAGGGATAGGGGAGAGCTTCTCTCTATCAGTGATTCCAAGTGAGAAAAGTGTAGGTTCCAATTATAAATAAATAAATATATTACCATTATATCCTATTAAGGGATAGGGGAGAGGTTCTCTCTATCAGTGATTCCAAGTGAGAAAAGTGTTGGTTCCAATTATAAATAAATAAATATATTACCATTACATCCTATTAAGGGATAGGGAAGAGCTCCCACAATCAGTGATTCCAATCCACGAGTGTAATACTAGAAGGCGCACAGCTCACTGATTGTAAGAAGCTCTCTCCAATCCGTTCGTGGGATGTAATGGGGAAATCAACGTTCAGTATATCAATTTATGAATTTGTTACGAGGCTTTTAACACGTCCGTGTACAAATAACAACGTAGTAGTTCTCTAACTAAGCTTGGCAAATTATATGTATATTTCAGGATTTTCAATTTTGTCTATACTATTTAGAAACAGTCATATGTTTTAACAGCTTATGCGTATGATTAATTACACAGTTTCAAAGGATAATTAGCCAGAACTTCGCTTCCAGTGGGAGCAAATCAATGTTCAGTATGTCAAATTAGAGAAAAGGAAATTAATTTCTCACAAGGCTTTTAACAAGTCAGACTTAGGGTGACAAAGATATTATAAAATACTATTTTCTCGAGTATGCTTGAATTTTTTTAAAACTATATTTAGAGACTCTGCCATTTGCTTGTATTAGGTAGAAGCTGCCTTAATGTTTTTAATCATATTATATTATCAGACTAATTCGTTCTACAGTAAAGCTCACAAGTTGTACAACATTCTGGTAACTGCGTATGATTAATATTAATTCCAATCTTATAATAGATATTCAGCTATAACTCCGCTTGCACTGGGAGAACATCAACGTTCAGTATATACAAATCAAGGCAAGTATATGGGGTTATTACGTGGCAGACTAAGTGTAATAGGGAAATTCTAAAAAATAGTTTTTAATCTAAACTTGGAAATTTTTATTTTTTTAAAAAGATTTCTTAGGTTTGCGTGTATTATTTACCAGTCGTATTAATATAATATATATATTATTTTACCACACTAATTTGATTTAAGGTCAGGATCACAAAATACAAATCATTCATGCAATGCAACTATTATACACTTCTGCGTATGATTAGTATTAATTATAAAGTTTCAAAGAATAGTTGGCTATAACTTCCCTGAGAATGGGAGAAGCTCGTTATTCAGTATGTCATATTAAAGATACGAAAATGGATTTGTTATGAGGCATTTATCATGTCAGACTAAGTGTAACAAAGTTTCTCATCTTAGCTGAAAAGTTGTAAATAGTTTTAATGATTATCGGTTTAATTTTACTATCCGCCAACAGTCTACACGTGCGTAATTGTATTATCACACTAATTTGAGCTAAGGCCAAGTTCAAAAATATATATATGTAGGTATATCGTTCTCGTAAATGCTTTCAATTGCGTATGATATGCGTATGATTAATATTAATAATAACTTTTCAACGGATTTACAACTATAACTTGGCTTACAATGGGAAAAACTCAACGTACAGTATTCCAAATTAAAGCTAAGGAAATGGGTGTGTTACGATCCTAAAATATTAGTTAAGTTTTTATTAAATAGATTAAAGGATTGACAGTTTTGTCTTTTCTGCTTACAAGGAGCTTCTATATGTATTAATATATTACACTTTATTTGTATGTGTTAACCTATGTTATAATACCAGACTTATAAAGGGTGCCTCAGTAAGATTGCACTTTTTAAATTTGGTTTGGTTTGGTTTTCGTGGTTGCTAAAGATACCATTTAGCATCAATTAGTGTCTTGAGACACCGTTTTGCATACCACATCCCTCCGGAATGTTAATCGGAGATACCTCATTAGATGCCCTAGATCTATCTCGTGTGGTTCAGTGAGGTTATGCAGGAAGGGACGGCCCATAGTCTTCAGGCGTCTATTCATCAGAGCCGGACAACTGCAGAGGAGAACATTTAGTACCATTTTGTTTCTGTGCAAGTAGCAACTCTGAAATTTGGCAGGTGGTACATATGTTTATTCCGATTATTAAATATGGAGCACTTTACGAAAAAACAACGCGTTATAATTATGAAATCTTATTACAAAAATTTGGAAAGTTACGCGAGGACCGCTCCCAAACTTCGAAGAATTTTCAGTAGAGAAAGTGCACCTAATGTGTCAACAATTCGAAGAGTGGTAAAAAAATTGGAAGAAACTGAGTCGGTTATGGACAGCAAGACTCCTGTGCGTCAATGTACCGTTCGACGTTAGGAAAACATTGCTGCTGTACCCAAGAATGAATGTACCCCTAAAAAATGAATTCGGCATCGTTCTCAACAACTTCAAATTTTACGAAGCACTACGCAGCGAATTTTGAGCACAGACCTAGGCATAATTCATACAAAATTCAGCTTACTCAGGAGCTCAAACCAGCAGACCAGGAAAGGCGACGGTGAGCAAAGTGAAGTCAATGCCAGTTTTTCAAGAAAAAGTCATCTTCTCCGATGAAGCGCATTTCCATGTGAATGGCTTCGTGAATACACAAGATTGTCGAATTTGGGGCTCAGAAATCATCATTCAATCCATGAGAAACAAATGCACCCACAGCAAAACAGACCATGGAAAGCGCCGGCAATTTGTTCAATGGATAATGGACCAAAGTGTTGTCAATGCCAATTTTTCAAGAAAAAGTCATCTTCTCCGATGAAGCGCATTTCCATCTAATTGGCTTCGTGAATACACAAATGGATAATGGGCCAAAGTGATGTCAATGCCAATTTTTCAAGAATAAGTCCTCTTCCCCCATGAAGCGCATTTCCATGTAATTGGCTTCGTGAATACACAAAACTGTCGAATTTGTGTTTCAGAAAATCCTCATGCAATCCACGAGAAACGAATGCACCCACAACGTGCAAGAGACTAGTGTGGATATTGGTCAGGCGGCGTGATTGGTCCTTACTTTTTTCAAGATGGGACTGAAATTGCAATGACTGTGAACGGCATTCGTTACAGGAACATAATAACGGAGTTCTTGTGTCCTCAACTGGACGGCATGGATCTGGACGACATGTGTTTTCAGCAATACGGCGCCACCTGTCACACCGACCATGAAACAGTCGGTTTATTGGGACAACGATTTCCAGAATAAATTAGCTAAATAAATTCTGATGTCAACTAGCCACCAAGATCATGCGAATTAACGGCATCCAATTTTGTTCTTTGGGGTTTTGTGAAATCTTAGGTTTATGCGAATACACCAGAAACAAAACCTGATCTCAAATCCGAGATCCAAAGCGTCATCGGTGAGATACAGTCACATCTCTGTGAAAAAGTCATGGAGAATTTCATGACAAGTGTAATGGCCTGTCATTAGAGCCGTAGGGGCTATTTGATGGTTGTTTTATTCTAAACTTAATCGGAACAGGTCTTTTTTACAATCCAATAAAAAAATCACAACTATCTCAAAGAATACGTGTTTTTATTTTAAAATGAAAAAAGTGCATTCATACTGAGACACCCTTTACGTTCCACGGTGAAGGTCATAAGTTACATAGGATTTTCGTAATTTTGCCACTGAATCGCTTGTGCGTATAATTAATATAAATTTTTTCACTGAATCACTTGTGCGTATGATTAATATTAATTATAAAGTGTCAAGAGTTATTCGGCTATGACTGCGCTTGCAGTGACAGAAAATCGTCATGCTGTATGCCAAATTAATGACCAGATTACGAGTTCATCAAGACGTACTAAGGGTAATCGCTTCTTCTTTGAACTTGAAAAATTTTAAATATATTTCAGGAGTCTCAATTTTGTCTATATGATTTAGAAGGAGTATTTGTAGGTGTAATTATTTAATCTGTATGTAAAAATGGGTTGTTGAAATATCCTGCTAAATCTGCATTTTGACAGCCAAATTAGTTTATAACTTGTAACATGATAAAAGGTAAATTGTTTGAAAACTGAATAAAAAGGTGATGAAAACGAAGTAGGTGTGAGTATAGGATGAAGACGAAGCTTAAGGTTCAAAAAGAATTTGGTGATTGGTAGGACCTACACTTTGTCGTTATTACTGAAACCATTGCTAAGTGAAAGGGAAAATGAAAGAAGTCGAAAGGAGAGTCTGAAGGACATACGCAAGAGCTTTGGATTAAACAAAAGTTAAGAGTTTGAAAGAACTGTATATCTAAACTTTATATTTGAGTAATTTTTCAACATCAAAAAAAAAAATTAAACGTTTTATTGTTATATCCTTTTTGCAAGCAAGAGGATACTTTTCAAAAAGGGTGGAGGGGGTGTATATACATTCGATCCTCCATTGGGAATGTAGTTATTTGAGTGCTTCAACTTGTGATTTTGTGTTTGACACATGAATACCCTTATCATACCACAAAGAATCTTGATGACTTTTCATTTGTATTGAATTGATGTTTCAGTTCTCCTGTTTTTTTATATTCATTGGGTGATGTTCCCATTTGTTTTGGGCAAAGTGGACCACATGAACGAACAATTTTGCCTGATGGCTTCTGTGTGTGTTGTTTTTTAAATTTAGGTGATTTTCTTTGTTTTCTGTACAGTTTTCGGCAATACAAAAGATATTCAAATACTGCTGACCCAGAAAATGTAACCAAACATTGGGCTTTATTTGAATGTACTGGGTCATATTTGTCAGAGACCAAATGTAGCATGAATGTTTTGTATAGAACTTAACTATGTATACAATTTTAATCATGACATGTATTAAACTTTAATCTTTCTCTTTCGTTTTATTTTCAGGTAAGCAATTTGGATTATTTTATAGAAATATCAACAAGTCTGCAATTTGAACAGGTAAAGAATTTTAATTGAAAACAAAAATTTAAACAATTGAAAGTTTTCGTGCAGAAATAGTTGTAGCTTAGCTATGATTTCATAAAGACTATAGTCTTAGGTATGGTGAATTGAATAAAGTTAATTAGTTTGCCAACAAATTTGGATTATATTTTATAACAGCTATCTCGTATCCAAAATTCAACACCAAGCTATATCAAATTTTGAAGCTGCCACCATGTTTGTAAATGATTTCTTAAACACCCTAGAGCGTATGATTGATGTTAATTGAATTGATTTTAGAAAATTTCTTCATTAAATTAATTTAAAGCAGGAGAAAGTTTATGACTTTGAGTTATTCCACATATATAGGCTAATTATTTGGGGTTTCAGATACTATATTAAATATTTGAACCCACAATGATGAAAAATATATCGAAATAAAAAGATTTTGTCCTCTGCTTCCAATAAAAAAATCACAACTACCTCAAAGAATACGTGGTTTTATTTTAAAATGAAAAAGTGCATTCTTACTAAGACACCCTTTGCGTTCCTGGGTGAAGGTCATAAGTTACTTAGCATTTTTTTAGTTTTTTCACTGAATTACTTGTGCGTATGATTAATGTTAATTTTTTTCACGGAATCACTTGTGCGTATGATTAATATTAATTACCAAGTGCCTAGAGTTAATCAGCTATAACTTCGCTTGAAATGGGAGAAAATCGTCATACTGTATGCCAAAGTAATAGGTTAATTATTTGGTTTTTCAGATCTTATGTTAAATATTTGTATCTACAATGATGAAAAATATATCTAACTAAAGATATTTTGTCCTCTGCTTTGTTAAGGTTTTAGACTTACATAAGTCTATATAAACAAATTAGTCTACCTAAAACAGATATAGATTTAGGGAAACATAGGAGAACCAAAGGCATTTGAAAACCTTTCGTAGCAGAAGACAAAGTGTCGGTCAATATTCTAGTGCTCGTACGAGAATAGCCTATCAGTCTTTCCGATACACAATAACATATATATTTATCCGAAGGCTTCGAGCTGTCTACGTTTTGATTTATATTGTTTTCTTAGCTGTATCTGTGGTAAATTTTCACAACCCCAGCTGATCCGTGGATGTTATATTCTAATAATCCTCGGTTCGAACTTTGCTCTGACCACCTTAAAATTTCTTTCGGCGGCGGTCACCTCGCATAGTGACGGCGACACTATCGAGTATATGGCCATGGAAAAGCTTCTCAAAATACCGTTCGGAATCGGTGTAAAACTGTAGGTCCCAATCAGTGAGTAGAAAGTGGAAAGCGCACAGCTCAGTGATTGTCAGAAGTTCTCCCCTGTCCCTTCATGGGATGTTATGGGAAACCATTAATTTTTTTATTTTTTACTAGACACCTGAGCGTATGACTAATATTAATAAAATTGATTTTATCTTATAATTACTACACCAATGCCGAAGTCAAAGTGTTAGTCATAATTTTGGAATTTGCTGGATGGTCAAACGATTTCTAACTGCCGACTTGTAGACGTGACTCAACCAAAAGATAAACAGAGACCAACAAAAACAGATACACATTTTTCAATTTACAACATTTGCGGTAGAAATTCGGGGTAGACATTCAAAATGTTCTACCACTTGCGGTAGAAATTCGTAGTAGACTTTTAAAATGTGCTACCACTTATTTTAGATTTCAAAATGTTCTACCACTTGCGGTAGAAATTCGTGGAAGACATTCAAATTGTACCACCACTTATTTTAGATCTCGAAATGATGTCCTTTTTCTTTATTAATCCGTTCACATTTTAAGCAACCTTGTGCATTTTGGACAAACGAATTCTCAATTATCAAATAGATCTAATCCATACTCTAGTGCGTATACTTGACATAGATAGAAACACTCCTTGACTCTTTCATGTCTAATATTGGCAAATTGAGAGCAAACTACTTATATTTTATGCCAGTTCAAAAGGACCATATGATAGCCTTGTAAAAGTCATAGTCTTGAATTTGAAATGCCCCTAAAATAGCACGACCACGAGATAAGATTTCTGTTTTTAAATTAATGTAATTTTCACATTTCACAGACTAATGCGGTACATGAGACTACTAGTCTCATACACAATTAAATTTGAATGGAATTTCATTTGAAATTTAGTGGAATAGTTTAACAACTACGACACCTTAGTTGATTTGACAGCGGGAACAAGCAACTCTTTTGTTGCCTCCGTTTCAAACCCGTGCAAAAAGGAGTTAACAACTATTCACATGAGAGAGAGAGGAAGAGACAGAGAGAGAAAGAGAAGAAAACAAATTTTGATTAATGACGCATCTGAACAAGCCGCGCACTGACTTAGGATACTAAGGCACTGATGAGAAGAGTCGAAAATGTCGAAACTGTCCCCTGTCATTGTGAGTGCAAATGTTTCAAATTTGTTTCACTAATTGCAGAACCGAACCAAAGCTGCTAGTTCAAGAGAAATTAAAAGTCTTTTAGTAAACTTATTTCAGAAATTGCGGTTCGAAGCCGCTGATAGTTTACACACGGATTTGGTAAATCCCATTTCTTGAACACTAGTGCGTATAATTGATATTAAAAAAAATAGATTTTGTGAATTTTGCCTAATTTATTTGTTTTGGCTGCACAGTTGTAACTTTGATGTCATATTGAAGATGATAGAACTGCAAATGTAAATCACACAGGAAAGTGTCATTCCAGTGACATATAGTTAACTGCCATTATCTCGAATATCATTCTCGGAAATTGTAACAGGATCTGGTTTATAGTTTACAAACTACGCGTTAATTTGCACGATGCTATTTTCTAAACGCTAGTGCGTATAATTGATATTAATAGAATAGATTTTGTGAATT
The DNA here is from genome assembly GCA_963931995.1 of Phaonia tiefii. NCBI lineage: Eukaryota > Metazoa > Arthropoda > Insecta > Diptera > Muscidae > Phaonia > Phaonia tiefii. The sequence goes on from OZ008370.1 coordinate 23,289,921, forward strand.
TTACCTAATAACTTTATTTGTTTTCGCTGCACAGTTGTAATTTTGATGTCATATTGAAGATGATAGAGGTGCAAATGTAAATCAACTAAAAAAGTGTCATTCCAGTGACATATAGTTAACTGTCATTATTCAACTATCATTCTCTGAAATAGTAACTGGATCTGGATTATAGTTTACAAACTACACTTTGATTTGGAAGATGTTAGTTTTCTGACCAGTAGTGCGTATAATTGATATTAATAAAACTGATGTTTTCGATTTTAGGTAATAACGTGATTTTCAGTAAGAGCGCTACAAAATAAAACAAAACCGGTTTTAGATACCAATGCAATTATTTATTCCTGTGAAAGTACGTTCGATGCCATTATGTATGGAACTCGATTTCTTTTGCATGGCCACCACGGGCACGCTTGCAGAAGTCCAGACGCTGAACCCAAATTTCAAGCATAAATCGGCCGACACTGCTGCAATTGCACGTTCGATATTCGTACGAAGTTCATCAATCGTCGGTGGCTTGTTGGCATAGACCGGCCAATCGACTGGGCCATTTCGTGAGATAACACGTTCACCAAACTTGGTTTCCAATAAATTGATTGTGGCATTCGCTGTGTGGCTTGTGGCGCCGTCCTGTTGGAACCACATGCCCTCCAAGTCCATATTATCCAATTGGGGCCAAAAATATTCGGTTATGATTGAACGGTAGCGATTCGCATTCACAGTAATGTGCCGGTCTTGATCGTCACGGAGGAAGAAGGATGCAATGATGACTCCTGGGTTACGCCATTCAGCCAGAAATGAGCCTCATCGCTGAAGATGATTTTCCGATGAAAATCCGAATCATTTTCAAGTTGTTGCTCAGCCCAATTCACGAACATACGACGCTTATGGTGGTCAAGCGGCTTCAGTTCTTCCGTCAATTTGATCTTGTAAGGATGTAGGCCAAGATCTTTTCGCAAAATTCGCCACAAAGACGTCACAGAGATGCCCAACGCTTGAGAACGACGTGTGAGAGACACATTTGGGCTTTCTTGAACTGAAGCCTCAGCGGCAGCAATATTCTCGACACTTCTTTATCTCACTGGCACGGGAACATTTTGTACTGTGCCTGTGGACTCAAATTTTTCCACTAGACGCTCAATTGTTGATCTGGTAGGACGATTATGACGACCATAAATTGGACGTAGCGCTCTTAAAGGTGAGGCCACATTTACAACTTCCTAAAATAATTTACAGGGGTTCTAGGGCATATGATTGATATTAATAACATATAATTTTACCTATTACAATTCATATATTAATTTGTAATAAAACAAAGAATAGAATTCTTGAGTTCAAATAAAGGAAAAGAAGAACAGACTCAAGTTTTCAGAAATACTTTCATTCGAACGCTAGAGAAACAGTGTCTTCAATTCTATACGTTCATTTATGACTTCCTAAATTCATTTTCAGGGGAAGTGGAGCGCATGATTGATATTAATAAAATATAATTTTACCTGTTACAATTAATATATTAATTGGTAATTAAATTCGATTTCAAACTAAGGAAGAGGAGAATAGATTCACGTTTTCAGAAATACTTTCAATCGGACGCTGGAGAAACAGTATCTTAAATGCTATACGTTCATTTATGGCTTCCTAAATTTGCGTACCGGGGTAATAGAGCGTATGATTGATATTAATAAAGTATAATTTTTCCAATTAAAATTTTTCAATTAATATATTAATTTGCAATAAAATGAGAAGCTGCATTTTTGATTTCAAACTAAGGAAGAGGAGAATAGATTCACGTTTTCAAAAATACTTTCACTCGGACGCTAGAGAAACAGTATCTTAAATGCTATAAGTTCATTTATGACTTCGCAAATTCGTTTTCGGGGCACTACAGCGTATGATTGATATTAATAAAGCATAATTTTTCCTATTCAATTAATATATTAATTTGCAATAAAATTGGAAGTTGTATTTTCGATTTAAAACTAAGGAAGAGAGGAATACATTCACGTTTTCAGAAATACTTTCATTCCGACGCTAGATAAACAAGATTTTAAATACTATACGTTAATTTATGACTTCCTAAATTCATTTTCCGGGGTACTAGAGCGTATGATTTACATTAATAAAGTATAATTTTTCCTATACAATTAATATAATAATTTGCAAGAGAAGCTGAATTTTCGAGTTCAAACTAAAGAAGAAGCGATTTGACTCACGTTTTCATAAATACTTTCATTCGGACGCTAGAGAAACATTATCTTAAATGATTCCAGTTCATTTAAGACTTCCTAAATTGGTTTACCGGGGTACTAGAGCGTAGGATTAATATTGATAAAATATAATTTTACCTGTTACAATTAATGTCTTAATTTGTAGTAAAATGAAACACTGAATTTTTGATTTTACATTAAGGTTGAGGCGAATGGATTCACATTTTCAGAAATACTTTCACTCGGAAACTTGCGTGTATGATTAATATGAACAATTGTTATTAATTGATTTCAGTTAATAACTTCTTTTACATGGAGTTAGTTGAATTTTGCTTGCAATATATGAAATCGAAAATAGGAAATTGGATACGCTATGACAAAATTTCATTTCATGTAAATTTTTTCTAGAAAATCAGTGTCCTAAATGCTTGGCACTGAATCGTATGAGTGTTATCAATATAGTAGAATTTTTGATTTTCAATTAATTGATTAGTTTCCAATGGATTAAGAAGTTGAATTTTGGTTATAAAATTATGGAAGAGAGAAAAGTCTCACGTGTTCACAAATATTTTCATTCGAACACTTGTGCGTATGAGGGATATTTTTTGTATTAAATTAAGGACGAGGCAAATAGTCTCCCGGTTTCGGAAATATTTTCACACCGACTCTTGGTCTTATGAAGGATGTTAAGGACGCAACTATTCTTAAATTTTGAAGTCAATAACTTAAGTTGTATTGGGTTTGGGTGTTGGTGGTATGCTATGAAATAAGAAGCGTGATGTGCTGTGATTGGTGTTTGAATTTGATGAAAAAATAACAAACCACACAGATGTTTCTATGAGCACTAACAGGCAAATACATAATTCGTGAAGATGAAATCAGCAATGGATTTGGAGTGATTACGTTTGCTCAGAATTTGGATAGGCAACATTTTGAAAATAGATTACAAGTTATGAGCAAATAAACAATGGGAGTTGCTAGATAAATTATTAGCGTTCGCAACTATATTGTCTCTGCACAAACAAACGGCACATTTTACGACACCTCTCGGTTTCAAGACAAACAGTAAACACACGACTATACCAAGATGTATCTAGTACAGGTGGAAGCGTTTTAATTGTTGCTGCTTTAATTTTTTTCTTTTCGTTATGGTCCAACCTTGTCAAATTCCAAACCTTACATTGAAAAAAAAAAGAATAGTCTTATTCTCCTTATAGAATATTTCAATATAAATACACCATTTCGACAATGCTATTATATAAAACAATACAAAAAGCATAAATGTTTCAAAAGACATCAAAATTATAAATGGACCAAGTTATGTCAAAAAGAGAGTAATACATTTTGGATCATTCGCCAGATGTCGCCAATGCTTTTGTGTCATACAATTCATTCCATGAGTTCTCTCGCTGCCGCTACCGTGCCTACCCGTGCCTATAGATGTTAACACATCAAAAACGATTTGGATGACCATTCAAAGATCAACTCATTTTATTTTCGTGATATGGTCAATTCGAATCTAAAAATGTGTGAATCAGAATCCAGAAAAGATCAAAGATTTCTTTGATTTGAGTAATCTGCTGTGAGCAACTTCAAACACAGGCTGTGATAGAAATTATTTTCATATCTTCTCTAAAAAAATGGCGTGTTTAATGAGTTAGGTCCATTAACGATCTCGTAAATTCTTTCTAGTCATACAAGAGCGTATGATTGATATTATTAAAAATCAAATATTAGATTTTTAATTAATACGTAATTATTTATCCAGTCTCAAAGAACCTGGTGGCTCAGGGACCTTAAAAAACGAAGATAACATATTTCGCCCACCAGCACGATCTTTCGTCTTATCTCTCCAATTGGTAATACCAAGGGTACGCTCCCTCCATCGGAGTCTTGGTCTTCCTATTTTTCTTTTTCCTTCGAGTTCGATTTCGAAATGCTTTCGTGCTGGTTCGTCTTCATTCATTCTACTGTCATGGCCTAGTCAGTGCAATAGCGTCGGGATATAGTTCATACAGCTCATGGTTCATGCGTTGCCGATACTCGCCATTGTGCACTATGGGCCCATTAATTTTTCTGAGTATTTTTCTCTTCCAGACTCCAAGAGATGTTTCGCCTGCTTGCGATAACACTCAGGATTCTGCGTCATAAAGCAACGTAGGTTGTATGAGAGTCTGGTTCAATTAATAACTTCTTTGAAATGTTCTAAGGAGTTAAGGTTTCGATCTAAAATTAAAGAAGGGTTTCGATTTTTAGTTCCTTTTTGAAAATGTTTTTGCGCGGAACTTGTTCGTATGATTGATATTAATTCTGTTCTGTGAATGGGCCAAAAATTTTCTGAGTATTTTTCTGTCGAAGACTCCGGCAGATGTTTCGTCTGCTTGAGATGAGACCCAGGATTCTGCACCATAAAGCAAGACAGGTTGTATGGGAGTCTGATTCAATTAATAACTTCTTTGAAATGTTCTTAGAAGTTGAGGTTTTGATCTGAAATTAAAGAAGGGTTTTGATTTTAAATTCATTTTCGAAAATGCTTTTTGCGCGGCGCTTGTACGTATGATTGATATTAATTCTGTTCAGTGAATGGGCCATACATTTTCTGAGTATTTTTCTGTCAAAGACTCCTGTAGATGTTTCGTCTGCTTGCGATAAGACCCAGGATTCTAGGTCATAAAGCAAGTCAGGTTGTAGGGGAGTCTGGTTCAATTAATAACTTCTTTGAAATGTTATAAGGAGTTGAGGTTTTGATCTAAAATTAAAGAAGGGTTTAGTTTTTTATATCTTTTTGAAAATGCGTTTTGCGCGGCACTTGTACGTATGATTGATATTCATTCTGTTCAGTGAATGGGCCATACATTTTCTGAGTATTTTGCTCTCGAAGATTCCGGCAGATGTTTCGTCTGCTTGCGATAAAACCCAGGATTCTGCGTTATAAAGCAAGACAGGTTGTATGGGAGTCTGGTTCAATTAATAACTTCTTTTAAGTGTTCTAAGGAGTTGTGATTTTGATATAAAATTAAAGAAGGGTTTAGATTTTTAATTCCTTTTCGAAAATGCTGATTTCGCGGCACTTGCACGTATGATTGATATTAATTCTGTTCAGTGAATGGGCCATACATTTTCTGAGTAGATTTCTCTCGAAGACTCCTGCAGATGTTTCGTCTGGTTGCGATAAGACCCAGGATTCTGCGTCATAAAGCAAGGTAGGTTATGTGAGAGTCTGGTTCAATTAATAACTTCTTTTAAGTGTTCTAAGGAGTTGTGATTTGAATATAAAATTAAAGAAGGGTTTAGGGCACTTGTACGTATGATTGATATTAATTCTGTTCAGTGAATGGGCTATAAATTTTCTGAGTATTTTTCTGTCAAAGACTCCTGTAGATGTTTCGAAGTCTGGTTCAATTAATAACTTCTTTTAAATGTTCTAAGGAGTTGTGATTTTGATATAAAATTAAAGAAGGGTTTACATTTTTAATTCCTTTTCGAAAATGCTGATTGCGCGGCACTTGTACGTATGATTGATATTAATGAAGAATAATATTTGCTGTTCAGTGAATAATATCATGAAAATGCTTTTTGCGCGGCATTTGTACGTATGATTGATATTAATGAAGAATAAGATTTGCTGTTTAGACAATAGCACCATTGGCAATGACTTAGAAGTTATAGTTTACATGGCAAATTAAAGGAGATATGAATATCTCTTTGAGCATACTTGTATATTGAAAATGTCATTAATAATTTCTTTAGCATTTAGCATTGTTTTCAAATTTTTAGTAGAAAATCTTTAGGTTGAGTTCATTACGATTTCGAAAATACTTCCCCCGGGGCACTAGTACGTATAATTGATGTTAATAAACTTGATTTCTTTAATTGTGCTAATAAAATGAAAGAAATGTATGTTAATACTCTTGATAAAAAGCATGGCAACTAAATTCCATTAGTGTTAGCAAATTTACAATTTAACAAAAAAAAAAACTAGACAAATGTCATGACAAAAAGCAGACAGATGAAAAATTTCGCCTTAAGAAGAATGTGGCGTTTCCCCCCCGCCCCCCCCCAATTATACCGCTCTCTTTGTCAGCTGTTCTGTGTTACCATCTTGACGACAAAATATTGCATAATTGGCCCAAACAGAAAACTCCGTCGAAATGTTACAGTATTAGCATATTTACTGGAAAAACAACATAAATTTCGGGCTTATATAGAACAGCAATAGCAACAACAAATTTATAAACAACAACAACTTTGGGCCATATATTAATGTTAAATTTTATGCTTATAAGTTGTGTTATCACACACAGAACAAACACCAACAAGACATGCGGTCCTCAGTCCCCGTCCATATGTATGTATATCTATCGTATAGTCCAGGCCCCCAACCACCCTTCGCAACGTATAATTTTGGGCATTGCGTGAGGGTGACTAGAGACGACAAGGGTACGGGAAAGCGGGGGTAGATGGATGTGAGGATACTAGGAAAGTGGCATAAAAATATGCAGACATGAGAAAAAATAATGAACATTTTTTAAATTAAAATAAATATTTTTCAGCAAAATAAAGAAAACCAAACCTCCGCAACAAGAAGGTAATAAACTACACATATATATTTTTAGATAGAGAGAGAGAAAGAAAACGATTATAAAGAAAGGAAATGTACAAACAAATCCACACTAATATTGCACAGTGGGACCAGACATGACCATACGATAACAAAATCTTGATCCTCTTATTAGAATCAAATTAAGGATATAAAACAGAATTTAGAGGAAATGTTGCTGCTCGTGGTGACTATGACCTTTCGTCCAAACCAGAGTGCAATTTCTCCAAGGGCTCTAAGTTCTGACTGACACGGTCTTCGAAATTTTTAAAAATAATTGGGTTCCCATTAAACCCCTTAAAGGAATTGGGAAGAGCTTCTCTCCAAATTTTTAGTTTTTACATTCCGAAATATACATCTAAGACGAACACCATAGACATCTAAGACGAGTGGAAGCTGAGGTTTACTCAACTTCCGTGGGTATAACACTATCAATCTGTTTTCCTGTTGTTGGCAGTATCTTCCAAGCGGAAGTAGTGACAAAAGTTGAGGCTTTTAAACAGTTACGAAGTCACGCTATAGTAGGAAAGAGTGTAAAATTCTTCCCGGACTATCAAGCGGTGATAAGGGCTCTATTCTCAGAGGAGAATAGATCGATACTAATTCGTGAATGCAGGAGTCGAAATCGGCGCCACGACAAAACTTTCGCTTATGTGGGTTCCGGTTTATGCGAAGGAACGAAGCCGCGAGCCAGGAAAGATTCAAGTGTAAATGTGGACTAATGAATCGTGATTGAAAGGCTTCGTAGAGTAATGGGTAACGTGATTGATCACCACTTCCGCCATGAAACAGACAGAACCTGAAGAGAACTCACTACCTATCGCATATCCTAAATATAATGGCCTAGATACAATAAGTCATGAAAAATCGTCTCAAAATACCGGTCGGAACCGGTGTAGAACCGTAGATCCCAATCAGTGTGTATAAAACTAGAAAGCGCACAGTTCACTGGTTGTGAGAAGCTCTCCACAATCCCTTCATGGGATGTAATGGGAAACCATTTTTTTTTTGAGAAGCTCTTCCCAATCCCTTCATGGGATGTAATGGGAAACGATATTTTTTTTAGATACAACGTTAAGAGAACTGAGTTCCCGATGTCTCTGAACAGGAGCCAGAATGACAGCGGTCATAAACGGACACTGTACGATTGGTAAACATGCTGCTATCATTGGTAAACAACACAGTCCTTACTTTCGTACACGCTGAAAAATATCAGACCCAGCAACATATCACAGGAATCCCCTACATGTTTGCAAGCATTATTTTCGAGGATTAAAAATCTTCTGCTGTTTGTTTCCTTATTGTCTGTCACCTTTTTATTGTTCAGCAGTTTTCAACAAACAAAGCCGCATTTGGATCACAAATACATATATTATAATCAATTAATCATTGGGCCCCAAACATGTTATATTGACAAGTAAACACAATGTGTTTGGATACAAGTATACTATATTTGCGTCAAGCTACAAACACATTATGTTTGCACCCAAACAACAACAAAAAAGGCAGTGTGTAGTTGCGACGACTAACTTATGGCGGAAACTAATAAGCACTAAATCCTACACTCCCCAGCATAGGCAAATAAAGGGTGTCTCAATAGGGATGCACTTTCTCATTTTAAAATAAAAACACGTATTTTTTGAAAAAGTACTGATTGTTTTATTGGATTCTAAAGAAGACATGTTCCGATTAAGTATGGAATAAAATATATATCCGTCAAATGGCCTCACGGCTCTGATGAAGGGCCATTACTCTTTTTGCGAAACTTACGATGACTTTTTCACAGAGATGTGGCTGTATCTCACTGATAACGCGTTGGAGCTCGGGTTTGCGCTCAGGAGTTGTGTCTTTGCATAAACGCGAGATTTCAGAAAACCTCAAAGGAAGAAATCACATGGCGTTAAATCGCATGATCTTAGTGGCCAGTTGACATCCGAGTTTCTGGAGATAATTTGTTCTGGAAATCGTTGCTGCAATAATTCGATTGTTTCATGCGCGGTGTGGCAGGTGGCAGTGTCTTGCTGAAACTACTTGTCGTCCAGGTCCATGCCACCCAGTTGAGGCCACAAGAACTCCGTTATCATGTTCCTGTAACGACTGCCGTTCATAGTCAATGCAATTGACAAAAAACTAAAGTGTACCAAATAGTACATAATGTGTACCAAAAAAAGTACATAACTTGTAGCAGAATGTAATTAAAGTTTACCAAAGCAAACAGGATGTTTCCCAAAAAAAGTACAAAAGTGTACCAAAATTTGTACCAAAAACTGTTCACAAAGTGTGTGTTAAATGCACCAAAAGTCCATAAGGTGTACAGAAACGTAAAAAATCAGAAAAGTATATAAGGTGTACCAAAGTGTTTGCACTTCAAACAAATACAAAACGGTTATATAGTGTACCAAAAATAGTACATAATGTGTACCAAAAAGTACTTTTTTTAAACAAGTGTTTTAAAATTCACAATTTTGTAGTAGACTTTTCCCCACTTTAAACTTAAATGTTTAAAAGATTACAAAAGACAAAAAATGTACCAACAAGTATATAATGTGAACGAAAAAAAGTACATAATGTGTACGAAAAAAAGTACATAACATGTACCAGAATGTAAATAAATTTTACCACAGCATACAGAATGTGTAACAAAGAAGTACATAAAGTGTACTAAAATTTGTACCAAAAACTGTTCACAAAGTGTGTGTTAAAGGCATAAAAAAGTCCTTAAGGTGCACAAAAACGTAAATGAAGTGTATCAGAAAAGTACATAAGGTGTACCAAACTGTTTACACTTCAAAAAAAAAATACAAAAAGGTTATATAGTGTACCAAAAATAGTACATAATATGTACCAAAAATTACTTTTTTTAAACAAGCGTTTTAAAATCTCAATTTTGTAGTAGACTTTCCCCATTTTAAACTTAAGCGCTTAAAAGATTACAAAAGAAAAAAATGTACCAAAAAGTACATAATGTGTACGAAAAAAAGGACATAATGTGCACGAAAAAAAGTATATAATGTATACGAAAACAAGTACATAATATGTACCAAAATGTAAATAATGTTTACCAAAGCTTACGGAATGTGTAACAAAAAAGTACAAAACGTGTACCAAAATTTTTACCAAACACTTCAACTAGTGTATCTTAAATGCACCAAAAAGTCCTTGAGGTGTACTAAAGCGTAAACGAAGTGCTCCAGAAAAGCACATAAGGTGTACCAAACTGTTTACACTTCAAAAAATCCAAAACGGACACATAGTGTACCAAAAAAAGTACATACTGTGTTTCAAAAAGTACCTTTTTTAAACATTTTTTTTTTAAATTTTCAATTTTTCAGTCAACTTTCCCCCATTTTACACTTAAATGTTCAAAAGATTACAAAAGAGAAAAGTGTACCAAAAAGTACATAGTAATGTGTACAAAAAAAATTCATAACATGTACCAGAATGTAAATAATGTTTACCAAAGTGTACGGAATGTGAATCAAAAAAGTTCAAAAAGTGTACCAAAATTTGTACCAAAAACTGTTCATAAAGTGTGCATTAAATGCAAAAAAAAAGTCCTTAAGGTGTAGGAACACGTAAATGAAGTGCACCAGAAAAGCACATAAGGTGTACCAAACTGTTTACACTTCCAAAAAATACAAAACGGTTATATGCTGTACCAAAAATAGTACATAATGTGTACCAAAAAGTACCGTTTTTAAACAAGTGTTTTAAAATTCTCAATTCTGCAGTAGACTTTTCCCCATTTTAAACTTAAATGTTTAAAAGATTACAAAAGAGAAAAGTGTACCAAAAAGTACATAATGTGTACCAAAAAAAGTACATAATTGTACCAAAATGTAGATAATGTTTACCAAAGCGTACGGAATGTGTACCAAAGAGTACAAAAGTGTACTAAAATTTGTACCAAAAACTGTTCACAAAGCGTACCTTAAATGCACCAAAACGTCCTTAGGGTGTAGGAAAACGTAAATGAAGTTTACCAGAAAAGCACATAAGGTGCACCAAACTGATTACACTTCAAAGAAATCCAAAACGGATAGACCGGTACCAAAAAAAGTACACATAAAAAGTACTTTTTTTTAACAAACGATTTAAAATCTCAATTTTGTAGTAGACTTTTCCTCATTTTAAACTTAAATGTTTAAGACAGGTGACTCATTTTTTTTTTTTTTAAAGATTCAACATATTTTTTCCATCCAATGTGAGCAAAACATTGAAGTAAAATTTTACACTGTGCGATGTCTTGAATTACATGTATTTGAAAATAAATTGCAAAATAAATTTTAAGCCCTACAAGGGAGTTTTATTTGCAAAATATATCTATGTGCACATGTGTATATACTATGATATTTTCTTAAATTTATGTGCATATATACACTTACACCTACACCTACACATACACATACAAGTCCTGTATCCCTGCACTTATTTACAGTCGGATATGTACCGCATCAAGTATGTGTGTGTTTACTTTATATTTTCTTGTTTTTCATTTTGTTTTAAACGAAATTATAACCACACATGTAAAATATTTTCAAATTATAGTATTTATTTTATGTTAATGTTTGTAGGGAAAGCAAATAAATACAATAAATAGTGGGCGCAAACACACACATGCACAATGTACATGAATGTACACGCAAATGTACGTGTCGTGTAAGAAAACCACAGGAAGAAGGATACCTGAATATTTTTCATGTTAGTGTTTAACTGTTCTCGCAGCTCGAACACTCACCTGTCTCTCCTGACGGCGTAAAAACAGCGACATAAGAAAAAGCTTAAAAGCTCGTTTTTCTTGGGTCTTAAGCGAAACAAACGTATAAATGGCACAAAACATACAACATACGAGCACACGAAAGGATATGCGAATAGTATTTTGTTTCCCTTCACTGCCTTGGGGTAGGTTGGCGTCCTTCCGTTTCCCGGCAATCATCATCATTACGTGTTGTTGCCCCTGTGTGTATGTGTGTGGGTGAGTTGAGTGTGCTGGTGTAGGAGTGTCTGTGTGATATCCTGGCGTTTTTGTTGGTGTGCTTTTAATTTATTACCTTATACAGTCAGTTTGTGTATGGAGGGAGGGTGCGAAAGGATATCACGACCACCTCGACCGCCTCGATATCCACAACAAAACCCATTTAACTGAATTACAGTGCAAATGTTGCTTTTTTTCCATCAGGCCTTATATGCTCTCCCCGGGTTGAGACATTGTTGTTGCTTTTTTAACGTTTACCAGATCCTGTGTAAAAAGTAAGGGTCCTCAAAAAAGAAAAAAAACTTGAAAAAAATAACAAAAATCGTTTTGTTTGTCAGTTGCTGACAGTTTTCTCGCCATGAGTCTAAGACATTATGGGTGTTGTTTTTGGGTCTAACTGAAGGAAGATAGGCTGGTTTTTTGTTGGCACTTGTATCCTTTTCCACATTTCCCTTCGCCTTCAAAATTCCATTGAAAGTTGTATGCTTTTTGTTGTTGAAGAAAACATATAAAACTCATTATTTCCAAAATGCCCTTTACAATATTTTTAGGATGTTGCACACATCTGGATGTTGCCAAAAACGGTTAGAAATCTTTTTTAAACTGAAGGAAACCGAGTCCCAAATATGAGTCTTTGAATTTGAATCCTTTATAAAAGTAAAACCGTAAATTTGATAATAAAATAATAACTTTATTTTATACAATAAATTGAAAACAAAACAATATACACGATGTCAAAAATCGATTAATCCTAGAATGATCGATTGCGATTATCTAGGACCATTTGAAGTTTGATGCCGAGAGTAACGTACTTGTTCAAAATGAGTCGGAGTGTTTGAATTTGACTCCATTTTAAATACAAAATAATATCAGATGTATGTGATGACAAGACATTTTAGAAAACTCTATAATAACATAATCGAAAATCGTATTAATCCTAAGATGATCGTCTGTGTCCATTTAGAGTCTGCTCATCACAGCCCCGGGTATCACGTATTTCTACGTTTAGACGCCCTATTAAGAGGTATGAACACTTTTATATTTTTTTTATCGGTCATCGCGAATTAATCTCCTTTTTGCGATTAGATACACCGTTTAGGAGTTATGAGAACTTTTATATTTTATTACCGGTGATCACGAATTAACGTCCTCTTTGCGATTGGGCGCACCGTTTAGGAGTTATGTGTACGAGGACTATGAGATGCTGATGCTGAAATGATCGAGAAGATAATTTTGATTGGTATGAATTCATTCATTCCGACGAAAATTATTTCGGTTACACCATCGGAAAAAAATTGGTGTAACCAGACATACAAGAATGCTGTCAGATCCAAAGAGGACGCTTTCAGAGACTGTTCGTTCTAACTAAAACGTTAATACTGAACTGCTACGCAAACAGGCAAGATCCAAGTGTGCCAAAGTACTTCGACGCGAAAAGTTTCTTCACGAACAGCGTATTCATGCTAAAGTCCTTTCTTTCCCTAGAGGAAGTAAGAACTTTTGGTCATTTGCAAGAAGAATAAAGGATAGTTCATCCTCTATCCCAATTCTTCATAAAGATGACATAACATTCACTGAACCGGTTGATAAAGCTAACTTCCTGGCTGAAATGTTTGCAAGGAACTCTTACTTGCCGAATAGCAATCAACCACTCCCCATGATCAATTACGTATCTTGTTCCATGCCCAAAATTTTTTTCCGAACGCGAGGAGTTAAAAAGGTTCTTGCGAATCTCATAGTAAATAAATCCCCGAGTCTGGATGGCATAGATGAATAGTTGCTCTTAGACGCTGACGTGTCCACTGCGCCACCTTTTCAACCATGCATACCATGCGGGAGTCTCCCCGGCGCGTTGGAAGGTTGCTAATGCCCAGCCAATCCCTAAAAAAGGTGCTGCAAGTAACCCTGCAAAATAACCGCCCAATTGCAATTTGTTCTGCGCTCTCGAAGGTTATGGAGAGCATTCTTAACCACCATCTTGTGAAATATCTTGAGTCCAATGACCTTGTTAATGATCGCCAGTAGGGCTTCCGTAGAATGAGATCTACTGGAGACCTGATGGCGTTCCTTTGGGAACAGTGGAGTCGATCCATCCACCGGCTTGGTGAGAGTAAGGTAATGGCTCCTGATATTTCCAAGGCCTTTGACAGAGTATGGCACCATGCACTCTTGTCAAAGCTCGCTGCTTTTGGTGTCGGTGATAACTTCACTCGATTTATATCGAGTTTTCTCACAGATAGCACTATACGAGTTGTTGTAGATGGGGTTTCCTCCGACGAGTACAAATTGACTGCAGGTGTACCACAGGACTCTGTTCTTTCTCCTTCTATTTTTCTTATTTTCATTGACGATCTCCTTGGTCAGACTGTGAATCCAGTCTACTCTTTTGCGGATGACAGTAATCTCTGCCATTCTTAATCATTCGACCGTAGGCCAAGTCTTCAAAAGATTGAAGTCAAACGCCGGATGATGAATGAAACACTCGGCCTTGGTCTGGTGTCCTTTGTTGAATGGAGTCGAATGAATAGAGTAGATTTTAATGCGGGTAAGATCCAATGTTGTTTGTTGTCGCATAAGCGTATTGCTGACCCAGGTGTGTCGTCATTGTCTATGGACGCCGTGGATATTGATGAATCAAACGCTCTTGATGTTCTGGGCATGAAAATACAATGTGATGTCCGTTGGGCAAAACATGTATTTGAAGTGTCGAAAGATGCATTCAAGTTTCTAGGCCTTTTAAAGCGGTGCAAGAAATACTTCACTTCATCTGATATTCTCAACATCTACACCAACTACATCAGGCCAAAGATGGAATATAACTCCAATATATGGGCAGGTGCTTCCAGGACCTCTTTGGAGCTTCTCGACCTTGTCCAGAGGGTAGCGACGGTGTTCATAGGCAGGTACTCCTAGGACATCTTTGGAGCTTCTCGACCGTGTCCAGAGGAGAGCGACGGTGCTAATAAGGGAAAGTAGGGTATCCAACTCTATTGCATCCATTGAGTATTGGCGAAATGTGGGTTGCGTTCTATCGATACTTCCACGGTATGTGTTCCTCGGACATCCATCAACCAGACGTGAGGATATTTAGCCGAAGCACGCGGTTTTCCAGGAACTCTCATCCTTTTTTTTATCGAGCGGCCGATTGACCGCACTACACACTGTAGAGAAAATTTGTTCTTCAGCCGTACAGTCCGTATGTGGAATAAACTTCCGACTAGAGTATTTCCCACCAATTGTGACATACAAAGATTCAAGGTAAATGGCAACAGACACTACTCCCGCTTTCCACCCTCCACTATCTTAATTTTCCTTCGCCAACACAATGCACTGCATTTATAGAGGGCATCCCCTGAGTGTTGGTTTGATAAAAAAAAAACTCCAAATGTGCCGAGACAAGTCCAGTCGATCATTTCAGACTTACTAGGTTTACCGATAAAGTGGGAAATCTCTAGGATGATGGACTGGAGTTTTCTAGGCGTATTTGGAGTTCGCTGCTGACATTCCCAAATACTCCAAATGGTTCTAGAAAAGCTCGGCTAATAATTCTAGAGTTAATACGATTTCTGATAGGGTTGGGAATTTTATTACCTCTACAATCATGGACTGTGCATTTCTAGGTCACATTTGGAGTATTTGGAGGAAACCTAAAACCTCCTTAATTCGTCAGGAGCAAACATGAAATGGGCTTATGAAATATTGGCTGGGTTTTCTACACCCATTTGAACCTCCTGAGAGTCCCCTGAATTTCTCGATTCAGATATTTATATCCTACACTTGCTGAAGGCCTCTAGACAATAGACAATAGATGTCTTTTAAATTTGAATTGATGTGTTTTAAATTTCAATTGATGTCTTTTACATTTCAATTAATGTCTTTTAAAATTCTATTGTTGATTTTTAAATTGAAATTTCAAATAGAAATTTTAAATTACAATTGATACATTTCAAATTACAAATTGAATTTTCAAATTTCTATTGAAGTATTTTAAATTTGAAATAGAATTCAATTCAATCAATTGATTTTTTTGGTGTAGTAATTACACCATTTCCAATTGATATTTAAATAATATCAATTTAATTTTTAAAAATATCAATTAAAATTTGAAAATTTTATTTGCAATTTGAAATACATCAGTTGAAATTTGAAAATTATATTTGCAATTTGAAATACATCAATTGAAATTTAAAAAACATCAATTGAAATTTGATAGACATCAATTGAAAATTGAAAGACATCAAGTGAAATTTAAAACACATCAATTAAAATTTGAAACACGTCAATTTTTGAAATATATCAATTGTAATACATCAATTGAAATTTAAAAGACATCAATTGAAATTTAAAAGATATCAATTGTAATTTCAATTTCGTCACTTTAAATTTATAAATTATTAACCGATTTTTTTTTAGATTTTTAGATTTCAATTGATGTCTTTCGAAATTCGATTGATGTTTTTTAAATTTCAATTGATGTATTTCAAATTTAAAATATAATTTTTAAATTTCAATTGATTTTTTTTCAAATTTCAATTGGAAATATTGTAGTGATTTCAATTGATATGTTTTCAATTGATGTCTTTCAAGTTTCAATTGATGTTTTTTAATTTTCTATTGATGTATTTCACATTTCAAATAGATATTTAAAATTACAATTGATATATTTTAAATTCTAAATTGAATTTTCAAATTTCAATTGATGTATTTTAAATTTCAATTAGAACTTTTAAATTTCAATTGATTTTTTTGGTGTAGTAATTACACCATTTCCAATTGCTATTTAAAAAATATCAATTTAATTTTTAAAAATATTAATTGAAATTTGAAAATTATATTTTAAATTTGAAATACATCAATTGAAATTTAAAAAACATCAATTGAAATTTGATAGACATCAATTGAAATTTGATAGACAACAATTGAAATTTGAAACACGTCAATTTTTGAAATATATCAATTGAAATACATCAATTGAAATTTAAAAGACATCAATTGAAATTTGAAAGACATCAATTGAAATTTCAATTTCGTCACTTTAAATTTCAAAATTATTAACCGATTTTTTCATTAGATTTTTAGATTTTAATTGATGTCTTTCAAATTTCAATTGATGTTTGTTTTAAATTTCAATTGAAGTATTTCAAACTTCAAATAGAATTTTGAAATTTCAATTGATTTTGTTTCAAATTTCAATTGGAAATGTTGTAGTGATTTCAATTGATATGTTTTAAATTTCAATTGATGTGTTTCAAATTTCAATTGATGTCTTTCAAGTTTCAATTGATGTTTTTTAATTTTCTATTGATGTATTTTAGATTTCAAATAGAAATTTAAAATTACAATTGATATATTTGAAATTCTAAATTGAATTTTCAAATTTCAATTCATATACATATTTCAAATTTCAAACATAATTCTTAAATTTCAATTGAAGTATTTTAAATTTCAATTGGAATTTTTAAATTTCAATTGATTTTTGTTTGGTGTAGTTGAAATTTAAGAAATATCAATCTAATTTTGAAGAATGTAAATTGAAATTTGAAAATTATATTTGACATTTGAAATATATCAATTGAAATTTAAAAATTCTATTTGAAAACATTTATTGAAAGATTCAAAAAACATCAATTGAAATTTCAAACACATAAAATTGTAATTTAAAATACATCATTTGTAGTTTAAAACATATCAATTGAAATTTAAAAGACAACAATTGAAATTGAAAATTCTAATACATAATTCGGTTGATAATTTTTAAATTTCAAGTGACGAATTTTAAATTTCAATTGATGTCTTTTAAAGTTCAATTGATGTCTGTTAAATTTCAATGATGGTTTTAAATTTCAAAATGTATTTCAAATTTCAAATATAGATTTCAAATTTCAATTTATATTTTTCAAAATTAAATTCATATTTTTAAAATTTCAATTGGAAATGGTGTAGTTATCCCATAGTATCACAATAGACTAATACCCGTATATTGAAGTGAGCCGTTCATCGACTGCCACCAATACCTAACGTAAATTTAAAATAATCAAAAACAAAATGGTTCCCCATTATATCCCATCAAGGGAGTAGAAAGCGCTTCCAACAACCGGTTAACTGTGCACTTCTAGTTTTAGACACATTGAATGGAACATACAGTTTTATACCGGTTCCGAACAGTAAATTCAGATGCTGTTTCATGGCGATCACTAAGTGAGGCTACCGATGTCGAAAGAAATATAAAGTGGTCAGAGCAGGGATCGAACCGATTTTCTCATGGACAAGAGCAGCACATACTAACCATAGTACCACCGACTGCCACTTTACCTACTTCCAGGATTTATATTGCAGCCACTTATGGAACCGAAGCTGACCAGGCTACAGCTTCCTGCGAGTCTTCATTTTCATTGGATTTTTATTCGCCCTTGACAAATAATGTTGGTTCAGTCACCTTGTAGGGACAAAGTAAATGCCCTAATAGTTCAACGAGCTTCAGCAACTATTGTCGTCTGATATTTTCAGAGGCACCAGTATTATGATCCTGCTTAGGTTGTTCATCCAATCGCAGTCTCACTTAACTACTATCCGCGGGAGTCTGTCTGTGAAATGAGATATTTGAGAGCATTTTCATAGACAGTACTCGCATTATATTTGAATATCCTAACGAGTACCCTGTAAATACTCATATCTACTCATTAAGTGTTACAAAGTATTTAGAGTATTCGTTTCAGCGTTAGTGTTCTAAGACATTTTCGTGTATTTCGTATAAATGTGATGACTTCTACTGGTATTCGGTAGTTAAATTTCAATTGGTGTCTTTTAAATTTCAATTGCTGTATCTCAAATTTCAATTGATATCTTTCAAATTCCAGTTGATGTCTTTCAAAATTTAATTGATGTTTTTTTAAATTTCATTGATGCATTTCAAATTTCGAATAGAACTTTTAAATTTCAATTGATGTATTTGAAATTTTAAATATAATTTTCAAATTTCAATTGATTTTTTTCAAATTTAAATTGGAAATGGAAATTCATTGGAAATTCATCAATTGAAATTTAGAATTTCAAACGATGTGTTTTAAATTTCAATTGATGTGTTTTAAATTTCAGTTAATGTATTTTAAATTCCAATTCATGTCTTTCAAATGTCAATTGATGTCTTTCCTTTTTCAAATGGAAATTCATTGGAAATTCATCAATTGAAATTTACAACTTCAAACGATGTTTTTTTAAATTTCAATTGATGTCTTTCAAATTTCAATTGATGTTTTGTAAATTTCAATTGATGTCGCTCAAGTTTCAAATATAATTTTTAAATTTCAATTGATGTATTTCAAATTTCAATAGAATTTTTAAATGTCAATTAATTTTTTTCAAATTTCAATTGGAAATGGTGTAGTGGTAGTAAATGACTCGAAGTCACTCTCAGGTGTAAACGTTTCAAAATTCTGATATTTAGGCAGAAATATATGCACACACTCTGAAAAATCGGTGTTCTTTTGTTGGTTGGATTCAAATATAAAATATTTGTAGCTTCTCGCAAATATAGTATACTTGTGTCCAAACACATTGTGTTTGCTATTCAATATTACTTGTTCGAGTCACAATGATTAATTGGTTATGATGTATATTTTTGTGACCAAAAATGTGGTTGCTGAAAACACAAGCCAGACAAAAAATCGATAAACAAGATAAAAGCAGTTCTTCAATTCTTGAAAACAATGCTTGCAAACATATACATGTTTCCAGCAATATGTTGCTGGCACTGTTTTTTCCAGATTAAAATCATAAAGTTTGGTACCTGATTTCTTGTGAGGTCTGTGTGGTAAAAACGCCGCAGAACTTTGAAGTGTCTCTATTTTGACTCAAAATTATGAAAGCTTCACAATTCTGACGTTTCACAGATTCAAGAGACAGAATCTTAAGAGAAATTTCCCAAGGACTTGGAGTTGAAAATCGGTTGAAATTTCTGCAGGACTTGGAGGACTTTAAGTCGCATTGTTTTTTCAAATATTGCATCTGTATATTGATTTAAAATTGCTAGCGTTCAAAAATTCTTATGATAGGCTACGAGAATCTGACATAGGAATTTTTAAGCGTTTAGTATTTTGAGTCAATACACAGCCGTTTGTGATTCTCTGAATTTTCAAAATTTGCCAACACGTATAATTTGTTTTGACAGTTTTGTGGTTTTGTGGCTTGACAATAAAATGCAAAAGGACCTTAGGTGACTTTATTATATTCTCTTTGGATTTGGATAGCTTTACCCAAAAGTCGACCTTAATATTGTAATCCTTTCAAAATAACTTCAACCCAATATATCATCTCTATGACAACAACAAAAAGGACAGTTTATTAAACCTTAACCTGATCAACTAAAGCGTAGTCAACATAAC
This sequence comes from Phaonia tiefii, assembly GCA_963931995.1. Classification (NCBI taxonomy): domain Eukaryota; kingdom Metazoa; phylum Arthropoda; class Insecta; order Diptera; family Muscidae; genus Phaonia; species Phaonia tiefii. The sequence goes on from OZ008370.1 coordinate 23,310,081, forward strand.
CAAAGACTCAGTGGAATGTTCCGGCACCACCCTTGCGTTCTTCTTTAGATAAAATAAATCTATGACCATAATGACAGTTTTAAGGTGTACAAAACCATTGGACAGACTGACGGTAGGACGGGTGGATGGCAGAACGTTTATTGTGTACGTTGGGAAATGTTTGTGACTCATAAATTTATTTGGGTTATTTCTAGCCAAGAATGGCTTGCTGGCAGGCAATGCAATGCACGAGTGGGACAGTGACAAAAAATAAAATATTCTGTTTCCAATTGTGTTTTTGGTCGAAACGACAAAACAAACGACCATAAAAACATTCCAACATTAAAATGCCAAAGACATTGAATGACCCCCTCTTTCTCCACAAGCTGGAAGCTAAAGTGGTTGGGAATTCCAGGTGGTAGTGGTTGACGACGTTGGTATGACAACGGCCTAATGGTTTTATATTTCAACCACCCCCTAACATTTGTTAGGTACATAAACAGACCGTATCAGTGGAATGGTTTAGGTGAAAAAGGCGACAATAAAAATTTAAATTAAAAGTCTGGGTAATAAATTTTATGTTTTTTCCCTCTCCCTCTCCCCTTAGCCCCCTAAGGAATCCTGGGCCGAAATGTTTCACACATCTTGAGATTTTGTCAACATTTAAATAAGAAGTGGAAGAATCATAAAGATATCAATTGTATTCAGATTATTATACTGAAAGGAAGGCAAACAGGAGCTATGACAACAACGGAAAAATGATAAAAATGAACACCAACAGGATAATTAAGGGTACAAGGAAGAGGCGAAGTATCTTTTTTCATTATGAAAGTAAACAGATATGTGCTGGCTGGGTGGGGGTAACGATACCTTTTGAATGAATTTATTGGTAACAAGGGGGTGTTTAAAATAATGAATCCTTATTAAAGTTTAAACGAAGGACTTCACTCATAACGTTGTGTTAAATGACAGCGGGAAGACACTCGGGTAACCTAAGCAAGGATAATTAACAAATGACATGAGAAAGAATAATAATAGTATATGATATATTTAGGAAGGACATCAATGTCATGGTTTAAGGTTTCCATATAGGGAAACGACCTTAACAAGACATTTCGTGTATTTAAATAAATGTGATGACTTTTTGTGGTATTCGGTATTTCGTTGTCCCTCTCCTTAGCCTTCTTTTTCCGAGTACCAGAAGAAATCATCACATTTATTTAAATATACGAAAATGTCTTACAACACTACCGATGATACGAGTACTCTAAATACTTTGTAACACCTAATGAGTAGATATGAGTATTTACAGGGTACTCGTTAGGGTATTAAAATATAATGCGAGTACTGTGCTTGAAAATTCTCGCGAATACCTCATTTCACAGACAGACTCCCGCGGATGGTAGCTAAAGTGAGACTGCGATTGGATGAACAACCTAAGCAGGATGATAATACTGTTGCCTCTAAGATTATCAAGTGACAATAGTCACTGGAGCTCGTTGAAATACTAGGACATTTTTGGTTAATGTATGAGAAATTCATACTACAAGCTTACAAGTCAGGAGCATTTTTCTAATTGAAAAATGGTTGGGTCTTGTTTTCAATTTCAATTAGAAAAATGCCCCTGACTTGTAAGCTTGTAGTATGCATTTCTCATACATTAACCCAAAACTAGGACATTTATTTCGTCCATCCAAGGCGACTGAACCAACATTACTTTTCAAGGACGAATAAAACCCAAAGAAACTCAAAATCCAACTCCGACAGGAAGCTGCAGCCTGGTCAGCTTCTGTTCCATAAGTGGCGGCAGCAATATAAATCCTGGAAGTAGGTATAGTGGCAGTCGATGGTACTATGGTTAGTAAATGCTGCTCTTGTCCGTGAGAAAATCGGTTCGATCTATGCTCTGACCACCTTATATTTCTTTCGACATCGGTAGCCTCACTTAGTGATGGCGATACCATCGCCATGAAAAAGCTTCCGAATATACTGTTCGGAATCGGTGTAAAACTGTAGGTTCCATTCAGTGTGTCTAAAACTACACCATTTCCAATTGAAGTTTGAAAAAATTCAATTTAAATTTAAAAATTCTATTTTAAATTTGAAATACAGCAATTGAAATTTGAAATTTCTATTTGAAATACATCAATTGAAATTGAAAACCCACCAATTGAAATTTAAAAGACATCAATTGAAATTTAAAATACATCAATTGAATTTGAAAGACATCAATTGAAATTTGAAAGAAATCAATTGAAATTTGAATCACATCAACTGAAATTTGAAAGAAATCAATTGAAATTTGAAACACATCAATTGAAATTTAAAATACACCAATTGAAATTCAAAAATCTAACACATAAAATCGGTTAAGAATTTTTAAATTTCAAGTGACGAATTTTAAATTACAATTGATGTGTTTTAAATTTCAATTGATGTGATTTAAATTTCAATTGATGTGATTTCAATTTCAATTGATTTCTTTCAAATTTCAAATGATATCTTTCAAATTTCAAATGATGTTTTTAATTTTCAATTGATGTTTTACAAATTTCAAATAGAATTTTCAAAATTTCAATTGACGTATTTTCAATTTCAAATACAATTTTCAAATTTCAATTGATATTTATCAAAATGAAATTGATATTTTTTCAAATTTCAATTGGAAATGTTGTAGTAGCACACACTTAACCGGTTGTGGGAAACGCTCCCCACTCCCTTCATGGGATGTAATGGAGAACCATTTTGGTTTTGATTATTTTAAGGTAAGGTTAGGTATTGGAGGCACTCGATGAACGGCTCACTTCAACATACGTGTATTAGTCTATTGTGATACCATGGGAAAACTACACAATTTCCAATTGAAATTTGAAATATATGAATTTAATTTTGAAAATTATCACTTGAAATTTGAAAATTATATTTGAAATTTGAAGTACATCAAATGGAATTTGAAAGACATCAATTGAAATATGAAATTTAAAAACATCAATTGAAATTTGAAACACATCTATTGAAATTTAAAAGACATTAATTGAAATTTAAAAGACATCAATTGTAATTTAAAATTCAAAATTGAGATTTAAAAATTATTAACAGATTTTATGTATTAGATTTTTAAATTTCAATTGAGGTGCTTTAAATTTCAGTTGATGTATTTCAAATTTCAATTGATACATTTTAAATTCAATTCATATATTTTAAATTTCAATTGATGTTTTTTGAATTTTAATTTTTGTATTTTAAATTTCAATTGATGTATTATTTCAAATTTCAAATAGAATTTTTATATTTCAATTCTTGTTTTTTGAATTTCAAAGAGAATTTTTAAATTTCACTTGATTTTCTACCATTTTGGTTTTCACTACCATTTCCAATTGAAATGTGGAAAATATCAATTTAGGTTTGAAAAATATCAATTGGAATTTAAAATTATATTTGAAATTTGAAATACATCAATTGAAATTGAAAACACATCAATTGAAATTTAAAGGATATCAATTGAAATTTCAAAATCGTGGCTAGAAATTTAAAAATTATTAACCGACTTTAAGTATTAGACTTTTAAATTTCAATTGGTGTCTTTTAAATTTCAATTGATGCGATTTAAATTTCAATTGATGTATTTTAAATTTCAATTGATGTATTTTAAATTTCAAATATAATTTTTAAATTTCAATTGGTGTTTTTTAAATTTCAAATAGAATTTGAAAATTACATATGAAATTTGAAATACATCAATTGAAATTAAAAAATTCAATTGGAATTTGAAACACGTCAATTGAAATTTAAAAGACATCAATTGAAATTTAAGACCTTAATTGAAATTTCAAATTCGTCACTTTAAATTTGAAAATTATTATCCGATTTTATGTATTAGATTTTTAAATTTCAATTGATGCGATTTAAATTTCAATTGATGTATTTTAAATTTCAATTAATATATTTTAAATTTCAAATATAAGTTTTAAATTTCAAACAGAATTTTTAAATATCAGTTGATTTACTACCATTTCCAATTGAAATGTGAAAAATATCAATTTAGTTTTGAAAAATATCAATTGAAATTTTAAAAATTCTATTTGAAATTTGAAAGAAATCAATTGAAATTTAAAATTCGTCACTTGAAATTTAAAAATTATTAACCGATTTTGTGTATTAGATTTTTAAATTTCAATTGACTTATTTCAAATTTCAATTGATGTGTTTCAAATTTCAATTCATGTATTTCAAATTGAAAATATAATTTTCAAATTTCAATTGATATTTTTGAAAATTAAATTGATATTTTTTAAATATGAATTGGAAAAAAAATCAATTCATATTTTGTAATTCTATTTCAAATTTAAAGTACATCAACTGAAATTTGAAAATTCAAATTGGAATTTAAAATATATCAATTGTAATTTAAAATTTCTGTTTGAAATTTCAATTTAAAAAATATCAATAGAATTTTAAAAGACATTGATATAAATTTAAAATTTAGATTTAAAAATTATTAACCGATTTTATGTATTAGATTTTGAAATTTCAATTGAGGTGCGTTAAATTTCAGTTGATGTATTTCAAATTTCAATTGATACATTTTAAATTCAATGCATATATTTTAAATTTCAATTGATGTTTTTTGAATTTTAATTTTTGTATTTTAAATTTCAATTGATGTATTTTTAATGTCAAATGATGTATTTCAAATTTTAATTGATGTTTTTTAAACTTCGAATATAATTTTTTAATTTCAATTGATGTTTTTTAAATTTCAAATAGAATTTTTAAATTTCAATTAATTTTTTTTTCAAATTTCAATTCGAAATTGTGTAGATGAAGCATTGGCCCCATTGGAGAACCATTTAGTTTGTTTCAAGAAGCTCAAGATCGTCTCTACGCCTCTCAAATATAATTCTCTTGTGTTCTTAAATAGGTAGGAGCCCATAGTGGATATTCTCCTGCCGGCTAGTGCTGGACACGTGCAAAGAAAATATTCAGCAGAGTTTACCTTCTCCTTATCATTACACCTACTACAGTAGTCATTTGCCCTGACCTTTAGGCTCACGGCATGAAACTGCAACAAGCATTGATACCTGGGGCCTGGCTAAAGACAGCAGATTCATGAATTTCAGGCTATTCTCTAGGATCAGATTTCTCTTGAGCGTGCACAATAAGCGTTCCTCATCCTTGTCTCCTGCATCATCATATAGGAGCGCTCTCGCTTACAAGTTGCTCAGCGCATGACAACACGTTTCAATTCCTGTGGAACCTGTAAGGTAGTCCCTAGTTTCGCCAGCTCATCCGATTTGTATTTCCCCGTAATGCCCCTGTACCCTGGTACCCACATGATGTGAAGATCGTACTGCTGTGTCGTCTTTATTAAGAGATCTGCGGCAGTGCTAAGCAGATGTTGAATTCATACTGAATACTGATTCCAGGGATCTGATGACCGCCTGACTATGTGAAGATATTAACCCCAATGATTGCTGGACTATTATTCCTCAGTCAGCTGATCATCACTTCTCTAAAAGGCAAAATGTCCACCAGGTACATGCTACAATTTTTAGGTAATCTTGGAGGAAGGGACAACCCTAGTTCAATGGAGTATACCCCGTATCTTATCTGATCATTACCAGGAACTCCCTTGTTCCAGGAAACTCTTACCGGAATGAGAGTGTGGTATTTCCTATTGTATAGTGGTTCCGTTTCCCAGTAGTCGACAAATGCAGGAATACTGGAAGCACCTTCCAGCACTGTTTCATGACAAACTCCAACCAATGAACCATAGTGATAGTTGCCTTAACCTGATTGCAGTCATAGAAGCATGTATGCAGGCAGAAAGTATAGTTGCGTTAACCTTATGGTAGACGTGAAAGCAATCTGCTAGCCCAAAATTAGCATTGAACAGCTTTTCAAAGAACCCTTCGGAATAGTTGTAGAACTGTAGGTCCTTATCAGTGAGAGTAGACCAAGAAACCGCACAGTTCACTGATTGTGAGAAGTCCTCTCCTAGTTCCATCATGAGTCTTGGCAACTGCCACCGTTCCTAATGCCAATGAAAATACAAAAACGCAAAATAAAGTAATCAACCCTTCCCCCCACCCACTTGTTGACGATCCCCACATATTTTCTAAGGACCTCGATTTATAGTTCATACTCTTTACCAGGAAGTAGACGGTGCCGTGTATTCAGCCATTGCCTCTATGTGGTACAGAAATTTTATTAAAGGATAGCGCAAGATATCTAGATGTGATTCTTGACAGAAATTCTAGTCAAACACTAAGGATAGGATCAATAGTGTTACAGTGGCCCTATATTCGTGTAATAGGTCCATCGGAGGACGTCGAGACCCATCTCCGAAAATAGTTTACAGGATATATACAACTGTCGTCCTTCCCATTATGCGACATTGTCATTTGGTAGCCGGTTCTAGAAAAATTCCGGCTACCAATGGCGTAAAACAGGGGTACCCCTCGCACAAACCCTACCGATAGTTTGGGGATTATATTTCACCGGCTACCACCAGATTTGGTGGGAAGGCAAATGTGTACAACGTCAATAATTCGCCTGATGCATTATTGGCGATGGACCATATAGTTAGAGATGATTTTAAAGGATCTGGGGTAAACCACTATAGAAGTGGATTACACCATATCCGCTTCTACGTTTGAGAAACACTTTCCTCTCACATCCCGGACAGGCAGGAGGGAGAGTGACGTGATAGACTGGGTGATAGAAGAGATTTAATCTTCTTCACTGATAGATGGTAAAGTAGGTTTTGGAATCCATTCTTTGGAATCTAGAGTTGAGTATAGAGCTGGCACAAAGCCTATCAGACCATTGTAGTGTCTTTCAGGTTAAAGTCGTGACAATCGGAGAAGTTTCCCTTTGGGTGGGACGAAATATCCTAAGCGCCTCGAGCCTCATCATCTGCTGTGACAGTTAGGCTGTAAAAAAAATCCTAGCAATCTGTATTCCTGACTTCAATAAATGCCCATAACAGCCGTGCGTATTGAAATGTGATGGTCAAGCAGTTCAATATCCACCATATGTGTTTGCCGGTGCACCGGAACATTCCAGGAAACCATAGAGCGGATAAGTTGGTTAGTTTGGGGCTTCAATACCTGTACCACTGGATATGGGGCATGCGCACATGCCCTCTTCTGCATGCAGGCTCATTCTGATAACCGACGCTCTCTGAAATGAAAACAATATATGATATGAAGGCACAAAATGTAGAATCACCGGGCAAGTATGACGATGTTAGGACCTGAATCGTATCGTTCTAGACAAAATATCTGTATGCTAGTGACTGTGATCTCTGGGCACTGTTTAATGCATCTAACGTAAATTATGAGCTCATGACTACTACAGAAGCTATAAGGATAAAAACGAGGACGAGAGCACTGAAAATCTCATATGCTACTGCCCGGCCTTTTGGGTAAGCGATAATATCTACACGCTTAAAATAAACGGCAATATATGGCGGGAAACATACATATGTTTGTATGCATTGTTTTCCTGAATTGAAGATGTGGTGAGTTTTTGTTGTCTATCACGTTGTGGTTCTCAGCAGTTTTCTACAAACAAAACCACATTTGGGTCACAAAATCATATATTATAACCTATTAATCATTGTGTCTCCAATATATAATATTGTGTAGCAAACACAAGGTGTTTGGACACAAGTATACAATATTTGCTACAAGCTTCAAACACATTATATTTGCATCCAAAAAACAGGTTTGGCAGCGTGTATTACATATTACATATAGTTGGATATAACAAACATTCTGAGAGTTAATCTCGAAACCCCTTATAAGCAAATTCCAAGTAGCCGGCTCACGAGTTAACTCTAAAATTTGAGAAACGGCTCGTGAGCCAGGAACCGACACAATGAACGTTTGCACTCGACTTGCGCGGGAGCTAATACTAACTCTGGTTACAAGGCTGATGATTCTGCTATTCAGGATATGCGATGAACCGGACATAGTTGCACAAGGAAGAGCACTTGTGATTTTGGTTGCAGTCTCTAGGTTCGACCCAGTGATTGGGCGAAATGCAAAATACTTAAAATTTTCGACGAGATATATGGCATAATCTATGAGGTCCATCTAGTCTGCTATTTTTGGGAATCCCTTCTGATTCCATAGCAGTGGAAACGCCATGTTCTTTACAGCTGTGGGATAGTTTTACCGTTTCCCGGTTTAGGGTACTTTATCTGGTTCACTTGCGATGGGAACTGCTTCACATGTGCTGATGATGGGCAACATCTTCCATTAACCCTGCTTTGGGAACTTCTTTCTTTTCGCTTTGCCCGGCTGTAGGAATATTTTAACTTTCCAAAGCTGTGGGAACTTCTTCGCGTCGCCAGTCTGTGTGGAGTTTTTCACGATCCCAAGACGTGGTAACTTCTGCTAATTCTTCGGCTTTGGGAACTTGTTTATGTTTCCTCTTCATGTTTTCCCGCTACGGGAGCTTCTTTGCGTTTCCCATGGAAGTTAACTTCGTAATATTTCCCTGCTTTGGGAACTTTATCACGACTCCGGCACTTCTTTCTGTGTCCGAGTTTTGGGAACTTTGTAATGTTTCTCGACACTAGGAATATCTAGCTGTACCGCAGCTTTGGAAACTTCATTGTCTTTCATGGCTGTAAGATTTTCTTCCTACTCTATAAAAACTGTTGCATACCTTTGGTTGTTTGGTGCTTGGTTATGAAAGCCGCCTTAAGACAAACCAGGGTGCGATACTGTTCAAATGACAAAATCCGGTAATTTTAAGTTGAAATTTTTTAAATTTTGACAATTTAACTACAGATTTTTATCGTTAAAACGTTACAGAATTTTGGTCCTATTACAATACGTCAACGAGAGCTCAGCGGTGAAAGTTATAGCGAAAGTGCTACAGCACAAGCATCATTCCTAGGAAGTTAATATGTTCAAGAAAGTTGTTTATTGAGATCTTAGGTACATTTTTGTAGTTGATTGTTTCCTTGAATTTTGAACGGTTTGCTACCTATGGACCTGAACAAGGGAAATAAGGTAAAACCAATTGAATTTTTTAAAGTTAGTTTTTGCGATTTTGACCTTGAAGATGTAGTTGTTTTGATTTTATATGTTGACAATTGTTCTTCTTTATGATAAGAGCTACAACTTTCCCTCAGAGAGTAAATCAAAATTCCGAACGGTTTGCAAGATATGAGCCTGACAAAATGATTACTTATTTTCCAAAAATGGCTTCAAGGCCCCAAATCTTTGGGGGCCCATAAAAAAAGTGCATGACTTTCGCCAAAACTGGGAGACCCCTGTCTTTTTTTTTGCTCTTCTATCACGTAGTGGTATACGTATATGGTTATATTTCCATGACTTAAAAAATTACATTATTGTTTATCTATTTTATTCGAATTATTTGAACTTTTCTATCAACGCTAGCGAACTCTCGCTAACGAACTAGTTTGTTAACGCTTCTCTCTTGTATTCCAATCGATTGATATTAAATTATCGCCTTTCATTTGGTTTTAACGTTTAATCGTTTTATCATTCATCTTTTTAAAGACATATTTCTCCTGTAGTTATCGTTTGTTTTTCATCCTCTCGTGAATTTTCTCGATTGTTGTCGCTTAACTGCTGACTTCAAATCGTTTGAAACTTGTTATCGTCAGTGTTTTCTCTTTTCTTGTTCTATTTCGTTTACGGGTTTGCTTTTAGGCACGAAATTGTTGTTTGTTTTCATATAATATTTGTCATCATCAGTTTTTCGTCGCTTTTTCCTCGATTTCTGTAGTATGGGGATTTGGTTTTATCTGTCTTTTTGGCACGTATCTGTCGTATTTTAATAGTGTTAAATATACATATATTCTCGCATAATTGTTGTTTGTTGCCCATATGTTCTCTCTCGTTAACTTTCTCGTTTGTTATCGCTAATCTGTTGTCTTCAAATCGTATCGATTATCGCCTTTCAGTATTTTTTACTCGTTTACCTTTTTCGTTTTTGATCGCTTATCTCTCGTATTATATTGGTTTTAAGTATTATAGTCTCCAGGATTTTTTGTGTTTGTTGTCGCATATCTTCTGTATTTATATAGTTTGAAATTTGTTATCGTCAGATTTTTCGCTTTTTTATTGTTTTCTCTCGTTTGCTATTTTGTTCTCCAGCGCGTATCTGTCGTTGTTTAATCGGGTTAAATACATATTCTCGCGAAGTTATCGTTTCTTTGCCATACGTTCTCTCTCGTTAGCTTTCTCGTTTGTTATCGCTTAACTGTCGTATTCTAATCGTATGAAATTAATTATTGCCTTTCACTCGATTTCTCTCGTTTGCATTCGGATATTCCGGGTATCGGTCGTAGTTTAATCCTTATTCCCTCTCGCTAACTTTGTTCGCTTATCTGTCTTATTTAAACCATTTAATATTTGTTATCGTCAGATTTTTTCGCATGTCAAGCATTGCAAATATATTATCGCGTAAGTCTTATTTGTGTTTTCTCGTACGTTCCTTCTCGTTAACATTTTCCCTGGACATCGATAATCTTTCATCTCTTAATCGTTTGAAATGTAAATTTTTTCGTCTTTCACTCGTTTTTGTATCTCGTTTATGTACTTCGTTTTTTATCGTGCATCTATCGTACTTAAAGCGTTTTAAATACATGGTCTTTTCATATTCACGTTACCTTTCGTTAAAACTTTCTCGTCAACTTTCTCGTCAACTTTCTCGCTTGTTATCGCTTATCTGTTGTATTCTAATCGTTTGTTATTTGTTATCGTCAGTTTTTTCGCTTCTTTCTCGTTTTCTCTCCTTCACATTTTTGTTGTTAATCGCGTGTCTATCGCATTTCAAGCGTTTCAAATATATTATCTCGTAATTGTTGTTTGTTTTTCTCGTATGTTCCTTCTCGTTATCATTTTCCCTTGTTATCGTTAATCTGTCATCTTCTAATCGTTTTAACTTTGTTGTAATGTAAATTTTTTCGTCTTTAACTCGTTGTTGTTTCTCGTTTATGTTCTTCATTTTTTATCGTGTACGTATCGTATTTTAATCGTTTTAACGAACAATTCTCACGTAATTGTTGTTCGCTTTTATATGTGCATATTCCCTCTCGTTAACTGTCTCGTCAACGTTCTCGTTAACTGTCTCGTTAAGGTTCTCGTTAAATTTTCTCGCTTGTTATAGCTTATCTGTTGTATTCTAATCGTTTGTTATTTGTTATCGTCAGTTTTTTCGCTTCTTTCTCGTTTTCTCTCCTTCACATTTTTGTTGTTAATCGCGTGTCTATCGCATTTCAAGCGTTTCAAATATATTATCTCGTAATTGTTGTTTGTTTTTCTCGTATGTTCCTTCTCGTTATCATTTTCCCTTGTTATCGTTAATCTGTCATCTTCTAATCGTTTTAACTTTGTTGTAATGTAAATTTTTTCGTCTTTAACTCGTTGTTGTTTCTCGTTTATGTTCTTCATTTTTTATCGTGTACGTATCGTATTTTAATCGTTTTAACGAACAATTCTCACGTAATTGTTGTTCGCTTTTATATGTGCATATTCCCTCTCGTTAACTGTCTCGTCAACGTTCTCGTTAACTGTCTCGTTAAGGTTCTCGTTAACTTTCTCGCTTGTTATCGCTTATCTGTTGTATTCTAATCGTTTGTTATTTGTTATCGTCAGTTTTTTCGCTTCTTTCTCGTTTTCTCTCCTTCACATTTTTGTTGTTAATCGCGTGTCTATCGCATTTCAAGCGCTTCAAATATATTATCTCGAAATTGTTGTTTGTTTTTCTCGTACGTTCCTTCTCGTTATCATTTTCTCTTTTTATCGATAATCTTTCATCTCTTAATCGTTTCAAATTTGTTGTAATGCAAATTATTTCGTCTTTCACTCTTTTTTTCTCGTTTATGTTCTTCGTTTTTTATCGTGTACGTATCGTATTTTAATCGTTTTAACTAAAAATTCTCACGTAATTGTTTTTCGCTTTTATATGTGCATGTTCCCTCTCGTTAACTGTCTCGTTAACGTTCTCGTTAACTGTCTCGTTAAGGTTCTAGTTAACTTTCTCGCTTGTTATCGCTTACCTGTTGTATTCTAATCGCTTGATATGTGTTATCGTCCGTTTTTTCGGCTTCTTTCTCGTTTTCTATCGTTTTCTCTCGATTGCATTTTTGTTGTTAATCGCGTGTCTGTCGTATTTGAAGCGTTTCAAGTATTTTATCGCGTAATTGTTGTTGGGTTTTCTCGTACATTCCTTCTCGGTATAATTTTCACTTGTTATCGCTTATCTGTCATCTTCTAATCGTTTGGAATTTGTTGTAATGTTAATTTTTTGGGCTTTCACTCGTTTTTTTCTCGTTGATGTTCTTCGTTTTTTTTATCGTATATCGTTTCAAATATATCGTTTTAAATATATATTCTCACGTAATTGTTGTTATGCATGTTCCCTCTCGTTAACGTTCTCGTTAACTTTCTCGTTAAATTTCTCGCTTGTTATCTCTTATCTGTTGTATTCTAATCGTTTGATATTTGTTATCATCAGATATTTTCGTATTTTTCTCATGTTCTCTCGTTTGCAGTTTTGTCTCTATCTCATTTCAAGCATTTCAAATACATTATCCCATAATTGTTGTTTGTTTTTCTCGTACGTTCGTTCCCTCTCGTTAACTTTCTCGCTTGTTACCGCTTATCTGTCGTATTCTAATCGTTTAAAATTTATTATAATGTACATTTTTTTCGCCTTTCAATCGTTTTCTCTCGTTGGCAGCTCGTTTGTTTATTTACTCGTTTTTAGTCGCATCTCAGTCGCTTTCTCTCGAAATCAGTTCGTTTGTTTTGCATGTGGGTGTATATTGTTGATTCGTTTTATATCGTGTTTGTGTTATCTTTGTCGTGACGTTTAGTTGTATTTAACCACATTTGTTGTTCTTATTATGTCAGAGTGTGTACATACTATACCTTGAGGGTGGAAGAGAATGAGTGTTATATTGTTGTAAGGGAGTGGGTGCGGGAAGAGGGCCCTTTCGATATCATTGTTGTTCCGGTTTTCATTTCAAGGTATCTTTGTGTCGATAAAACAAAATCAATATATTTTCCATTTACGTGTGTAATTCTGTATCGTTTTCTCTCACTCTATTCTAAGGATCCAACCAAAGACAAAACACCTTGTGCGGGCAACTGAGTGTGTATAGCCTGGGAAATGGCTGGCCCTGTGGCTCAGTGTGTTCGATGGTAGTCGAATGAAAGTTTTCGCTACCCTCTCTCTCTCGCTACTGTGTTAAATGGATGTTGTGGGTGGCTATGGAATCATTTAAGCCATTATTATGAAGTGGAGTGGGTATTGGGGGCAGTATTGTATCTCTCTGTATGCATGTGGAATGTTTTTCTTCATATCGTTCGCTTAGATTTTAAAACTTCGTTCAAACATTCATATGGTTGTTCAGATTACTCGTACATTTGTTTGGCTACGTTTTTCTTTCTTTGCGTTGGGATATTTTTTTTGTCGATTTTGGCAGACATCGAGGGAATAGATTTTTATTGTTTTGTCAACATAAATTTAAATTTGGTTTTTCTGTTTTGCTCTCGAAACTGTGAAATACACATGGAAAGGAGTGCGGGGGGGAACTTCCTGTCATGAGTGGAGTGTTTGATGTGTGTTGGGTGGTGTGTGGCACACAAGTGGCCATCATCGTCATTTCATCAGTTTGGCAATTTTCCATTGCGGGGGAGCAAAGTCATTTGTTTAGACATTTTTCATTTTGGTTCAGTTTTTCCTTTTTTTTTTTGGTTTGCTATCTTCATTAGTCCTTGTTGTATGTTGGCATTTCAACTTCATCGACCATGGTTGGACCCACAGTGTGTGTTTGATAAATGTATTCGTTGAGGTCCTTTTTCATGTTGGTTCATCATCTTGCGGTTGGTTTACCTACCGCAATACCAAATTCCTACATAACTACTGACTTGACCGCAAATTTCGAATTCATTGAGGTGGGTATTTAAGTATTTACATTTGTGTTTTGGCCTTCATTTGTTTGTTGTTTTTTTTTCTAAACTTGGTAGAGTTTAAATTGATTGAGCCGACATCGGAAAGCAATCGCAACACAATTCTTTGGAAACGGCTTAAAAAACTTTTCCATTTGGGGTTCTCTGGTCGTTGTTGTTGTTGTTGTTTTTTATACGCCTTGGCCAAAAAGTTTTGAGGGTTTTGTGTTTCTTTATGCAGATGATAAATTGTTTTGTGGTTGGTTTTTTTTTTAATTGGAAATTATTTAAAGATTATTGTGCAAAAATATAAACAATTTCAAAAAGTTTTAAGATTTTATTTTTGAATGAAAAAGTTTGTTTCGTGGCTTTTCCAGCGACACGGTGGAATGTTCATTAGGAACCGATATACATAGTACAATCTTTAGTAAGAGCCATTAAGGTGAAATATTCAGTAAGAGAAGAAATAGCCAGCTAAAGTTTTCATATTTCTTTGACAACATTTTTGAGTTTAATTTTTTTATAATTTTTCACTCACTGATTGTGACCTACAGTTTTACACCGGTTCCGAACGGCATTTTCAGAAGCTTTTTCATGTCTAAGAACTCGATAGTGTCGACATCACTAAGCGAGGTGATCGTCGTCGAAAGAAATGTAAGGTAGTCTAGGCAGGGATTGAACCCACGTTTTCATGTACAATAGCCGCCTACACTAACCATTGCAAACACACTTGCAAATTCTCAGTCATACTAACACTAATTCATTCCAACATAGAACTTGCCTATATACATACGTAATCGCTCACTGTACAAGACGAACCGTAATAACATCATTACGATAATATCAAAGAAAACGAGAGGCATGCACCATCATGAAAAAACAATAACCCTAAACTACGAAGACTTCTCGATCTGTTCCTCACCAAGCTTTCGACGGACGGACGGTACAAATTTCATTACAATAAACAATGAAAGACAGACATATGCAACAACAAAAGTAAACCATCCTACTGTACCTACCTTTACTCCAACATGGAAACTGCCTACACGCAAATACGTAATCATCCACTGTACAAGACGGACGGTACAAATTTTATTACGAAAGCTGCGTAAAAAATGAAGGCGCCTCGAGCTTTTACCTCACCAAGTATTCTCAGGAATTTGTTCACTTGACCACCCTAATATATTCCAACATAATAACTACCTATACGAAAATACGTAATCACCCACTGTACAAGACGGACGGTAAAAATTTCATTACGATAGCAACATAAAAAGTGAAAGACAGACAAAGACAACAAAAAAAATAAACCATCATCTACGAAGTTGCCTCGATATTTTGCCTCACCAAGCTTTTGCAGGAATTTGTTCACGTGACCACCCTACTATACTCCAACATGGAAACTGTCTACACGCATATACGTAATAATCCACTGTACAAGACCGATGGTAAAAATGTCATTACAACAACTACGAAGAACATGAAAAACAGACAAGCAACAACATAAATAAACCATCATCTACGAAGACTCCTCGATCTGTTGTCTCACCAAGTTTTCGCCGGAATTCGTTCACTTGAAGAGTTTTGACTCACCAAGCCTCCACTGTGAATCGTCCACCTAATATTTTCAGCTGGTCTATATCGTCTTCTATTTCGGATTCTTTTGACAAAGTTCTCGAATCAATGGTAAACAAACAAACACACTTACATAAAACAACCCAAAAATACATTCCATTTTATTATCTTCCTACACTGCACATACGTAATCACTCACTGTACAAGACGTTTATTTTATTTTATTTATATTTCATTTTATTTTCCAGAGGAGTCTTGGAGGAGTCAAAAAATTCCTAATCTACGAAGACGTCCCGATCTGTTCCTCACCAAGCTTTCGTGTAGGTTGCGTTCACTTCTAGATCGTCTCATATTTCGATTTTATTTGTAAAAATTTTTGAATTCTTGACTGAACCATAGTAAAGCCATACAACACACTGAGGAAAACAAACAACCATACTTGCAAAAATCCAGCCATACGCACCCCTAATATATCCCAACATAGTAAGTGCATACACGCAAATACTTAGTCATGTACTATACAAGACGGACGGTACAAATTTCATTATGATAAACAATGAAAGACAGGCATAGGCAACAACAAAAATAATCCATCATATTCGAGGACGATAAAAAATTAAAGACACACAGGCAACAACAAACATAAACCATCACCTACGAAGACGCCTCGATCTCTTGCCTCACCAAGCTTTCGCAGGAATTTGTTCACGTGACCACCCTACTCTACTCCAACATGGTAACTGCCTACATGCAAATAAGTAATCATCCACTGTACAAGACTGATGCTAAAAATTTCATTACGACAGCTACGTAAGAAATTAAAGACCGACACAGGCAACAATTACAAGAAACCATCATCTACGAAGACGCCTCGATATCTTGCCTCACCAAGTTCTCGCACTAATTCGTTTACGTGATATTTTTTTACCTCATTAAACTTCCACTCTGAATCGTCCGACTAATCTTACCAGGAATTATTTCGAATTCCTTTGACAAAGTTTTCGAACTAATGGCAAACAAATAAACACACTTACATAAAACAAAAGAAAAACACATTCCATTGTAGTATCCACCTACACTCCACATACGTAATCACTCACTGTACAAGACGATCGGTAACCATTTTATTACGATTGCTACGAAGGAAATGAAAGACAGACACAATTAAAAAAAACATCCGCCCTAAATTCATTTGGTTTTCCAGAGGAGTCGTGGAGGAGTCAAAAAAAAAAAATATTTCTAATCTTCGAAGACGTCACGATCTGTTCCTCACCAAGATTTCGTATGGGTGCGTTCCCTTTTTGATCGTCTTATATTTCGATATAATTTGTCAATAGTTTTGAATTCATGGCAAAAATATACTAAGTTCATTAAACACATTGATGCAAACAAACACACTTGCAGAAACCCAGCCATACGCACACTATTATATTCCAAGATAGTAACTACCTACACGCAAATTCGTAATCACACACTGTACAAGACAGACGGTACAAATTTTATTACGATTGCTACGAAGAAAATGAAAGACAGGCACAATAAAAAAAGATAACCGCCCTAAATTCATTTGGTTTTCCGAAAGAGTTTTGGAGGAGTAAAAAAAAATATTCCTAATCTACGAAGAGGTATCGATCTGTTCCTCACCAAGATTTCATATGGATGCGTTCACTTTTGATCGTTGATCGTTTCGAATTCTTGGCAAAAATATACTAAATTCATTAAACAAACCAACACACTTGCAGAAACCCAGCCATACGCATCCCCTAATATATTCCAACATAGTGACACTGTACAGGCCGGACGGTACAAATTAGGATAGCTATGTAAAAAATTAAAAACAGACCCAAGCAACAACACAAATAAATTATCATCAACGAAGACTCCTCGAACTTTTGCCTCACCAAGCTTTCGCAGGAATTTCTTCACTTGACCACCATACTATATTCCAAAATAGTAACAACCTACACGCAAATACGTTATCACCCACTGAACAAGACGAACAGTAAAAATTTCATTATGATAACAACGTAAAAACTGCGAGACAGACAAGCAACAACAAAAATAAACCATTCTCTACAAAGACTCCTCGATCTTTTGTCTCACCAAGTTTTCGCAGGAATTCGTTCACTTGAATAGTTTTGCCTCACCAAGCCTCCACTGTGAATCGTCCACCTAATATTTTCAGCGCGATATATATCGTGTTTTATTTCGTATTCCCTTGTCAAAGTTCTCGAATCAATGGCAAACAAACAACAACACTTTCATAAAACAAGTCAAAACAAACATTCTAATATATAAATTTCCTAGAACCACATATGTAATCACTCACTGTACAAGACGATGGGCAACGATTTCATTACCATTGCTACGAAGAAAATGAAAGACAAACACAATAAAGAAAAATGTATCCCTCCTCTACGTTCATTTGTTCTCCCAGAGGAGTTTTGGTGCCTTAATTTTTTGTGTACCTGTAACAACATCTACAAATTCCATACCTACATTAATACACTACAACATAGTGACTGACTACACACCCATACGTAATCACTCACTGTGCAAGACGAACGGCAATGATTTCATTTTGATAGGAAGGAAACAAATGGGAGACAGATAAAACTAAATAATTAAACTTCATCTACGAAGACGTCTCGATATCTAGTTTCACAACTCTTTCGCAGGGACTCATCCATCTGATTCCTTCAGTGGCGTCTTAGTCGTCCTATTTTCTGGGTTACTTTAACAACGTTTTTCGTATTCCATACCTACAGTAATACATTCTAACATGGTAACTGCCTTCACCCACACATACGTACTCACTCACTGTACAAGACGAACAGCAACGATTTCATGATGATAGCACCGAATAAAACAAGAGATAGATAAAACCAAATTATAAAACGTAATCTACGAAGACGATTTTGCCACCAAGATTTTGCAGGGACTCGTTCATCTGATCCTTGGAGTGGATTTTTGGTCGTCTTTGGTCTTCTAAAACGTCTCGCATTTTTGTGTCACCAAGATTTGGAGGGACTCGTTCATCTGATTCTTGTAGTGGATTTTTGGTCGTCTTTGCTATTCAATTCCAACATGGTAAGTGCCATCCATACGTAATCACTCACTGTACAAGACGAACAGCAACGATTTAATGAAGATGGTGTCCCATAACAATGCATGAAGTGATTGGAGAGGACTTCTCATAAACAGTGAGCCGTACGCTTTCAAGATGTACATTGACTGATTGGAACCTACTGTTTTACACTGTTTCCGAACGGTATTTTGAGAAGCATTTTCATGGCTAAGTACTCGATAGTGTCGCCTTTACTAAGCCAAGTGACCGTCGTCGAAACAAAATGTGTAAGATGGTTTGAGTAGAAATCGAACCCACGTTCTCATTTACAAGAGCCGCGCACACTAACCATTGCAACACCGACGGACACAGCGTCTATATTAGGGTGGACCTTGTGTCGATATTTTGGTAGATGAGGGCTCTATTCCGTGCCTTTTTGAAAAAAAATGACAATGCCGAAAAAAAAAATTAAAAAAAAAAACATTAGGGGTTGCGCACGAGCCGAGAAAAAGGTCCACTTTGCCAAAATTAGGGGGGAAATTGCCATACGTCATCAGGGGTCACCCGTAGGGGGGAAGAATGTATGGCAGACCCCCATTAACTTTTTACCGCCAACATTTTCCCCCAAGACACCCACCCCCTATCTCCTCCCCTTAGGGGGGTCACCATACAAAAATGGAGGTTGCTCAGTATTTTCGAAAAACACCATAGGTCATCAGGGGTCACCCCTAGGGGGGCAAAATATATGACCGACCCCCATTAACTTTTCATCCCCAACATCTTTTCCGAACAAACTTACCCTCTATCTCCACTCCTTGAGGGACTCCCCATACAAAAATACTGAAAATCTATGTATTTACAGTTGCACAATATCGAGATTTTTTTGATTTTTTTACAGAAATTCCACCAATATTCAAGAGTGGTCATTGTTTGGAAAGTCTTGAAAAATTTGAAACGCACACGTGCTGAATCAGGTACATAGGCACCCTTAGCAGATGCCCCCATTCATCAGTACCTGGCAGTAAAATATTGCAAAATACGTAGTAGTTATAAATAGTAGTTCATTCATCGATTGTTGTCATTCAACAAGTGCCGACGACCGCGAAAAGTAAATTGATTTTTCTCCCGTTTTTTAAAAGTTAAGATGACAACACGACTTAGATCGCGCGACGATATTTTTTTGATTGGTTATCCAAACCGTCGAAGAAGCAAGTGCTAAGAATGCATTTCTTCAACATTCGCAAACGAAACATGTCGAAGAAAAATAGTGCGGTTATAGTCGCGGACGCAGTGATGATTTTTTGGCGCCAAGCAGCTATTCCGACGAAAGCCAGAGGAGATGTTACAAGAAAAATAGCTGCGCTGCACGATGAGTGGGATGCTTTAAGAAAGTCATCTCACAGAAAGACTGAGTCCACTAGAGAAAAAGAGAATACGTTTTCTGATAGCTTGGATAATCTTTTCGACATCGCACACGCCAATGCCCTTGAGAAAATGACAAATACCGAAGACATTGAGTTTCTGCTAAAGCAAAGAGAAGATGGCCGGCCAGGAACTATGGGAGGTGTGGACGCTACTGATACTCGAACGAGGAAAAGAAAAGCTGAGCGCGAAGAACAAGAAGAGTTGCGACGCAAACGTGCAACGGAATCTAGTAGAGATCGGTTCGCTAAAGGCGGTAAGCTATTTCGCGCTTTGTGTGTTTGTCCAATGTTTATATTCAAATGAAATTCGTTCAATTGCAGTGGTTAAATTTTCAAGCAGTGATTCAAGCGATGATAATGGGAGACAGGACGAAAACTTCCCGGCAGAAGCTGGCCCGTCAAATGTTGGTGACAGAAGAGGTTACAAACAATGTTTCACTGAACGAGTCCTATTAGATTTGGACAAGTGCAAAGTGACTGACCGAGACGCGGTCGGCATTATGATAGCGGCGGCAGAAGCATTTGGACGCGATCCTCAACAATACACAATAAACCGTACGTCGCTTCGGAGATATCGGCGTTCAAATCGAGAGAACATGCTGAGTTATGTGAAAGACAATCCAGAAGTAAGATCGCATAGATTTATTTGCTCTCATTCAGAATTCTTATTCTTCAACGCGTTTCATTCATCTCCAGCTTGTCGCAGCTAAATCCTTCGTAGTCCATTGGGATGGCAAAATGCTTTTGGATTTTGTGGGTACAAAGAAGGTGGACCGTCTACCGGTAATTGTCTCGTACGGAGAAAAAGAACAACTTCTTGGAGTTCCCAAAGTAGAAGATGGGAAAGGAAAAGGCCGCAGAATAGCACATGCCGTTTATCAACTGTTGGCATCTTGGCATATGACACATCGAATACAAGGACTTTCTTTCGACACGACATCAACGAACAGTGGCCCATTCTCCGGAGCCGCAGTTGCTCTTGAGCGGCTGTTGGAGAGAGAAATCTTATATTTACCTTGCAGACACCACGTATACGAACTGGTGCTAAGGGAAGTTTTTGAGACAAAAATGGGAAAGACCAGTGCACCAGGCGTTCCTTGCCTTGACCGTTTCAAACAGGAATGGGACGCTGTAAAGGTTAAACCATTCCATTCTGGCTTGATAGACGATCAAGTCGTCAGAAAAATTCCTGTGGCAATGCAAGTCGGCATAAAGAAGTTTTGCTTAGATCAATTGAAGGAGAAACACCCTCGCGATGACTACAAAGAAATGCTACAATTAATTCTTTTGTTTCTGGGTGAAAAACTTGAGAATTACCATTTCCGACCTCCAGGACCCGTTTCCCATGCTCGATGGATGGCAAAAGCCATTTACAGCCTCAAGATGTTTTTGTTTCGGAGAACTTTTCACTTATCTGAATGTGAATTGAATGGTATTCGACACGTTTGTATTTTTGTGGTGCGACTTTACGTCAAGGCATGGTTTGGTTCTTCTCGAGCAGCTGAGGCGCCGAATCAAGATTGGAAGTTTTTGAAGGACATCGTCGAGTACAAGTCCGTTGACCAGGATTTATCTCGGGTAATGATAAAGAAATTTATCGGTCACCTATGGTATCTCGCCGATGAGCACATAGCCCTTGCCTTTTTCGATGACAAGGTTTCAAATGAGTTGAAGGCCAAAATGGCCCAAGCATTGCTAGAAAATGAGAATGACGAAGGTGAAGAAGATGAAGAAGACGAAAAAGGTGAAGAAGATGAAGAAGACGAAGAAGGTGAAGAAGATGAAGAAGACGAAGAAGGTGAAGAAGATGAAGAAGCACCAGCGTTAAAAAAATCGAGGTGAAATTCAAAGATGTGAATGAGGAATTCTTGGCTAAAGACTTGAGCAACTTCGTCTCTCATAATACCAAAAATTTATTTGTACGATTTGGAATATCGCAAGATTTCATTCTTGCAAATCCAGCAACCTGGAAATCTCGCGCAGACTATCAAGAAGGTCGACGAATTGTAAATAACTTGCGCGTTGTGAACGACACTGCCGAAAGAGGAGTAAAAATGATACAAGATTATAATAGAATACTGTGTCAAGGCGAAGAAGAGAAACAGTATTTACTACATGTTATCGATTCTTACCGCAAGAAATACCCATCAGCGAACAAAAATATGTTAATTTGACTATATTATATTAAGAGTGCTTAGTAGTACTACTCAATTACAGCTTCTTTTATTTTTGTATGGGGAGTCCCTAAAGGAGTGGAGATAGAGGGTAAGTTTGTTCGGAAAAGATGTTGGGGATGAAAAGTTAATGGGGGTCGGTCATATATTTTGCCCCCCTAGGGGTGACCCCTGATGACCTATGGTGTTTTTCGAAAATACTGAGCAACCTCCATTTTTGTATGGTGACCCCCCTAAGGGGAGGAGATAGGGGGTGGGTGTCTTGGGGGAAAATGTTGGCGGTAAAAAGTTAATGGGGGTCGGCCATACATTCTTCCCCCCTACGGGTGACCCCTGATGACCTATGGCAATTTCCCCCCTAATTTTGGCAAAGTGGACCTTTTTCTCGGCTCGTGCGCAACCCCTAATGTTTTTTTTTTTTAATTTTTTTTTTCGGCATTGTCATTTTTTTTCAAAAAGGCACGGAATAGAGCCCTCATCTACCAAAATATCGCAAAAAATTCATTTCAAGGTCCACCTTAGTCTATATAAGTGATGAAATTGTGGAAAAAGGTGACATTTGGCGAAAAAGAAAGTGTTGTTTCATCAAGACACTGGTACCAGTTCACACATCCCCTATTGCGATGGCCAAAATTAATGAATTAAATTTTGAATTGCCTCCTTGTTCATGCACCTTATTGTCCAGATTTAGCCCCCTCGGACTATTTTCCATTTTCCAAACTTGAAAATATGTTTCGGTGGTAGAAGAGTTGCCAACAATTTCACTTGTGTGGCCTGATGAGCCTTTTCTTTCACTGCATATTAAAGCAGTAATTTGTTCGCCCTCATTTTTTATGAATTTCAAAATCAACCAGTTACTTTTGCCGCACCCTTTCATATTTTAATGTTTAACATAAATTTGAAAATATTTTTTTTTATACTTTTCTTAAATCATAATCTTACCCTGTTACCCGTTTTATCCATTCCTCTTGCAATATTCTCATGTTACAGCAAAAGGGTTTATTACATTTTGCCATTTCACTTAATTATCACACTTAATTACACGTTGACTTCAAGTGTATGCCGGGCTTCCATCTACCACCAGGTCCTTATGAGGGTGTTGTTAAGTTACACTCCCACAGGCAAAAGAGTTAAGCAACTCCTTTGGTTACCCGGTTCTTGGCTCCTTTTATGGAAAACTATTACACCCGAAACAGCAACAGCAACAACAGCAGCAACCTCATCATCTTTATCATAATCATCATCAAACAATTGTTGGATTGTTTGTCGTCATCAGTTCTGGGCAATCAATTTCCAGGCACCAGCCATTCAGTTCCCAGAATACCAGACACTTAAGGGGCGACAGGCAGTGAAAATTTTGTGTTTATTAAATTTTATGCTCCAAAGAGTTTTTGTGTCATGAAACACGAGAGCTGTTGTGTGTCATTTTATAAAAGAGAACAACATTCAGCAAATTTTCAATAGAGTTTTGTCATCGTTTTGTCGATTAACATTGGAAAGTTTTAATGACATTTTGTTTTTGCCAGGTCACAAAGAGAAAAGTTTTTGGAACGATATATGGAAAATCTCAGAAACAATTGGGATATAGCTCCAAGTTTTTATACAAGATTTGGTTGTATTGCAAGTGGTGGCCCTGATGCGGTCTGCTAATAAATCATCGTCATTGTTGCAGTATTTAAATAAATAAATGTCCTTAAAAAGTTACACAAGAAAAGATTCTTGCTTCATCAATTATCCTTCCTTAATTCTACACCTTATTAGATAAATTCTCCAAATACATACAAAGAGTAACTATTGCTCCGATACCAGCCGAAAGAGTTCTCGACTCTTTCTTTCTTCTGCGTTCTGCCCTAAAATTACAGGCAGTAAATTGCTATCACTGCTCTGACCACTTTACATTTCTTTTGACAACATTCACCTCGGTTAGTGACGGCGACACTTTCAAATAATTAGTTATGAAAAAAATCTGCTCAAAAACCATTGTAAACCGGTGTAAAACTCAAGGTACCAATCAGTAAGTTCAAAACTAGAAAGCGCACAGCTCATTGATTGTAAGAAGCTCTGCCTTGAACCCTCATGGGATGTAATGGAAAACATTTATTTATCTTATTTAACGGGACTCCTATACAAGCAGAGCCTTGACTCTTTCTTTGCCTGTAAATAATAATCAATTATAGCCAAGGCAGATGTTAATCTATACATTCTTCTATCTGGGTTATGTCATGCAAAAATTAAAAGAGTCAATAGAACTCTCACACCAATCCATGTGTGATATCGACCCTTTTATAGTCTGCCGTGTGAAAAAGAGTCAACATTACTCTCACAAAAACTGAGGGAGTACTGGACTCTTTCCTCCTTCTGTAGTCTGCCGTGCGAAAATGCAAAGAATCAATATGACACTCACAGAAGCTGCGTGCTACTCGACTCATTTCTCATTCTATAATGTGACATGCGAAAATTCAAAGAATGAACATGACTCTCACAAAGGCTGAATGAGTACTCGACTCTTTCCTCCTTCTGTAGGCTGCCGTACGAAAATGCAAAGAATCAACATGACTCTCACAAATGCTGACTGAGTACTCGACTCTTCCCTCCTTCGCTAATATGCCGGGCAAAAATATAACGAATGAAAATAACTTTCACAAATTCTGAGTGAGTACTCGACTCTTACCTTCTCTTGTAATATGCGGTGCGAAAATTCAAAGAATCAACATGACTCTCACAAAGGCTGAGTGAGCACTCGACTCTTACCTTCTTCTATAGTCTGCCCTGCGAAAATGCAAAGAATGAATATGACTCTCATAAAAGCTGAGTGAGGTCTCGACTCTTTCCTCCTTCTGTCGTCTGCCGTGCGAAAATGCAAAGAATGAATATGACTCTCATAAAAGCTGAGTGAGGTCTCGACTCTTTCCTCCATCTGTAGTCTGCCTTATGAAAATGCAGAGAATGAACATGACTCTCCACAAATGCTGAGTCCGTCCTCCTTCTGTAGTCTGTCGTGCGAAAATGCAAAGAATCAACATGACTCTCACAAAAGCTGAGTGAGTACTCGACTCTTACCTTCTCTTGTAATATGCGGTGCGAAAATTCAAAGAATCAACATGACTCTCACAAAGGCTGAGTGAGCACTCGACTCTTACCTTCTTCTATAGTCTGCCCTGCGAAAATGCAAAGAATGAATATGACTCTCATAAAAGCTGAGTGAGGTCTCGACTCTTTCCTCCTTCTGTCGTCTGCCGTGCGAAAATGCAAAGAATGAATATGACTCTCATAAAAGCTGAGTGAGGTCTCGACTCTTTCCTCCTTCTGTTGTCTGCCGTACGGAAATGCAAAGAATCAACATGACTCTCACAAGAACTGAGTGAGTACTCAACTCTTACCTCCTTCTGTAGTTTGCCATGCGCAAATCCAACGAATGAACATGATTCTCACAAAAGCTGAGTGAGTACTCGACTCTTTCCTCCTTGCAAAGATGCAATGAGTCAATAGGACTGTTACACCAATACCGAAACCATGTAAGTCCTTGCCTTCTACTTCAGGCTCATCCAAAATACAGTTTCCCAATAAGTCTCTCAGACGAGCTGAGTCAGTCCTTGACTCATTACTCCTTCTGTGGACTGTGATTCTGTTGGCTACCATTCTAAAACACAAGGAGTCAATATTGCTCTCACACGAGCCCTGTTTATTGTGATTCTGTTGGCTACGATTCTAAAACACTAAGGGTCGATAGGGCTCTCACACGAGCTGACATAATATTCGACTTGTCCCTCCTTCTGTGGTCTGCCGTGCGTAAGTACAAAGAGTCAACAGGACTCTCACACCGGCTGAGTGATTACTGGACTTTTTCTTCATCCTGTGGTTGGCCTCGGAAGAATACAAAGAGTCACAAAATAAATCTCTCTCACAAGCAGAGTAAGTGCTCCAATCATTTCTTCTTCTTTGGTTTGCCATATGAAAAGTCAAAGAGTTTAAAGGTTTCACACACCATAGCCGAGTGGATCCTTTCTTCTCCTGTGCTCTGTTATGCTAAAATGCAAAGAGTTTACGGGCTCTCACACATATCGAGTGAGTACTCGACTCATTGTTATTTTTGGGGGCTGCCATTTGAATCTACAAAGAGTCAATAGGGTTCCCATACATAGAGTTGACGGGCTCTCACACATATCGAGTGAGTACTTGACTCATTCTTATTTTAGGGGTCTGCCATTTGAATCTAGAAAGAGTCAATAAGGTTTCCATACAAATAGTTTAGGGCCTTTCCAACATATCGAGTGAGTACTCGACTCATTCTTATTTTTGGGGTTCTGTCATTTGAATCTACAAAGAGTCAATAGAGCTCCCATACGGCGAGTTGGTAATTGACTCATTGTTTTGTTTTGTGGTCGGCCATAAACAAATGCACAGAGTCAACAGGGGTCCCAAGCAAGACGAGTAATTAGACGACTCGTTGTTATTTCTATGGTCTGCTATTCGAAAATGCAAAGAGTCAATAGGACGCAAGTCGACTCTTTCTTATTTCTCTATTTGGCTATGAAACAATTTAAAGAGTCACAAGAGCTCTCACACCAATCCAAATAGATACCCGACTCAGTCTTGCTTCGTTGGACGGCCATAGGAATATTTGAAACATGATGTGGGGTCCCACAGCAGTCATGACTTTCATTCTCTCTTTCATTGTGTCCATGGGGTTTAGATACAGGCCTGCGCAGTTACATCAGGGGGTTTATATGGCACGGCTGATCGAAAAGGTACTGGGGAAATGATGTAGAATGAGAGACCAAAGAAGACATACATATTATAGACCATGCAGTAAACTAAGTTTTAATAGTGTTTGATTGATACTAATGACATTTGAATTATATTTTGTGTTGTTTGCATCAAACGAAAATACGCAGTCCCTTTTATTTCTGTCCGTATTATGTCCAACCAAAGGGAAACATACAACAGCAACTCGAACTCGATGGAATGGAACTCGAACTGGATGGAACCTCTCGTCGTCATCAAGAGAACGCGAAGAGAGGGATAGCGGCTTGTGTGTATTTCTCTAATGTAACACCGAAGTCTCGCTGTAGCATAAATCTGGTATCATTAACTTTTGCTTGCAGGTCACGTCATCAAAAGGACTGTTTAAGAGAAATATTGTGTTCATTCTAGGGACCAGAAGTTCAGACACTGTACGAACGTAGGCTCTCGGAGCTATCAATAAATTTACTCTTTAGTTGATCTGAAACTTGAAGAGATGCTAAGATCATCACAAGATAGACTGCCCTCCAAGGGGAGAGGTTGACATATATTGGTATCTTGGCAGATCGACGATTCAACTGGCCTTAAATGTATTGCTTGTGAAGTCTTTGTGAGGATGTCTGCAGCTGTGTCTGCCTGTCGTCTAAGAGTGACAAACTTCTCTTGACTCTGCCAAGTTTACCCTCTGGGATGAGAGGTTGGCATATGTGGGTTTTTTTTAGATCGTAGACTCAAGTGGTCTTAAAAGGATCACCTCGCGAAATCTTTATGAAGATCTCTGCGGCTATATCTGCGTTGCGTGTAAGAGTGACAAGACTGTCTTGACTCTGTCACTTAGAGCCAAAGGATAAATATACACTAGGTTTACGGAAATATTATTGAACATGAACCGCTGCCCTCGGACCTTATTTACACACGGGCACCTGGCTTAATTGAGGGCAGTGCAAGTCAAATTAGGCTAACCACGGTTTAGAAGTTGTTCTGGTTTAGATGTAGGTCTGGTCTATAATTTGGCATGTAGTGGCGTCTGTGGAGCCATTAGATCAACACCTCAAGTAGTCTTCAATTGTCAGCTACCGCTGTCATTGTAAAGATTTTCGTGACTATCACTTCGCTCCATGAAAATACGACCTTGTACTTGTTATCGTTGATAAAAATTCTCTTTAGTTTCGTATAGGACCTTTATTGGGCCACCGGAATCTGCTTTGTTTTGTGGTTCCTGTTTGCGTCAAATCCAACATCTTTTAACTAGTATACATTCTTATGTTGACGTTTGTTTGGCTTAGCGGAGTTATTAGATTGCTGTCTCTAATGGCCTTAAACAGCCACAAAAGAAATATGAAAATCCAAATAAATCCTTATTCAAATCCTAATTCAAATATATCCGTTAAATTGAAATTTTCGTTATTCCCACCGTTTGGGTTTAAACATCAACGACCTCTTTAGCTGAGCTCATAAAACTCGCCTCACCTTTGCTTCCTATCACAGGGGAACGGTTAAAGTATCACTTTATGTATTGGAAAGGAAGAAAGGAAGGACGTGGCCAAATTTAACTATGGCTATAACATTAAATGGCATCAGCATAAAATTGAAATGAACATTAACTACCAAACAAAAAAAAAAAAATAACACAAAAACAAACAGCAACAAAATCTCCACACACAAACTTCCAGAGACTGAAAAAAGCAACATTGGAAACAGCAAAAGTAACTCCATCATTATCCTTAAAATCGCCACGAACCATCCTCTGCACATAAACACACACACACACAGAGTGGCATCATTGTCTCTACATATTCCCAACGTCAGCGTTAATATTGACTTCAACATCAGCGCCAGCTTACCCTCTGTTATCCTTAATAACGTAACACTCATTCCCTTATCCTTGTGCTCATCATCGTTATCCTTATCAACGGCAAATGGCTGGGTTGACGGCTTGTGATGTTGATGATGCTCTTTACCACTGTTGAATACCAAATATATTTATATGAAATCCTGGCTGCTTTCCTTTACCCCCCCCCCCAAATTTGTTGTCAACGTTTAAGTTTTTTCTGGTAATTTTTAGTTTATAAATG
The DNA here is from genome assembly GCA_963931995.1 of Phaonia tiefii. NCBI lineage: Eukaryota > Metazoa > Arthropoda > Insecta > Diptera > Muscidae > Phaonia > Phaonia tiefii. Next base: position 23,339,064 of record OZ008370.1, read on the forward strand.
TATTTATTTTTCTTTTTCTCTTAAAAATATATTTATATTAAAAAAAAGGTTGTTGCTTGGTTTTTACTTTATCTAGGGAGAGGAGAAAAGGTCCTTAAATTTGTTGTTATCATCATACAACAAAAACAAAATGTTGGTCAATATTTGCTCATTTAGTCAAATGCTGCTCCTTGCTTTTTTGTTTCTTTTTCTCCCCGAGAAATCAACACAAAATGAGAATTTCCCGCAGTGGAATTTGCATTTCCTTGGAAGTTTAAAAGGGAGAACACGGGATACGAAATTTTTCTAAAAGCACCATTGAAGTAAAATGCACATCCATAAAGACCCACAAAAAATACACAGTTAATTCCTTTTGAAAAGCTCCATTTAAAGGATATTTTCAAAAAAGTACTTTTAAAATGCCCTTCTCCACAAAGTGCCTTCAAAGGCCACATTCGAGAAAGTACAAAAAAATGCCATTTCAACTAAATTTTACTACAAACATTGGGATTGCACTTTTGCATACAATTGTTTCTTTTATATAAACTTTTTTACAAATTGTGTACAATTTTTTACTTCCGTGTACTCTCGTTGTATCTCTGTGTACACTTTTGTGCATTTTCCATTTCTAATTTTTACACATTTTCCTATTTTCGTACTTTGTGTAGACTGGTTTTAGATTTGTGTACAGCGTATGTTCTTTTGTGTTCACTCTTTGTACATTTGTGTAATTTCTTGTGCAATTGTGTACAGTTGGGTACACTGTTTGCACAGTTGTGCACTCAATTTGTACAGTTGTGTACAATTTTCGTACGTTTGTGTACTCCTTTTGTTCGTTTGTATAATGTCCAGTCCTTTTGAAGAAAGTTTTTGTTTGTTGTATATACATACTGTGTTTTCTAATTGAGTACACTCTTGTATACTTTTGTGTACTCTCGTTGTACCTTTTTGTACACTTTTGTGCAGTTCCCATAAATATTCGTACTTTGTGTACATTCAATACATACAAATTTTTAAATTTTCGTCCTTTGTGTACACTGTTTTTAGTTTTGTGTACACAGTTTGTACTTTTGTGTCCACTTTTTGTACATTTGTGCACACTTTTTGTACAGTTGTGTACTGTTGGGTACACTTTTTGCACAGTTGTTCACTCAATTTGTGCAGTTTTGTGTAAACAATTTGTACGTTTGTGTACTCATCTTGTTCGTTTGTGTACTCATTTTGTTCGTTTGTATAATATCTAGTACCTTGGAACAAAGCTGTTGTTCGTTATATACTCAGTTATTCCATATTGTGTACACTCTTGTATACTCGGTTGTGTACTCTCGTTGTATCTTTGTGTAGACTTTTATGAATTTTCTATAAATTTGTGTACTTTGTCAACCGTTGTGTAGACTGTTTTTAGATTTGTGTACACTGTATGTACTTTTGTGTCCACTTTTCGTACATATGTGTACACTTTTTGAGAACGATGCCGATGTTGATGTTTTCGGGTTTTCAGCATCAATATTTTTTTAAGAAACCAATCGGTACGTTGACGCAGAGGAGTCTTACTGTCCATAACCGACCCATTTTCTTCAAATTTGTTGACCACTTTTCGAATGATTGACACATTAGGTGCACTTGCTCGACTGCAAATTCTTCGAAATTTGGAAAGATATGCCGAGAACTTTCCAAATTTTTGTTATAAGTTTTCACAATTATAAGGCGTCGTTCATTCGTTAAGGGCTCCATTTTTAATAATCGGAATTAACAGTTAACAAATGTGGCAGCTGCCAACATTCAGTGTTGCCACCTACACAAAAAAAATTTCACTAAATTTAAAATCTGCAGTCTTGCTGGGACATTCTTTACAAATCCAATAGAAGCCCAACAACTGCCTTCGGAGTCGCTCCTGGAGGGTTAAAATATATTAATTTTTTCCTGGTAACATTTTTTCCGAACATTCCTACCTCTTATCTCCACCTTCTAACGGAGCTCCCACACAAATATTAAATATTTAGAAAATTTGCTCCCTCCGCTCTAGTTGCCCCACGTATGGCCTTAGAGGTATCAAATGTATAATCGATCCCCAGCTCAATACCTTCCTGCAGACAAACCTTTAATGGTTTCGTGGGACTATTATTAGGATAAATTGTTAACCAATATAGCACAAAAATATAGATATATTTGAAAAGAAAACTGTAATTAATATCACTCATACGTCTGCACGAAATTTGAAAAATATTAATCATACGCCATGCTCACCGAGGCATAAAGTTGAATACTAGTGGCTTCCTTTTTGACATAAAAGTGTATTTTCTTAAGGGTCTACATAAAATTAGAGAGCCAGAAGTTAGGTAACTTAGGTCGATAAAATATCGTGATTCAAAGTCTACCAAATTTCTTATTTGCGGGCTTTGAGAGCGTCCGCCAAAAATATAGTTTAAAGATGTCCTGTCTATAAGGACTTATCAAGAAAGGGAAGCGCTAAAAGGATCCATGCTTGACAAATCAATTTGAATGAATCCATGAATTCTAACAAATCAATTTTATGAGAAATGAAAGTAGACATTTTATACAGTGAAGTATATGGGTAATTCCTGTTATACTCCTCCAGCTACAATGATCTAGGTATGCTTGGTATTACATACAGTGTGGGAAACACCAGGGTTTATTCTGGGATATTTAACACGGTTGATTTTGATTACGAAATAAGGACATACATAAATATAGGACAAAAGGTGTTCAGCAATATATATATATTTGTTTATAACTAAATTACTTATAATTTTTATATACAAATATTCGAAATTTTCTAATTGTTTTTTCAATTCTTCTCGTTTCAGGTAAGAAATTTTGAATGTTAATACCAAGAGATGTTAAAATGGATTATACTCGGTATCTGTATTGGTCTAGGACAGGCCTAAGTGATGGCAAAATTAATGTAGGTAACATCTGTTTTGATACTATACGCTCTTCATACTTCATTGTCCAAAAAGAACAGAAGAAACCTGTAGCTTCATCGTCGAAACACAAACCGAAACCTATAGCTTCATCGTCAAATCACGATCCAAAAAAGAAAAAACTGAAGAAACCTGCAAATTCAACTCCAATAAAAAAATCAAGAAATTTTTTGAATCATAAGCCAGCTTTTCATAGATCGGGTCACATATACGTAAATTAATACTAATCATACGATCCGGTGGATATTTGAAATCAGTACATACGACATTACTAACTTCAGATCCGACACTGACTTGGATGAATCGTCACGTTCACTATATATCCTACGATCCAGAGCCATGCATTATCTCCACCCATAGATCCGGTGGAGATTCAATAAAATGTTAAATCTTCAACAGTACTAGCATTAAATCCAACGTTTTCTTAGGGACATCACAACATTCTCTATATATCATACGCTCCATAGGCATAAATTAATATCGCGCATACGATCAGGTGGAGATTCAACAAAGTATTGTGTTTTAAACATGACAGCTTAAGATTCGATATTAACTTCGGAAAGCCGCCACATTTACTACATTTAAGAAGCTCCATATACACAAATTAATATCACGCATACGACCCGATGACAAGTCAACAAGATATTTTATATGCGACATAACTTGAATTAGATCCAACATTAACTTAGGGAAATCATCATATTCACTCTATCTCATACGCTACAATTAAATACATTAATGGGACGCATACGATCCGAGAGATTCGACCAAAACTTTACTACATGGGACCTATTTTTCTTCAGATCCGACATTATCTTGGCGAAATCTTCATATTCACTATATGTCATACGCTCCATGGACATAAATTAATATCACGCATACGATCAGGTGGATATTCAACAAATTATTGTGTTTACAACAATGACAGCTTAAGATCTGACATTAGCTGGGGAAAGCCGACATATTCACTGTATTTAATACGATCCATAGATACGAATTAATATCATGCATACGACCCGAGGAATATATTGTATATACACCTTAGATCCAACATTTACTTAGGGAAATCATCACATTCACCCTATATAATACGCTCGATTTACATTAACTAATGGGACGCTTATCAAAATACTGTTCGGAACCGGTGTAAAACTGTAGGTCCCAATCAGTGAGTATAAAACTATAAAGCACACAGCCCACTGGTTGTGAGAAGCTCTCCCAAATTCCTTCCTGGGTTGTAACGGGAAAGCATTAATTTATTATTAAAAAATGAGACGCACACGATCCAAGAGATTCGATCAAACCTTTAACACACGGCTTTTCTCAATATTATCTCCATTAGTATGTTGAAGAGATTGCACGAAAGTGTGTCGCCTTGTCTAAGTCCTCGATAGGTACAGAATTGTTCGTTGAAAATCTACACTATCTTCCACTATCATTACCTCCTGATCTTCAGTGGAAGAAACAGCCAGGAGTAGTACTGAAAAGTGGTCTCTCCACATTTTAAGCACACATTGTTTATCAGTCACCAAATTATCATTCTCATCCTTGCAGGAGGACAGTCCATTATTCGGTCCGTTATTCGATCTTCTTACCCTCTGGAAAATTTTTCGAGACTCATTATTCATCCTGAACATTTCAGTCTTTTCAGTCTCTCTCAGCTCCCACTGCCATTTTTTCCTCGTAAATAATTGGGTTTCCTCCCTTCTTAGCCTCTTGTATCCCCTATTCACAGCACGTGTGGTAACTGACGGTGTCGTTGCCTTACGTGCAGCTTCTTATTCATAAGTTGCAATGCGACATTGTTCGTCGTACCACGGCTTATGCTTCTGCGGTTTTTGATGGCCAAGTTCAGTCCTTGCAGCGGTTTCCAAAGAATGGGAGATGTGCCAACACTGCGCTTCGAGGTTTTCTGGAGGGGGAGTATTCTGCTCTAGCAGGAGAGTGAGCTTTTGTTGCTATGCCTTTGGTATCTCCAGCATTTTCAGCTTGTCGATATCTAGCTTTTTCCGTGTTCGGCTTCGTACGTTTTTCCTCCTGGTCAGTCTTATGCGAAGTTTTGCAGCCACCAGGTAATGAAGCGAGTCGGTATCGGCACCTCGAACGACACGTACATCCATTCAGTTAGAAGAGGGCCTGCCTCTATTGCCAAGTGATCAACCTGTTTCTTCGTTCTCTGATCAGGCGATAATCAAGTCGCCTTATATATAACCTTATGTTGGAATCGTGTACTACTAAGTACCGTATTCTTTACAGGGGCAAAGTCAATCATTCATATTCCATTATCGGAAATGGTATCATGTAGACTATGTGTACCAATAGTTGGTCGAAACACACTTTCCTTTCCCAACTTGGCATTAAAATCGCCAAGAATAATCTTAATGTCTTGGTCAAGTCAGCGTTCGTATACTTCAATTACCATTTAGTCAGTGAATGTAAAACAGAAAGGGCACAGCTCGCTGATACTGAGAAGCTCTCCCACGTCCTTTCATTGGTAAATATGCATTCATTCATCCTTAAATATACCATTTATCATACGCTCCATATATCCCATATTAATATCACGTATACGCACCTTTTGAGATTCGATAAATAGTAATCATTCGATATGATGTTCCAAGCATAAATTTAATATTAGAATCAATCAAAAGGTATAATATGTGTTTAAATATGTTTACAATGGGACAAATTTAATGGGTCTGGATAAATCCACAATTGAAATGGATTTCATGACGCCTACTTCTAACTGAGCGATAAACTTCTCTACTCACATTCGAAGCAGGCTTGACATGCAACGATACATACCAGGTTATAGATGACCCCAAACTAGAGCCCAAAGTAGGTTTTGAGTTCCATTGTAAAGAGTTGATTCTACCTCTAGCACAAATGCTACCAGGCCATTGTAGTGTCTTTTAGGCAAAAATCATGACAATGGTATACGTTGCCTTTGGTTGAGACGAAATGTCATCGCCATCTTGGGATTCAGTCTCTTCTCTGACTGTCAGATTTCCATAATACTTTTGCATGCTGGATCTCTAAATTAGATGGTCAAACAGTTCGATATCCACCTTACATGGGACACAGGAATATTCCAGGGAACCATAGAACGAATGAGGTGGCGATCTTAAATAAATAAATAAATGTGTTCCCATTACAACCCATGAAGGAATTTGGGGAGAGCTTCTCACAACCAGTTAGTTGTGCGCTTTCTAGTTTTATACCCACTGATTGGGACCTACGGCTTTACGCCGATTCCGAACGGTATTTCGAGAAGTATTTTCATGGCTAAATAATCGATAGTGTCGCCGTCACCATGTGGGGTGACCGCCGTCGAAAGAAATTTAAGGTGGTTAGAGCGGGGATCGAACCCAGGATCTCATGTACAAAAGGCGCGCACTCTAATCATTTCACCTCTCACGGGCACAAGATTTGGGAAGTTCATTATCTGTTCCGCTGGATATGGAGCTTGTAGATATACCACTTTCAAAGACTGCCACCAACACATAAAATACACGCTGAAAAATTTGCTTTTTTTTGTTGTTTGGATGCAAATATAACGTGTTTGTTACTTGTCGCAAACATAGTATACTTGTGTTCAAACACATTGTATTTGTTATTCAATATAACATGTTTGGGACATAATGATTAATAGTTTATACAATATGTATTTGTGACCGAAATGTGGCTTTGTTTGTTGAAGGTTGCGGAAAACCAAATAGTGTCAGGCAATAAAGAAACAAAAACCAGCAGATCATCAATTCACGAAAACAATGCTTGCAAATGGGCACATGTTTCCTGCAATATGTTGCTGGAATCGTATGAATCGAATGCTGCAATTTGTTGTCTACTGTTTGACAATTCCTTCATGGGATGTAATGGGAAACCATTTTATATTTTTTTTACTCGACATTATATCACTACACGCGGAAAAATATTGGCCGCAGCAACATATTGCAGGAAACATGTACATGTTTGTTTTCATGAATTGAGGATCTGATACATTTTTGTTTCTTTGTTGTCTGTCTCGTATTTGCCTTTAGCGGTTTTCAACAAAAAATCCACATTTGGGTCTCAAAAACAAATATTATAATCAATTGATCATTGTGTCCCAAACATATTTTATTGACTAGTAAACACAATGTGTTTGGGCACAAGTATAGTATATTTGCGACAAGCTACAAACACGTTATAGTTGCATCCAAACAACAAAGACAGATTTTCAGCGTGTTCGTTTTTAACTGTGATCACTGGACACTATGTAGTACACAAAAACGCGTCCAGACTTTGAATCTTAACTCATGATTACTGCAGAAGTTATGGTAATGGAGGGAGATAGCGTCGAACACCTCCTATGCTACTTCTGACGTTTTAGGAGTCAATATGTAGGATCCGACATCATGTTCGATCTAAAGGAAATTTTAAACATAACGGGGATCTAAAACAACTAAATTTGAAATTCAGGGAGTTAAACTGAATGATCTTAGGTTTAGGTATAACACTACTTCAACACCTCCAATGCTACTTCTGACTTTTTTTTGCGAATAGGACTCAATATGTAGGATCCTACATCATGTTGGATCTAATAGACATTCGAGGATTTAAACGAAATGATCTAAGGATATTTTTGCACGGTAGTAATTGATTCGCCTGGGATTAAGTTACGTCCCTTTTTCAGCTATATCCTGGAATATCGGGTTCATCTGGTTTGAACTGCCCTTAGGCAAATCTGTTGAATTTATAGGTTCAACGATGGGGACGGAATATGACGTCACGTCACAACGTCCTTTCAGTGGACTAATTGTGGCACTAGTGACGGCCACTTCTACAGGGTGTTGTTTATGTTCCAGACCGATGAGCTGCAAAACCTTTTCTCTCCAATCCCGTCTGCGCGTATCATCATTTTCCAAGAGTTGTTGAGCCGGTTGCATTTTATACAGGTTTAAATGCAAATGTTTTTTGAGAATTTTGATCGAACTGGACGATGACATTTGAAATTCTTGTTCACGGTGTCCAAGTGACGTGTCTGGGCTTTCATCAACATTGTCTCTCATTGCAGCAATATTTAGTGCCGTACGTGCGCTACGAGTTCGGTCAGACTTCATATCTCCTAGTGGAAACAAAGTTTAAAAATCCTTTTCACTACGCTGAATGGTTGACTTGCTCGGCACAGTATTTAAACCAAAATAGCTTGCGAAATTTTTCGACATTTCCACAATTATTTAGATAATATATATGTTAACGTTAACACCTTGTTAGTGAGATAGATGCTACATATTATATTGTTATCAACTGCTGTGCACAACTGTCAAATACAAAGTGACAAATGTCAACCAAACAGAAATGACGGTCAAAAAGCATCGGCCTGGAACATAAAAACACCCTATACCTAATGTATTTTCCTGTTTGACTTGGTGTATATTTACACCTTTTCAAATCTGAAATTTGGCACAGAAATACTCCAAAAAATCTCGCGTTTAATCTAGTAATTGTGTGTCACACTCAGTGTTGTACTTAATAATTATTACTTATACGTCACGATAGCGCTGTATTAATATTAATTATACCATATGTTGATTTGGTCGTACTAGAATTATCTGTCCTTGAAAACGCTAGACAATTTCGTAACAAATATAGTAGAGTTTAAAAAAATCATACAAATCTTTAGCGAAAATATAATTGTAATTATTTTATTAAATATTTTATACTTGAGGAAAAATGTGGCAAAAAAACCACAGTCTATAGTAGAGTTTAAAAAAATATAGTAGAGTTTAAAAAAATCATACAATTCTTTAGCGAAAATATAATTGTCATTATTTTATTAAATATTTTTTACTTGAAGAAAAATGTTGCAAAAAAACCACAGTCTTATAGTGAGATTGAACAGTGTATTTTTGTGTGATTCAAAACACTGTGACTGAGCGTCGAACTGAGATTCCTTCGAAGGGAATTAACGATGTAATGCAATCAACTTTAATTGGTTGTTTAAAGATCCCCACATAAAAACGCGTGTGCTTATGGAATAAATAACAGAACAGAAGACATCGGAAATTATAATATGAAGAAGAACCCAACACGTACACAAAAATGGTGGCGAAAACTCAAATTCACATGCACGCACACACCTACAAACTATAAGGTCCTGCTGAAAGGATCTGAATCTATGTATACTAGAGATACATAACATGGCGTTGTGAATCTATTACATTGCTTCGCCATTACTACAACAAAATTCTAGAGTCTAGCGTAAATGTATATGACAATGTATGTGTGTGTGTGTGTGTGTGTGAGCATTTTGTGTGTGTGTATGTGTGCGAGCGTGTTAAGTACGAAGTAAGAGGGATAAGTTTTACCACTCTTTTGTTATATGCAATAAACTTTTCTCTTCTTCGCATTTACTTCCCCACTTCTTCGCATTTACTTGTTTAGCATCACATTTTCCTGGTATCTTGGCTAAAAGGAAACACAGGCTGCCACGTGTAAATGTGGTATAACATTTGTTTTGTTGTTAAGAAAAATCATTTCCAAAGTTTCCAGAACCAACATTAAAAAATGGAACAAACTTTCCCAGTGCCCAAACCTTTTGGTACTCAAATTACAAAATAAATTAAAATAATTAAATTTGTTGTAACAAATTGGAAAGCAGCACAAAACAGAAGCAGAATGACAGCCAGCATATGTATTATGGGTTAAATTAACTAAAATTCAGGAAGGATAAGAAAAAAATGGAGCATCTTGGCCTTAGAACAAATAGTTGGAGTCAGCACTCTTCAAAAGTTTGAGCACATTTTCGGAAAACCTTAATCCACAAATTGTACAATCTTGTGCTATTATTCACACCTACTTTCTAGACTCAAGAATCGATGCTGGAAGCCTTTAAAATTGGTATTTTTGTAGTTAGAATCCTTCTTTACTTTATGTTATATACTCTATGTTATATGTTATCTTGGTCTTAGAACAAATAGTTGAAGCCAGCACTCTTCAAAAGTTTGAGCACATTTTCGGAACGCCTTAGTCAACAAATTGTACAATCTTGTCCTTTCATTTCATCATTGTGAAATATTCATCCTTAAATATATTATTTATCATACGCTCCATATATTCGAATTAACATCACGTATACGCACCTTTGGAGACTCGATAAATAGTAATCATTTGATGCTCCAAGCAGAAATTTAGTATTAGAATCAATCAAAAGGCATAATAAGTGTTTAAATATACCCACAATGGGACAGATTTAATGGGTCTGTGGAAATCCACAATTGAAGTGGATTGCATGACGCCCACTTCTAACTTAGGGTGAAACTTCTCTACACACTTCTCACATCCGAAGCAGGCAGGACAGGAAAGGATACATACCGGGTTATAGATTTATTAATATTAGTCATACGCTATGATATTCCTAAGAATAATTTACAGTTATGTGATAATTTAGTTGTTATTTTGCATGAAAACACGAGATTTTTCAGTGTTCAAAAGGGATCGTCAAGACTTTGATTGGTTGCTATAAATATCACTCATACTCTTACACAAACATATATAGATATTAATCATACGCCATATGCACTTCGTCATTGGCGTAGGTTGTATATAGCACAAAGTTGTATACCTTCTCTTTTGACATAAACCTGTATATATTTGAAGGTCTATAAAGGTCTATATGTGACCTATCGGTGGTGCAATGGTTTGTGTGCGTGCCTATTGTACATGAGATCCTGGGTTCGATCCCGAGCCTGACTATCTTAAATTTCTTTCGGCGGCGGTCACGTCGCATAGTGAGGGTGACACTATCGAATATACAAAATACGCCAAAATACCGTTCAGAATCGGTGTAAAAACTGTAGGTCCCAATCAGTGAGTACAAAACTAGAAAGCGCACAACTCACTGGTTGTGAGAAGCTCTCCCCCAATTCTTCCTTGGGATGTAATATGAAACCATTTACATATTTTTGTTTCTATAAATGTGTATAAAATACAACCCATTGACAGGCTTGATAGTTTACGTGATTCTGCATCAGACGGTGTGCCTACATTTGGACATACATAGTTTGTAATATCATTTGTGAAAAAAATTTCAGTTCACGGGAAATAAACAATTCAATTTATAGTATTATTACCTATACGTTTTGGTGTACTTGTCTTATTAATATCAATCATTCGCTCTGATATCGGAGCCTTGCAAAACTTATCACGCTAAACTAAACATCATAAATGCAGCTACCTCTGGAGAGCGCCTCATAATCTAGGCTCCCTGATCAGGAACTACCGAATCGAAATTATTATGTGTTGAAAATTTGTTTCGTTCCTAGTAACTGGTCAGGGTTGCTATCGTTAAGCGGGATTACCATCATCGGCAGAAATTAGAGATTGCGAGAGCGGGTATTGAACTCACGTTGAATCTAAGGCTGTATATCCTTCCAAGGTAGTATATCGGGAATCTCAGTGTGGTTTAAAATTTAGAGGTTTTCAGGATGATCCATTGAATACCGTTGAATGTGCCGGTTAACTTAATTTGTAGGATGGATTTCATTTGTACCCCACGCCTTGATGATCTTGACTTAATATTATATTTAGCTATAAAAATCATACGCTAGGAGGTACGCAAATTGAAAATTTAAAACTCTGATTAATATTAATTATACGCTTTGGTTTACTGGTATTTTTTTTAATATTACGCCATGTTGTTTACAATAGGTGCGGCCGTCGGTGGTACAATGGCTAGTATGCCCGCCTCCTGTAGATGAGTTCCAGGGTTCGATCCCTGCTCTGACCACATTACATTCCTTTCGGTGGTGGGCACCTCGCATAGTGATGGCGACACTATCGATTATTTTAGCCATGAGAAAGCTTCTCAAAATACCATTCGGAACCGGTGTAAAATTGTAGGTCCCACTCAGTCAGTGAGTATAAAACTTAAAAAAAAACCCCACAGCTAACTGGTTGTTAGAAGCTCTCCCCAATTTCTTCATGGGATGTAATGGAAAAACATTTATTTTAATAGCAATTAGGTCCTAGTCGAGTCCAACATTCGTCATAATTCCCGTCATATTTTCCAGTCCAACCAGACGGAATTAACATTGCATAGAGCCCACATTTCAATCAGACCATACCGAAAAGAAATCGATGGTCTAACACATACATACGAATGGCACATCCTAATATTGGGAACAGCTACCTAGTTCCGTGCCACGTCGGCATGGTGAGGAATCATTTCTCAACTGACACAATGCTGTCGTATACAGAAATCGTTTGCATTCCTTAGCCAGTTTTGATTTACACAAGTTTAATTTGATTGTATTCAGTGCTACTTTAGTGCTGACCAAAATGACAACTCGCCTTAGAACAAACTATAACACTACTGTTGGCATTCCGGCTTAATGACAAGTTGAGTCAGTAGTTCTGACTAAAGATCCCAGCTCCGGTGCCCATAACTTCTAGAAATTATTCTATTATAACTTCTTTAAAAAGCACAGATTTCATGATATGGACAATGTTAACGCTACTGTAGCCCAGATTTATTTAGTCTCCAACTTTTTATTCCGGCATCATAAGCGTGTTGAGTACCAAATTTCAACTGTATACAAACAAGATTAAATACATATTTATGAATAAATAATCAATATTCTTCGAGCTTGAGGTCAGATTTGCTGTTGTTATATTTATTTTCCTCGATATTTCGCTACTCCTTTGTGTAGCATCATCAGGAGATATAAACAATATTTAACAATTAAAAAAAAAAAAAAAAAAAAAAAAATCTGACCTCAAGCTCGAAGAATATTGATTATTTATTGATAAGGAAAAGGTCGAACAACAGAATAAAAATACATATTTATGTATAAAATAAGATTGTAAATTGGTACTTTTGCTGCAGCACGTACTATATGTTTCACTAGACATTATTAATATTACTCCTACATCTAAATTTAGTGATATTCATACCTATAATGGTAATAACTTATGTTTTTATTTTGAAAGGGGCTTGAAACGTTAACAACTTCATTACCCGTACGCTATATATTTTCTTTTACCCTACTCTATATTATTAATAATCATACGTTTCAATGACCTATATTAGTATTACTTATACGTTTCTATTTATTGATATTTACACCTATTATGTTAATAATGTATATTTTAATTTAGAAATGGGGTTTTAATGGTTAAAAATTTTATTGCGCATACGTCATGTAGAGTCTTTAGCCCCATTGTGTATTATAAATAATAACACGCTTCACTTGCCTTTATTAATATTACTCATACGTTATTACTCATGTCTACATGCCAGGACTCATACAACAATGGCAAATCTACGAAACTCACTCTGTACGCTTCAGTAAGCTTCGTAAAGAAATCTATGTCTCTAAAGCAATATACTCTTGTGACATTATTTAACATGGACGTTGCCTTTAACAACATTGTTCCGGGATTAATAATTTGATACAAGGATTTCTTACGAAAAGGCGCAGAACCTCAGCTCAGTGTCGCATGCAAATAAGTCGAAATGTGAATAAAAAAACACCCCGAAGGGAAGTCTTTTCGCTACTTCTCTGAAATTTACCACTGAACAGAAGCACTTTTGCTAGATCTGGAGGAAACAGGTTGCATAGTCATAGCATAGCTAAGGACCTAGCAATTGCAGTACATAGAAAATACCGTTCCACATGTAAGGATCCTGGACTTAACCACGAGACGCTCTGACTGAGCCACTGAGAATGGGCTTGGCTTAAATCCGGCGAAAACCGAGTTCGCCCTCTTTAGTAGGAGCAGAAATAGAGAAATTTGCGTCAAGAATGATAAAGATATATAGATGAAATCTCCGCATAAAGGTCACTTCCAAGTCACACACAACAGATAGGATAAGAAGAGCCACAGTGGCCTGCATTTGTGTAAAAAGATCATCGGCTTGATGGTGACATTAAGGGACAAACTTACACACTTCGGAATAATACGTAAGTTTGAAATACACATTAATTGTATACGAAATTGCATCAAGAGAATCAGATTTAAGACTGTTTTCTGAAATCAGGGCTTAAAACCGGGTTTTTTGTACCGGTTCCGATAACCGGGTTTTTTTGAACCGGTTCGATTGTATGGTCATTAACTATTAAGTTTAACGATTGTATACAGTAACCGGTCTGTTAAAAAATAACCGGTTTGATGTAGTGCATTTGAAACCCCTTCCAGAATTCATTATTGTGAACTGTTTAACTTTGTATGAATTAACTAAACCCGGTTACGGTTGAAATTTAGAAATTTAATACATACAATCGGTTACTAATTTTTAAATTTCAAGTGCCGAATTTTAAAATTTCAATTGCTGTATTTCAAATGTCAACTGATGTATTTTAAACTGCAATTGATTTCTTTTAAATTTCAATTTTGAAATTTCAATTGACATTTTTCAAAATAAAATAGATTTTTTTAAAATTTCAATTGGAAATGGTAGTAAATCAATTGAAATTTAAAAAATTGATTTCTTTTAAATTTCAATTTTGAAATTTCAATTGACATTTTTCAAAATAAAATAGATTTTTTTTAAAATTTCAATTGGAAATGGTAGTAAATCAATTGAAATTTAAAAATTCTATTTGAAATTTAAAAAACATCAATTGAAATTTAAAAATTATATTTGAAATTTAAAATACACAATTGAAATTTAAAAAACATCAATTGAAATTTAATATGTACATTCAATTGGTTACTAATTTTTAAATTTCAAATGACGAATTTTAAATTTCAATTTCAATTGATGGCTTTCAAATTTCAATTGATGTGTTTTAAATTTCAATTGCTGTATTTCAAAATGCAATTGATGTCTTTTAAATTTCAATTGATGTTTTTCAAATTTCAATTGATGTGTTTCAAATTTCAATTGATGTCTTTTAAATTTCAATTGATGTGTTTCAAATTTCAATTGATGTCTTTTAAATTTCAATTGATGTTTTTCAAATTTCAATTGATGTCTTTTAAATTTCAATTGATGTTTTTCAAATTTCAATTGATGTCTTTTAAATTTCAATTGCTGGATTTCAAATTTCAATTGATGTCTTTTAAATTTCAATTGATGTTTTTCAAATTTCAATTGACGTCTTTTAAATTTCAATTGATGTTTTTCAAATTTGCAATTGATTTATTTTAAATTTCAATTGCTGGATTTCAAATTTCAATTGCTTTATTTCAAATTTCAATAAATGTTTTTCAAATTCCAATTGATGTATTTCAAATATCAAATATCATTTTTAAAATACAATTGATGTATTTCAAATTTCAAATATAATATCCAAATTTCAATTGACATTTTGCAAAATTAAATTGATTTTTTTTAAATTTCAATTGGAAATGGGATAGTTGCCTATTGTCAAATATTTGACAGATTGCAATAAAAATGGAGATAAAACGACATATTTTTATTGGATACACCTGCGCCATATTACAGTGACCCCCGTGGAACATTCTGACTAGGACGTTCCGAATATAAACATTCAGATCGACTGTTCCCAATTGCAGTAGCAATGGTGGCCGGCGCTGGCGCAATTATGGTGTGCGCGGTTTAGGCCCCAATTTCCAATTGAAATTTAAAAATTTCTATTAGAAATTTTAAATACATCAATTGAAATTTAAAAATTCTATTAATTTTGAAAAATAACAATTGTAATTTGAAAATTACTTTCGAAATTTAAAATACATCAATTGAAATTTAATAATTCTATTTGAATTTCGAAATAAATCAATTGAAATTTAAAACACATCAACTGAAATTTAAAAGACATCAGTTGAAATTTAAAAAACACAAATTGAAATTTAAAAGACATGGATTAAAATTTAAAATACATCAATTGAAATGTAAAAAAACATCAATTAAAATTTAAAACACATCAATTGAAATGTCTTTTACATTGAGATTTAAAAACCTAATACATAAAATCAAATTTCAATTGATGTCTTTTAAATATCAATTGATGTGTTTCAAATTTCAGTTGATGTCTTTGAAATTTCAATTGATTTCCTTTAAATTTCAATTGATGTGTTTTAAATTTCAACTGATGTCTTTTAAATTTCAATTGATGTCTTTTAAATTTCAATTGATTTATTTCAAATTTCAAATAGAATTATTAAATTTCAATTGATGTATTTTAAATTTCAAATGTATTTTTCAAATTGCAATTGTTATTTTTCACAATTAAATTGATATCTTTCAAATTTCAATTGGAAATGGTTGAGAACGCGCACAGCTCACTGTTTTGTGAGAAGCTCTCCTTAATCCCTTCATGGGATAGATTTTTCGCACAATATGGCGGAGAATTGGGTGGTTTGTGCTCCGCTGGGTCCTTGATCATTATCGTTGCGCAGGCGTTTTGCGATTCGTGCACTATAGGGACTTCAGTTTAATGTCCTCAAGATTTGGTGCTTTTTGGGTTGCATAACTGGAAACGTATAGTAATCAAAATATCAGGACTGCCAGCTAATCCAGCCAGCGTATCTTAATCACCATTATGGGCGTATGCTAGTAACGTCAGGCAATTACGGTGGCCATCTGTTTCATATGTTGTTTTTTTTGGAGAAACAAATTCGTTGGCAAACAAACTTTTGCATTCCCATAAATATATGAAAGGAAAATGACTACGGCAAAAAGTTGTAATGCATTAAAGAAAAATATAAAAAGAAAATGGAAAACAAACTTTTGGAAAATTGTTTTTTTTCTGGGTGTTTGCGATAAAAGACGAAAAGTTTAACAACTTATTTTCTTTTGTTTGTTTTTTTTTTGTTGCGAGACTTCGATTTAATGACATTATGGCAAAGAATGTATTTCGAAGAACCCAGAAGACAGTCGAGGCACCAGAAAAAACCTAATTTGTATGGAAATTATGGGCCACAACTTCAGATGAAAAATCTTAGGACAGATTGAAATGAGGCATGTTTTTAATTAGATTTTGTTAATTATTTAAACAAAATCCTAATTGTAAATGAAATCTGAGTTTAAAAAAATGCCAGTGGTTTAGTGGTTGGTTATAATCTAATTGGATAACAAATTTGTTTAGCGTAATTATGTGCTAATTTATGTTTATTTAAATTGTTTAATAGTTTCCTGCCGTACGCAGTTTACTGGACATTTTTGTTTCTCTTTATTTTTTTGTGCGTGTGGGCGAGCAAAGTTAATTGAATGAAACTGATGAGGTTGCCATAGTTGGTGTTGGTGGAACATGAGCCGTAAGTTACAGGCACTACAGTTTTACACACACTCGTTACAGACGGCAACATGAGCCTACGCTTGGCAGTCCAACAGCCAGCCACATGCCAAACTCTATTATGTGAGACAGCAACGCAGTGACCAAACGGTGCTAAAAGTATTTGAGAATTTTTCTAATGGGCCAATGGTTGGATGCTTGGATGAACTGAACTGAACTGAACTGAAAGGTGGTGGAAATGTAAAGCTGGTAGAGATTGGTTGTTAGGATGAGTGGTTCTATAAATATTTAAGCTCTTGTCTAACTATCAGCTATAAGTATCATCGTGCACATCACAATCACCATCATCAACATCAACATCTACAACATCATCATCAGCAGCAGTTGTTCTGGCCGCAGCAGCAGTTGTTCTGGCCGCAGCAGCAGCAGCAACATCATCAACTCATCTCAGGTTCGCCTCAATAACCTCATCATCCATCTGCATCCCTTCGCCTCCCACCTTCCCCACAACAATCAACATTCTTTATACACTGGCCTTACTAAAACAACAATAACCACATTTGCCTCATCAGCATCGCCCCTTGGATATGTTCAACAGCATCCCTGGCCTTTATGCGCCAATATATTCACTCGCATTGTGAGTATCTCATGCTCAACGTTTCCCATTCACCACCACCTCCTCGTCCAACTTTATACTTATGATCATCAACCCCTCAACATTACCATTCACTTAAGCCATTGTGTCCATCATTCGCAAACCCCTCATCATCTTTATGGTCATTGAAAATAAAATGTTTTTAATTTTGTGGAAAACGTTGTCCACCAGCTCTGTGTGTGTGTGTGTACGTTTGTTTAAAAGCGTGTTCAAACAACACATAATTGAAAGTTACGAGGGCGGTTCCAAACCTACCCGACCTAAAATATTGGTGATGCCAGAAGTTTTTAAAAAAAAAAAATATTTTGGTGAAAAGTGGCAACCTTATAAAACATATGTTTTAAGTTTCAAGGCTCCAAGTTAATTACAATTTTGGAACGAAGTTCCTTATCGCACGTTGCGCGAATGAAAAATAAATTAAAAAAAATTAACAACTTTTTTTTTTAACACTATTATGCTACAACCCAGTATTATCAACTGTATTGGGTACTTTTGCTGTGGTTTGTGTCTAGACTAACGGTTTGGATCATAGAGAAAGAAATTAGCTAGATGTCTCACATATCTTGGGAAATTTCCTGTTGAATGGGAAGTTTTCTAGGTGGTGCCTGTAACCACTATTTAGTACATATTGTAGTTTTGAACCCAATAAAAAGTAAATTTAGAAAAATCAAAGTGAAAGAAGTTTCAAAAAGTACATTTTCTTAAATAAGTGCATTTTCTTAAAAAAGGAAATTTTCTCAAAAAAATACCTATTCATATTCTGAAACAAATTACGTTTTCTTAAAAAAAATACCTTATCTTAAAGAAGTACCTTTGCTTAAAACAAGTACATTTTCTTACCAAAAGTACTTTTTCTTACAAAAGCATTTGTTTTAAAAAGTAAATTTTCTCAAAAAAATACCTATCATACTCTTAAAAAAAGTACCTTTTCTTAAAAACAATACCTTATCTTAAAGAAGTACCTTTGCTTAAAAAAAGTAAACTTTCTTACCAAAAGTACCTTTTCTTAAAAAAGCATTTTTTTAAAAAAAAGTAAATTTTCTCAAAAAAATGCCTATTTATATTCTTAAACAAAGTACGTTTTCTTAAAAAAAAATACCTCATTTTAAAGAAGTACCTTTGCTTACAAAAGTAAATTTTTTTACAAAATGTACTTTTTCTTAAAAAAGGATTTTTTTAAATAAGTACCTTTTCTGAAAAAAGTACATTTTCTTACAACAAATTGCCATTTTATTAAAAAACCTACCTTTTCCCTATAGAACACCTTTTTATGAAATAAAATAACTTTTCTTGAGATAAGTACCTATTCTTAAAAATTTACCTATTCTTGGAAAAAGGACCAATTCAAAAAATACCTTCTCTTAAAAAAGTAAATTTTCTTAAAAAAAATACCTCATCTTAAAGAAGTACATTTGCTTAAAAAAACTAAATTTTCTTACCAAAAGTACCTCTTCTTAAAAAAGGATTTTTTTTAAAATTAGTACCTTGTTTGTGAAACAAAATAACTTTTCTGGAGATAAGTACCTACTCTTAAAAATGTACCTGTTCTTGAAAAAAGGACCAATTCAAAAAATACATTCTGTTAAAAAAGTACCTTTTCTTAAAAAAATAACTCATTTTAAAGAAGTACCTTTCCTTAAAACAAGTACATTTTCTTACTAAAACTACCTTTTCTTAAAAACGTAAAAAATTCTTGAACAGAGTACCTTTTCTTAAAAAAGTTTTTTTTTTAAAAATTACCTTTTCTTAGAAAATAGATTTTCTTACAACAAATTGCTTTTTTTTTATAACTACCTTTTCTCTAACGAGTAGCTTTTTGTGAAACAGAATAACATTTCTTGAGATAAGTACACTTACTCTTAAAAATTTACCTATTTTTGAAAAAAGAACCAATTTAAAAAATACCTTCTCTTAAAAAGTACCTTTTCTTAAAAACATACGTTATCTTAAAGAAGTATAGTTGCTTAAAAAAAATTATTTTTTTAGCAAAAGTACCTTTTCTTAAAAAAGAATTTTTTCAAATTAGTACCTTTTCTTAAAACAGGAAATTTTCTTACAACAAATTGTTTTTTTTAAAAACTACCTTTTCTCTAAAGGGTACCTTTTTTGCGAAACAAAATAACTTTTCTTGAGATAAGTACCTATTCTTAAAAATTTACCTATTCTTGGAAAAAGGACCAATTCAAAAAATACCTTCTCTTAAAAAAGTACATTTTCTTAAAAAAATACCTCATCTTAAAGAAGTAGTTTTGCTTAAAAAAGTCAATTTTCTTACCAACAGTACCTTTTCTTAAAAAAAGGGTTTCTTAAAACAGTACCTTTTCTTAAATAAGTAAATTTTCTTACCAAAAGTACCTTTTCTTAAAAAAGTAAAATGTCTTAAAAAAAGTCCCTTTTCGTAAAAAAAATAAATTGTTTCTAAATAGTACCTTTTTTGTGAAACAAAATAACTTTTTTTGAGATAAGTACCTACTCTTAAAAATGTACATATTCTTGAAAAAAGGACCAATTCAAAAAATTCCTTCTCTTAAAAAAGTAAATATTATGAAAAAAAATACCATATCTTAAAGAAATGCCATTGCTTAAAACAAGTACATTTTTTCACCAAAAGTACCTTTTCTTAAAGAGCATTTTTTAAAAGTAAATTTTCTCAAAAAAATACCTATTCATATTCTTAAACAGAGTACCTTTTCTTAAAAAAGTTTTTTTTTTAAAAAGTACCTCTTTTTAAAAAAGTACCTTTTTTAAAAAAGTAAATTTTCTTAAAAAAATAAATTTTCTTACAAAAGATTGCCTTTTTTTTCAAAAATAACTAAATTTTCTGTAAATAGTACCTTTTTTGTGAAACAAAATAATTTTTTTTTGAGATAAGTACCTGCACTTAAAAATGTAAAGGACCAATTCAAAAACACCTTCTCTCAAAAAAGTATCTTTTCTTAAAAAAATGCCTTATCTTAAAGATGTACCTTTGCTTGTAAAAAGTAAATTTTCTTAAAAAACATACCTCATCTTAGAGAAGTAGTTTTGCTTAAAAAAGTAAATTTTCTTACCAAAAGTACCTTTATCTTAAAACAAGTAATTTTTTTTAAAAAAGTACCTTTCTTAAAAAAGTAAATATTCTTACAACAAATTGCATTTTCTAAAAAAACTACCTTTTCTCTTTAGAGTACCTTTTTTGTGAAACAAAATAACTTTTCTTGAGATAAGTACCCACCATTAAAAATGTACCTATTCTGGAAAAAAGGACCAATTCAAAAATACCTTCTCTTAAAAAAGTAAATTTTCTTAAAAAACATACCTCATCTTAAAGAAGTACATGTTCTTAAATAAATAAATTTTCTTACCAAAAGTACCTTTTGGGTAAAAACATATGAAATCAACCGAAAATATTAACATTTCTGACCTCATCACCTCCAAATTTGATAAGATTTTGTACACACGATCTATGGATCGGCACAATAATATCTGCCAACTTTCAGACATATAGCCTTCCAACTTTCAGAATTATGGCCATTCAAAGTTGGCAAAAATCAATAAAAATGCACTCAGATGCCTTAACACAATTTTTAATATCTCGAAAACTATTCATTGTACGTTAATAATCAAGGGCTCATTTTACAGACAAAAACATGCGTCATTCAAAAAAATTTTTTTTTTAAATTTTCGATCAAGGTTAATGTAAATAAAAAAAGGACTAAAATTTCCAAAGGATATATCTCGAAAATCAATATTTTTAAAAATTTCAAAAAAATATATGTTAATTCTTATTATGTTTTGTACAAGTCTGCCAAATTTCAATGTGGAGTCTTTGTTACAACATGAGTTATTAAGAAAAAAGCAGGCGAAGGTTTATGTATTTCATGAAATGTACCAAAATACAAAAAGGTGACAAATTACAAAAAGAAGGACAAATCAAATGTAACGGAACGTTTTCGACTTTTCTTTGCTTAAACTCGTTTTCTCCATTGCTAAACCTTTGATAAAAAGTACAACATAATGTATTATCATTATTAAACACTTTATTACAGCATATTTATTTATTTCTGAAGGATTTCAATTAAAAAATCTGCATCTGCCGAGTAACGCTTGACTTTAATTTTTTTTTATCTACAGGTTCAATAGAATGCAGCTTTTGAGTTCCAGGAATAGTACGCAAATCTTTAAAACGAATTTGAAGGAACCGTGCTTCTTCTTCGTGGTCTTTTAGAGTTAAAAACTCGAAATTACAGTTCAAAAGATTTTGCAGGCACCATTCATATAATTGTTTTGGAGTAGTTATTTGACCTTGTAATGGACGCTGTAAACTAGCTCGACGCGCCTCTCTCTTTACGGTACCTCCAAGACCGTCACTTGGGCCTTTTCCATGGCTTGTTGCAAAAAAATGCCACTCAGCATTACATCCAAAATCTTCCATATGATAACATAAATTGATAAAGTTCTTTTTATTTTTAAACTGGGCAGCACTACCGTCTGAAAAATACGTGATTTTCTTCGGGGTTGTTTTAAACTTTTTTCTCAAAAATACATTCAGGTGGCGATGGAACAGGTGAACAGCTACAGAATCGTGTACAAGACAATCAGATATTATTATGAAATTTGTATATTGTGTTTTTCCATCTGATTTAAAATAAATAGCAATTGGGTATAAAATGGCCTGAGATTTGTTCCAGTGAAATCCCTGGACTGCATCCTGAATAGTAAAAGAAGCATTTTCTGAAAAATCGCAAACTGCTATATACTCATTTTCTTCCGAATTTGATTTTCTTTCGCTCAGATATGCTGCCTGCTGATTTGCAATAAATGAATGAGGTAATAGAATTTCAAGCTTTTCACATAGGGAATCCACGAAAACGTTGGCTTGGCCAATCATGGTCTCCAAATTATCCCTATCTACACTTACCCATTGTTTATATGTTATTTCATCAATATCATTTTGCTCTAGTAATTTAATTAGTTTTGCTTTTAAATTTTCAATTCCTGGACACTTGTTACATTTACGTAGGTGACACTTTGAAGAAGATGGAATGCATGTCATTTGTTTCAAACAATCTTTGTAATAATTCGGAACACCAGCAGTTAATTTTTTTAAATTTATAGCATCAATCATCAGCTTCACATTTTGATGCTTTGTACAAACACACACGTTATGAGATCCACTCGCATTTGCTAGAATTATATTCCTCGGACGAAGTTGGCACAACTTGGAAATACCTATTTTTATTCCATCATGTCGTTCCTTGAATAAGTTTACATTTCTCTTAAGTTTCCAAGCAAAAGTCTTTTATTTTTCCTGACTTTTGTACCATTTTCAAAAACAGACACGAAATCTATCTGTCCGGGTATACACCTGCTGACGTCATCGATTTTATAAAAGGATTTTACTAAACTGCTTGTCACTGGTGAAATTATACTTCCCAGTTTTGGGTTAGGCGTACTCATCACACCCTTTGTTTCAACCAAATGCTTAACTTTTCGCGCGATATAGTTGTAATAATTTCTATTATTTCGGATTGTGGGCACATATGCGAAGTTGATTGTGCTGAACCGTGGAAAATTTTGTCTTGAATCGAATCACTTATTTTGCTGAATTTTGCATCTCTGTACCGTTTTTGATGTAACTTCTTCTTTTTTATCGGAGATTGTTCCAGATACGGTAAAGATTGGTTTAATTTTGAAATAGCAACTTCTTCCGTGCCTGACGCAATGTCATCTTCTTCCGTGCCTGACGCAATGTCATCGAAAGTATCTACATTTTCGTTTATGTCTGAACCTTCTTCCAAATTAGATTTATTAGATTTTTTCAGATGCGAAAATTATATTCCACATGTCCCACCAATTTTATTTGAGATCGTAATGTTTTTATCCTTAGTATACTGTAGCATCCATTCTTGGACTTGTCTTATACTTTTATTGCACCCAGTGTGACCGGATTTTTTAAAAGGATTACAACAAAATGTTGAATTGAATGGCATATTTTTTATTTAAATACCACAACCGAATGAATTGTGCACGACTTTTTTGTATTGACAATAATTATTGCTTTTCAAACGATCAAGTCACATTAACACTATAACACTTTGACGTTTAGCACTTATGAAATCTAGTATTCAACTGAAGTTTGACTTAGAGTCCCTGAACTATTTATACTGTTTTTCTTTGGTACAACAAATAGAAAAAGAGTTTAAGCAAAGAAAGTCGAAAACGTTCCGTTACATTTGATTTGCCCTTATTTTTGTAATTTGTCACCTTTTTGTATTTTGGTATATTTCATGAAATACATAAACCTTCGCCTGCTTTTTTCTTAATAACTCATGTTGTAATAAAGACTCCACATTGAAATTTGGCAGACTCGTACAAAACATAATAAGAATTAACATACATTTTTTTGAAATTTTTAAAAATATTGATTTTCGAGATATATCCTTTGGAAATTTTAATCCTTTTTTTATTTACATTATCCTTGATCGAAAATTTAAAAAAAAAATTTTTTTGAATGGCGCATGTTTTTGTCTGTAAAATGAGCCCTTGATTATTAACGTACAATGAATACTTTTCGAGATATTAAAAATTGTGTTAAGGCATCTGAGTGCATTTTTATTGATTTTTTCCAACTTTGAATGGCCATAATTCTGAAAGTACTAGAGCTAGGACACTGAAAGTTGGCAAACGCTATTATTATGTTTAACTTTCCCTTCGTACCAAATTTCATCCAATTCGAAATCGGTGCGGTCAACTCATTGGTTGATTTCATATGTTTTTACCCTTTTCTCAAAAAAGTATTTTTTCAAATATGTACCTTTTCTTAAAAAAGTAAATTTTCTTACAACTAAGTGCATTTTCTTAAGAAAAACAAACTATCTTTTCGGAAAGAATACATTTTGTGAAATAAAATAACTTTTCTTGAGATAAGTACCTACTTTTAAAAATGTACGTATTTTTGAAAAAAGGACCAATTCTAAAAAAATTCCCATTTCTTAAAAAAACCTTTTCTGAGAAAAAATACATTCTCTTAAAAAAAATACCTTTTCTTACAAAAATACCTGTCCCTAAAATTACATTTTCTTAAAAATAAAATAATACATTTTCTTTTATTTTCTTGAGATACGTAGTCTTTCTGAAAATAAGTACATATTCTTAAAAAATAACCTTTTCCTAAAAAGAGTACCACTTTTTTTAAAAAGTACCTGTTCTTAAAAAAGTATTTCGTTGTAAAAAAAATTCATACTCTTATGACTTTTTCTTACAGGAAGTACTTCGTCTTAAAAATAGTACCTTTTCTTAAAAAAAAATTTTAGCTTTTAATAAAAGAAGTACTTCTCTTTAAAAAGGACCTTTTCGGGAAAATATAATACATATTCTTACAAAAAGGACCAAAAAATATCCGTTTTTAATAAAAAAACACATTCCTTTAAACAACATATGTTTCTTAAAAAAAGTTTATCATTTTACAAAAAGTATCTTTTCTTGAAGATCTATGTAATTATCGTATTTTTCTACGGGCGCCTTAGGCGTGTTGGAACTAACTAGTACATAATATACTATAGCGAAAAGAAAGTCGTTCCAACCGGGTGTCTCCTGACAACTCATGTAACTATTTTTATTTGAGCCATCAAAACTAAAGGATTTCAGCGAATTTGTAATTATGGAAAAAATTGGTCACCATTATGTTATTCAATATTTCCATTTGAATAGGGTCTCAGTTCAAGAAATATTAAAGCCGAGGAGTCTGCTCCTTTGTCTACGACTGTAAAATATTGGGTAGCAGAGCTTAAACAAGGCCGTACGAACTGCCAAGACGAACACCATAGTGGTCAACCAATTGGGTGTCCACGCCAGAGGTTAAGGAAATGCACAAAATGATATTGCACGCTGAATAACAATGGCCCCATAAATATAATGCAGGAACCGTGCACATGATTGCAGGCATTGTGTCTTTATTGTTTTGTTTCTTTGTTGTCTGTCACGTTTTTGTTTTCAGCAGTTTTCAACAAAAATCCACACTTGGCCCACAAATACATATATTATAACCTATTAATCATTGTGTCCCAAACATGTTATTTTAAATAGCAAAAACAATGTTTTTGGACACAAGTATAGTATATTTGCGATAAGCTACAAACACATTATATTTGCATCCAAACAATTAAAAAAATACACATTTTTCAGCGTGTGCATGATCGTCGGCTGAAAGTGCGTGGGCTAGCTGAAATTATAGGCATTTCAAAAATTGCTATACATCGTATATTGACCGAAAATTTGAAGATGTGAAAGCTGTGCGCAAGATGGCTGCCGCGTTTGCTTTCAATTAAGCAAAAACAGCGTCGTGTAGATGTTTAAGTAGAGTGTTTGGCGATGTTTCAACGCAATAAACCCGAATTTTTGCGTCTATTTATAATCATGGATGAGACATGGGTCTAGCACTTCACACCTCAGACAAAGGAACAGTTAAATCAGTGGACTGGAATAAGAGAATCGTGTCCAATGAAGGCTCAGACGGTTCCATTCGGTTAGTTTTGGGACCGCCTCCGTATATAAAGGGTGTCTCATTAAGAATGCATTTTTTCATTTTGAAAGAAAACACGTATTTTTTGAGATAGTTGTGATATTTTTATTGCATTGTATAGAAGACATGGTCCGATGAAGTATGGAATAAAATATCCGTCACATGGCCCATATGGCTCTCCTGACAGGCCATTACCATTTGCATGTAATTTCCATGACTTTTTCCCAAGAGATGTATATCACCGATGACGCGTTGGATCTCGGATGTGAGCTTAGGATGTGTATCCAGTTTCTTCGCATTAACCCGAGATTTCACAAAATTTGTACCCATGAAGGTGGAGCTCTTTTGTCAAAATACGCTGCGTAGTGGTTCGTGAACTTTGAAATTGTTGAGAACGATGACGAATTAATGTTTCAGATTTTCGGCGACACTCTCGTTTACAGCAGCAACATTTTCAAGGGACCGACCTGTACGTTAACGCACAGGAGTCTTGCTGTCCATAGCCGACCCAGTTTCTTTAATTTTGTTGACTCCTGTTGGAATGGTTGACACGGTTTCAGTATAAGTTTCCAAATTTTTGTATTAAATTTCCACAATTATAACGCGTTGTTTTTTCGTAAAGCGCACCATTTTTAATAGTCGGAATAAACATATGAGGAGTCGCAGAACAAAACGTTCCTTTCTGATTATTTCAAAATGTTGGGAAATCCAAGATTTTTTTTCTCCGATTATACGATAAAATTATGATATTTTCCCATAGCTAGTGTGGCCGTCGGTGGTGCAATGGTTAGTGTGCGCGGCTCTTGTACATGAAATCCTGGGTTCGAAACCTTCTCTGACCACCTTAAAATTTCTTTCGGCGGCGGTCACCTCGCATAGTGACGGCGGCACTATCGTGTATATAGCCATGAAAAAGCTTCTCAAAATACCGTTCGGAATCGGTGTAAAACTGTAGGTCCCAATCAGTGAGTGAAAACTGGAAAGCGCACAGCTCAGTGATTGTGAGAAATTCTCCCCTGTCCTTTCATGGGATGTAATGGGAAACGATTTATTTATTTAGTTATAATCTCTAGCGAATGTGAAGAGAAGAAAATTTATCCAAATAAGATTTTTCCCAATAGAACTTAATTAAATTCATGGAAATACATCAAACACCATTTTGTAAAAAAATACAAAAAGTCACGTTTTGTTCTGCTACTCCTCATATGTGACAGCTGCCAATTTTCAGGGTTGCCACAAGAAAAAATTACACAAAATTTAGAAAGTGTTATCTTACTGAAACACGCTTTATAAATGTTAATAACAATTCCAGGACATCAGTAATAATATTTACATAGATAAATATCAAGTCCAGTGTATGATTATATTTAATTACATTTAAATAATAATTCCAGCGCATGAGTAATATTAATTTTCCAGCGTATGAGTAATATTGCATTTTCAGCGTATGAGTAATATTAAATTTCCAACGTATGAGTAATATTAAATTTCTCTAAGGCGGATGTGGCTCATAGTGTAGTTCAAAGCCGTTTTAGATAGATACTCTACATAATAATCGAGATATGGCTAAATAAGTTAGTTGATTTTATACAAATTTATTGAAACATGATGATTTAAATTATTGTTACCAACAAATATTTGTCTGATTCCTTATACATTATTATTTAAAGCATAACATCATGGATGCTTCGAATACTTATCATTTCTGCCATGTTTGCTTCTAGGTGCTGTTCAAAGTTGTGTCCTTTACTATAAGTTCTTGTAATTATGTATATTATATTACAAAGGTATTTAATTAGTCAAATTACAGTTTAAGCGAATTGCAAAACAACAGGACGAACTAAACAACAAAATATTCAAAAGGCATTTTGGCCAACTAAATACTTTATGTACTAAGCATTTAAAATGTCCTTATACAGTTACATTTCTATGGTTATATATTTATAAATTATAGTTATATACACATGTATATGTATGTGGTGTCTACTTATTATCTGATTGTCATCCTATTATTTAGTACTCGCATTAGTAATTTCGTTTTGAACATTTAAACAATGTTATTAAATTTTATAAAAATTATCCGCAATTATGTTGCTTTCACAAACCTTTTTTTGTATTGTCTCTCAAATTTGAGCATAACACAATTTTTGTGGTTTCAAATACTAATTTGGTCTGAGTGGAGATTGGTGGTGAAACGAATGGGGCCTGGTGTCCTGACTTTGGTAGAGATTTAAAATTTACATGCATTCGCAGGAAAATATGACAAATGTAAATGTGGTTAATTAACTTTATATGGTTTGTATTTTATAATAAAGCAACAATTTAAAGCGCTCATAAACCAAATCTGCATTTAATAACAAAAACACAAAAAACACATTTATTGGTCTAACATTTGTGAAACATTAAATTGTATTAAAAAATGGTATTGAAACCATTTGTGGTTGCATTCTCTTTTTGTGCGGTAAGTGTAAAAGGATTTAGAGGCAATTAAATGTAGCCAAAAAGAGACACAGAGTATGGCTGATGAATATTAAATACCTAACATATAAACGGAGTCACGATGCGCGTATTAATGTACTACCACAATAACAATATGTAAATAACACATTGTTTGAACTACCTAGCGTGTGATTAATATTAATTCCTTTAATCTTTTATAAAATCGTTTATAGCATTTGAATTATTTGACACATTTCGAAACTGTAAACGCCAATAAAATCTAGAAATTCTGAGACGTAGAGAATATGTAGTTTAGCGAAAATATTTTTACAAACTCGACCCAGGTCTCATTTAAAAGAAATGTACTTAAATTTTTACGATTTCGCTCATCTAAATTAACGCAGAGGAGCCTAGAAGCTTTGCCTATCATAATATAGTACCTAACATATAAAGGGGCTAATAAGCGGATAGTAATCCTCTACCAAACCCACAATATTTGTAGAATACATTTTCGGGCCACCCAGTGAATGATTAATATTAATTCTCTTAAATGTCGACGTATTCGTTTATAGCATTTGAATTATTTGACAGATTTCGAAACTGTAAACGCCAATAAAATCTAAGAATTCTGAGGTTTACATACTATGTAGTGTAACGCAAATATTTTTAAAAACTAGAGCGAGTTCTCATTAAAAAAAAAAATTTAGTTAATTTTTACGATTTCGCTCATCGAAATTAAGACAGGGGAGCCCAGAAGCATGGCCTATCATAATAATGTGTCCAACATGTAAAGGGGCCAATAAACGGATAGTAATCCTCTACCAAACCCACAATATTTGTAGAATAAATTTTCGGACTACCCAGCGTATGATTAATATTAATTCTCTTAAACGTTTACTTATTCGTTTATAGCATTTGAATCATGTGACAGATTTCGAAAATGTGTCGAAACGAATAAACCTCAAAATATCTTTGAACCTATTTTTTCCCATTGTAGCTCGGTAAAGAGGGAACGAAGTTTTCCTCCACAAGTCTGGGATTGATTATTGGTTTGAAATATAACATCCACTTACAACTAATATTCCAATAAAGGCCGTAAGCTAGTCATCGGTACTTGATTTCTGTACACGAGTTTTTGTTGGATTTTCTGGGTTCCAATGTGATACAGAGTTACTGCCTTATTATTGGAATGTCTACATATGATGATTATACACAACGGGACTCATAATACATTTGAATGTGTTGAATTTAGTTAAATTTCTGGATATTGGAGTAGAGCCCATCGAAGATGAATTGCAAATGATGTTGTGAGCTGTCCGACGATGAACTGATGCAGGACCCTTGTACCATTTGATACCATCTTTACAAGTAAAAAATGTTGGCATCTGTATTATCGCTTTCATCCTCGCCGTTAGAGTCACTATTTTCATTCAAATCTGGAAGTAAGTCTTCCCCTATATATTTTCGTTCAAATCTGGAAGTAAGTTCTCCCCTATATTTTCGCAATCGGAATTCAGACTCTCTTTGTCAGACAAATGGTCGTCTTTATTTTCGGCGATTGTTCGCTTTCCGAATCCAATTCAACCAAATTCCGATAATTCATGTGACAGGCTGTTTTTGATTTTTGTGTCCTCATAGTTAGGATTCTTCTTCTCTCCACACAACTATGTTATGTAACTACTTCTCTTCCAACACAATATATGCTATTAATCTGAAAGTTCCAATCAGAGAGTACAAAACTAGAAACCGCACAGCTCACGGGTTGCGTGAAGCTCTCCCCAATTCCTTCATGGGGTGTACTGGGAAGCCATTTAAGTCAAAAATGGTGACATGTCATGAAGATGTCTTGTATAAATTGGCATTACCTACTGATATTGTCCTAAGGATATACTATGGCAAATGTCTTGAAGACACAATTTTCAAATGGGTATAATTATAATAATAATATTTCCAATAGGCAATAGTTTCTAAAGGCAATTGATTTTTTATTTTTTTTAAATTTAAATTTTTTTAAATTATTTGTTTTAAATTAGTAATTTAATTTTTAACAATAAAAATAAATTTTCCAATACCTTGTGCTTGTTTTATTCATAAATAATTTATCACTCCTCTATTGAATTTTTAAATAAATTAGAATTTTAATTAATATATGAGAAGTTTTAAAAAATTTGAATATTTTACCATCTAAGCGTATGATTAATATTAATTTCGTTACAATTTTATTTTACCATCTCGTATGCTGAAACTGAATATATAATTTCGTTTATTAATGAACATATTGATTACAAAAGATGTACATTTTTGTATTAGCTGGATTTTGAGAGCGGTCTGGAATAAATTGTTAGTCCTTTCACAATTTAAGCAACCGAAGTCAAAACTAGTAACATATCATGAAGATACCTTATATAGTTGTCATTACCTAGGAAATACTACTGAAAATATCTAGGAGACAAAATTTCCAACTGGGTATTATTATAATAAGATTTTCTAAAGGCAATTGATTTTTTATTATTTTATAAATTTAAATTTTTTTAAATAATTTTTTTTTAAAATTAATAATTTAAATTCCGACAATAGATATTAATTTTCTAGTACTTTGTAATTTATGTCTGGTCTTTTGAATTTTTAAATAAATTAAAATCATGAGAAGTATGAGAAATATGAGAAGTTTTAAGAAATTTTAATGTTTGACCATCTAAGCGTATGATTAATATTAATTTCCTTATCATTTTGTATTATCATATTGTATGTTGAAACTGAATACATAATTTCCCTTATTAATAACTATATTGATTAGAAAAGATTTCTATTTTTGTATCAGCTGGGTTTTGTGGACTTAAAGTTGTATTGTGTTAACGATTACACGTATTTTGTTGGCCTTAGTAGTGCCCTTTTAAACATATTCACCTAGATGACCCTATTCCCAAGGATAACCTTCAACTGTTAAATTTTATTTTTATCTGCTTTCCGTTAAATATATTTCTTAGTCCTTCTTACAACCACACTGATAATGCACCGAACCCCAAAAAATGGTTATTCCACACGTTTGCTATTTAAAATTTAATGAAACGTTGGCAAAACTTTTGACAGCCATCAAAAAAAAATAAAACAGCAAGCAAAAATTTTTCACAGCATTTGCGTGTTAAACGCTGCCAAAATTGTAGAGTGACTCATTTCATGTGCTCCTTGTAAATAGTTCCTGCCTAACGGCCAAGCCAGGGACCTTTGAACTCTATGGGGCCAACATTCCATAATAGTAATCATGACTTCGTGTTGGAGTCCTCAAAAGACAACGAGCAACGACATAAGCGTACATACAAACATCAGAATAAATAAACGATTGAGTCAGTGAGTCGTTCGGCATTCGGCAGCGGCAAAGAATAGATGTCAATATACGAATCGTGCCATACAAAGTATGCGTGCGTGTGTATGTGACAGGCTACATTCCGATTGGGCGTTGTTTTTAAACACATACTTGCACACCATCAGGATATCACAAGGATCAACACGCATACACGTATTTTCAAAGCGGCACACAAACACATTGTAAAACACACCACACTGTGTTTAGAGTAACGCCAGAGCTGGGAAAACGTAATGTAACGTAGCGTAAAAAATACATAAGTGTTTTGTTCTCAAAGATTTATTGCCGTATCCACATGTAGTATGCATGTATATATATGTAGTTGAGTATGCAGTTGTATTGGTATGTAGCCGTTGCCATAGATTATTGTATTGTTGCCGGTAGTGGTGGTGATGGTGGTGGTGGTATTGTTAAGGCCGTCACTGTTGTTGGCTACCATTAAATTATGGGTTTTTTACGTTTCGTCTTTTGTATCTTCGCCTTCTTCCTCGACATTTCTCGATTCCAATTTTTCATTTCTTGCATGCCAAACACGTATTTACTTTGTTTGCTGTCTCACAGCACTATTTTCTTACCAAAACGAACATTTGTTAATACTTAATTTGTTTTTGCCCCCACTGTACTGCATAAATTGGAATGGTGGGGATCCCAAGCCAAGGGACGTGGTTTACTACACAATGCTGCGATACCATAAGCATGAAACATATTTGATAGGAGATCTAGGGTTTAAATAGAGTTTGAAAAATGAATTCTGAATGATGACGTGTTTTTCTTTTAGTAGGTTTAGATATTTTTCAAAATCTTTGGCATTTTCCCTATTTAAATAACATTGTGTCTATCAAATATAAAAAAAACACAAATTAGAAGGGGTTTAATTAAATATTATGCCTAATAGTATGCTATATTTAGGGTAACAACCGACAGCCCAAAAGTGTGATTTGAATTGTGCTTTGTGTTAACAGCATTACCTAATATTATGCTGCATCACTTTGTACTTTGTACATGCCCAAAAGAATAATTTGCCAAATTCGTATTTGACCAGTGACTGGCTAAAATTTGTTGCCAAGATTTGGAGGGTGGAAAATATTTTCACATTTAGCCTGAAAGTATGCTGTGGATGTGAAAAAATTTCACAACTCAAAAAGTTGAGGCTTTAATTCTGCAGCAGGAATAAAAGCTTAAATGGATCTTAATTAATTAACCATTCAATAGCAAAGGCGTTAGGTCAGATTTGCTTTTCCATCCTGCCTAAAGCCTTTCCTTTTGAAGGGTTGACTCAGGCCCAGCTACACTTATTTCCTGCTGTACAAAAACCCAAGGGGAGTTAGTGAAGTAATATTTTCTAGCAAGAAATATAAATGTTGTGTATATAGAATATCCTTTTAGCTAAGCCATCAATTTCCCTTGTCTACTATGATTCAGTTAGGGGGATCCACTGTAAATTTCGAGGAGCTGTTCAAAGAATCATTTAAATTACAGTAGATACAGGACATGTAGAACTTGGCAATGATGAATACATTTTTTGACGAATGTTAGGTGTAATACAAAAAGTATCTAGGAGTATGAGTAATATTAATTACTAATGTTAATTAATACATGAATAGTATTAATCATATTTATAATATGTTTAGTATTAATCCTTGTAATGGTCGACTTCTCAAAAGGACTTTCAGTATACGTAGCGCATTGAACAGAGCCGGGTCTGGGCAGTTATGAATATATGTGGAAGAAATAGTTGTTGCTAAAGAACCACATAAATAAATAAACACCCACAGTGGCGACGATTGGAAAATAGACGGTAATAATATCACAACTTTTAAGGTATTGTTCTGATCATTGTGGAATATACTAGTCATTTGTAGAGGAGGAGTCTGTCCATTAGACTGTTGCACATACAGGCACCTTGTCTCAACACTGTTGGTGCTACAGGGTGTCAAAGTCCACGTGGTACATAAGGCGTATGAGTAATATTAATTATATTTATAATTTGAATAAAATCCCGTAATTGTGGAGCAACACAGTATTTTTTAAAATTGTATGCATCTAAAGTCTGGTGAACGGCTATGAAAAAGGAGTGCTACATTAAAAAAGTGTCACCGATTCAACACCTGTTCTCTCTATATATGAGAGAAGAATTCCGAACCACATCAACCAGTGCAATTAATGCAATATTTTCATTAGACCCCATCGAGGCGGAAAAAAGTACGAAGCGGCCGTGGTGACGAAACGGCTACAGGCAGTAGGATAAGAAATTTGAAAGGATCATAAATATATTCACCAGGAGATAATGAAACAACTGACGAAATACTCATCAACCGAAAGGAGAATCGATCGCATTTAAGAGATATGGGTAAGTTATTTTGCTATACAAAGATCGTCCAGCCAGAATCATGGGCAAAGGGATTCCACGTCGATAGCAAGTGAGGTACCTACTTCCATTCTGAAGGATATAGGATGGATGCAAGAATGGGTATATCGTTCTTCATCGGGAATGGAATAATTGAACAATACTTTCACCTTCCTGATTATAGTACTGTGCTTCAGGCAGATGATAGACTAATCACGGAATATCAGACATCGCTGAGCGATGAAGGTGGAAACATAAGTATGAAAATTGCCACAACTAGTCAAGCGACGATCAACGCAATATTGACACAAAGTGTTAGATCGCTTGCCGTACTTACGTGCCAGGAGCATATAGACAAATTCTCCCGGACTGGCAGCCTTGGCATCATATGAACTCCAGGGCTCCTGGGCATCTTGGAAACAAACAAAAAATGGATGAACTGGCTCGCATGAGCTCCCAACGCCGCACTGTGAATATGGAAACATAAAACCTTTTGAGGCTATACAGGCTGAATTTCAAAAATGTACAAAAATAACCCAGAAGGTTTCGGAACGCGTCAGATGGCAATAGATCGGCAAATGCTCTGTTGGCGATCCATATGTGAACAAGGCCAGATGTCGGACAATGCTGGACAATATCGAACTGAGCAGAATTATGGGTATATTATCTTATACTCCATTCTACGATCATATCCGCATAAATGTGGGTAAACCGTGGGAGGGCGACATCCAAATTACATCTCTGCAACTTCTTCGCCCTTGCAGAATTAAGACTTCAACAATTATCAAGCGATACAATACCTAGTTTGGAAAACTAAGGGGAATGTATTGGAGGAAATTTGAAGCATGAAGCATGCATTAGCATGAATTTGAATTAGCATGAATTTTCTATACAATTGTATAAAAATCGAAATTTGAAAATGTTCCACCTATGGCGTATAATTAATATTAATTTTCTTAATATTCTATAAAATCGTCTAGCACATTCAGACTAACTCCAGACTTTTGATATTTGGTAAACGTATTAATCAATTATTTGTGCCTAATGGTGTTTCCTCTTCTGAACCAATGTTACCAGTAGCAAAACATATTTTTAGGACAAGTGAAGAAAAAACGTTGGCCCATTTTATCGAAAAATTTAACGCCATAATTGTTACAAATAATTATCAATTATCATAATATTTCAATGATATCTCACATCTGCTGCGTATGATTAATATCAATCTGGAAATCGTTGCTGCAATAAATCGATTGTTTCAAATTAGACAATTTTGTGTATTCAGGAAGCCATTCAAATGGAAATGTGATTCATCGGTGAAGATGACTTTCTTATTTTTGAAAAATTGGAATTGACTCCACTTTGCTACTTCACTTATTGAACGAAATGACAGCGTTTTCCATTATCTGCTTCTTTGAGCTCCTGTATGCATGTAGGTGGAGGTCTTTTATTAAAATTCGCTGCGTTGTGGTACTTGAAATTTGAATTTGTTGAGAACGGTGGCCGATTGATGTTTATGAGTTTTCGGCGACGCTCTCGTTTCCAGCAGCAATGTTTTCAAGAGACCGACAGCCACGGTGACCCCCAGGAGTCTTACTGTCCATAACCTACCCAGTTTCTTCAAAGTTTTTGGCCACTCTTCGAATGGTTGACACATTAGTTTCTCGACTGCAAATTACCTTTACCTTTCTCGACTGAAAATTCTTCGAAGTTTGCGAGCGGTCTCAGCGTAATTTTCCAAGTTCTTGTAATAAGTTTTCACATTTATAAGGCGTTATTTTTCATTTCATAAATCATAAATAAATCATTTTCATAAATAATCGGAATGAACGTAAATGATGGCTGCCAAATTTCAGAGTTGCCACTTGCACACAA
This sequence comes from Phaonia tiefii, assembly GCA_963931995.1. NCBI lineage: Eukaryota > Metazoa > Arthropoda > Insecta > Diptera > Muscidae > Phaonia > Phaonia tiefii. Next base: position 23,375,351 of record OZ008370.1, read on the forward strand.
ATTACACTAAATTTAAAAAGTACAATCTTACTGAGACGCCCTTATTTGAAATGGGTTAGAAATTGTGATGGTAATCAATGAGCATATTTATATTAATCATACGCTCAAGTATCAAAAAGCGTATGATCAATATTATTACATTTTCCACTATTTTTTCGATTTCAGAATTTTAAAATGTAAATTTTGAAGATTTATTGATAATGTTAGTCTTTGGATTATTTAAAATACGAAACTCTAAAGTTAAATTTTGTTTTTGAATTTTTGAAGAGGTGTATATATATAGGTATATTTAAAAATTATGTTTGATTATGTTAAACAAATACCAATTAATATTAATCATACGTTCGAATTCGAATTAGAATTAGATCATACGAATTAGATATTTTTTGACGATATGCCAGTTTTTTGTATTCCAATTTTTAAAATGTGTTCTTTATGACTCTAGTTCGTTTCGGCTAGTTGGTTTCAAATTTGGCTCAGGTAGCTGGGCCAACTTCTCTATAAAAAAAATAAATCGAATGAATTTGTAAGTAAGCCAAAGTTGGTCCACCCCGTACAAAGGATTTGCACCAAATCAGGGTGTTTTATAAAAATACTAATCCAAAATTCACTGGTTTGTCGTTATGGTTGCAATCACATTGTGAATGACATTTCTGGAATCTTTTCACAAAAATTTCTTTAAAACATTTCGAAAACTTTATCGATTAATTTCAATTAGACATTTCTCATTACTTTCAGTCCTATTTGTCAAATACATTAATTTATTTGCCAACTTAAAGCTCAGACAAAACGTGCGCCCACCTAAAAGTAGGCAACAAAAAATAAATTGCTTATTTACTCATGCGAATTGCAAATAACTCATACACAAATTGAATACCTAAGATTATTGCAAACTTTGGTAGACAGTTCGTTGAAAGAGGACAGCCATGAATGGTAAAGCTGCCTTAAAGTAGGCAACAATCAGGTATGCAACAAACTGTTACCAGCTGACGTTTACTAAGGTTACCTTAAGTTATGCTTTGATTAGAAGAAAGGGATGCTAATTAAAAATAATCATACGCTGTCTGTAAGTTTCAAAAGGAAACTGGACCAAATGTAATTTTTTTTCAGCTAAGTAAATTGAAATCTCCTTAATCCCTTCATGGGATGTTACGGGAATTTGAACGCAAAGTAAATTGAAATTATATTTTTTCCTACTTAAGAATTTCGTTTTTTCTTATTTTGAAAAACAAAAATATAACTGTGATAATTTTATAATGAAGCAGGACTTTATTACAAAATTAACAAGAAAAACAAAACAGTAAAGAGAATGTTTACGGACACAGTGGAAAGATAAAGGATTTAGTTTCACCTTGATATGAAAACTGTTCTTCAAATGACTTGGTATATGTGTGTAAGAATGTGTAGGTTTATATGACGTTCTAACAACTTTCTATCATCCTTTAAAAGGCTCCTCGTTGCTGTGCACTCCTTCAGATTTAATGAGTGTTTCATGATTTTATATTTTTATAAAATTAATTTGTTTAGGCAACGCATTTGTACACCATTTCGAGTAGGAGTATATATTTAAGGTTAATAGACTTTTAACATGCCTGTCATAGTAGTGTGGGTTTGTAAGATGATGGTGATAAGGACGACAACCTTACCTGCAAACACCCCTGAAAGTATGCTATAAAAGTATCTATATTTGTGGGGGCGATTTACATATTTATGATTATAGGTGGGAGGAGGAGTTAAGTGTCTGGGTGCAAATGTGTGCGTTGGCGGGCATAAAGTGTTAATGACTTCATAAAAGCTTGTTTGGAACATAATACAGTACACTGTTCAATTTGTAGCTACAAAATCGAATAATACAATTTCAAGTACCAACTAATTTAACGGCTGAAATATTTTTCACAAGAAATGTTTGCAGTATTTCGATTAGGGCAGTTCTTGTTTTATATAGTGTGTATGACAATTCCAGCAGTTCAAATAATATATCTTAGCATTTGTCCTACAAAGCGTATGATCGATATTATTAGGTATTAGATTTTATTCATATTTTCATTCATAACTACATTTTTGAATTTTCGAAATCGGGTTATTGCAATTCCATTTATGACTGACTGTTTTAAACAAGGAACAAATTAATATTAATCATACGCCTAGTAGTCCTAAAATTTATGTTCATAATAAAAACATAATTTTTTAAAATTGAGATATTATTCCGCCATTATATTATTCTGTAGAATTTTTAAAATAAAGGGCGTCTCAGTAAGATTACACTTTTTAAATTTAGATAGATAATAAAAAAAACCTGCGAACATAACTACGAATCCTTTACTTCAGTTTTTACTCTTTGCAATACTTTTAATGAGTTCCACCACCTATTCTCTCTATCGGATTCGATTGAAGTAATTAAACGAGCGATTATTTTTTTAATGACTGTTAATGCTTAGAATTGCCAGATTTAAGATTTAAGATTTCATTCGTGAAATCATGCGAATGAATTTTGGTTCCGAACTAAATTTCCTACTTCATATGTCCTGCTTCATTCTCATCCTGATGTATCTGTTTATCCTGCTCCATCTGGCCTTATTCATCTGTTCCTGCTTAATCTATCCCGGCGTCGTCTGTTCTCGCTTCATCTGTTCCTGCTTCATCAGCTCCTACTTCATCTGTCCTGCTACATCTGTTCCTGCTCCATCTGTTCCGGTTTTATCTGTTCCTGTATCATCTATTCACGCTTCATTTGTTCTTGCTCCATCTAAGTCATCAGTTTCTCCTTCATATGTCCAGCTGCATCTGTTCCTGCTTCATTCTCATCCTGCTGTATCTGCTCCTGATTCATCTGTTCCTGTGACACTGTTCTTGCTTTATCTGTTCCTGCTTCACCCGTTTCAACAGATCCTGCTTCTTCTATCCTTATTCATCTCTTCCTGCTTATTATGTTTCTGTATCATCTGTTATCGCGTCATTTGTTAATGCTTCATCAGTTCCTACTTCGTCTGTCCTACTACATCTGTTCCTGCTTCATCTATTCCTGCTTTATCTCTTACTGTATCATCTGTTCTTGCTTCGTCTGTTCCTGCTCCACCTAAATCATCAGTTCCTGCTTTATATGCCCTGCTTTATCTGTTCATGTGTCATCTGTTCTTGCTTCAGCTATTCCTGTTTCTCCTGCATCATCAGTTCCTGCTTCATATGTTCTTACTTTATCTATTCCACCTTCATCTGTTCCTGCTTCATCAGTTCCTGCTTCATCTGTCCTTCTTCGTCAGTTCCTGCTTAATCTGTTTCGGTGTCATCTGTTCCTGCTTCATCTTCTCCTGCCTCATCAGTTCCTGCTTCCTCAGTCCTGCTACAACTGTTCCAGCTCCATCTGTTCCTGCTTTATCTGTTCCTGTGTCATATGTTTTTACTTCATTTGTTCCTGCTCACCAGTTCCTACTTCACCAGTTCCTACTCTTTCTATCCTGCTGCATCTGTTGCAACTTCATTTGTTACTGTTTTTTTCCATTCCTTTTCCATTCATATCACTCTTACCTTCATAGTAGTCTTTATGTACTTATATAACAATTTTGGTTAGGGCAGTTCTTGTTTTATATAGTGCGTACACGATTTCCAGCGGTGTAAATAATATCTCTTAGTATTTGTCCTGTAGAGCGTATGATCGATATTATTAGTTAGTAGCTTTTATTATTTTTTATACATTGCAAATCTTTCCTAATTCCAAATGTTAAAATTTTTCCTTTTATATTATCTTTGACAATTTTTGAATTCTGTACTTTAAATCTGTTTTTAAAATTTTCGAAATCGGGTTATTACAATACAATTTATGATTGATTGTTTTGAACAGGGAACAAATTAATATTAATCATACGACTAGTAGTCATAAACTGTATGTTCATTATTAAAATATAAAATTTTTTTAAATTGAGATTTTTTTAAATTATTCAGACATTAAATTATTCTTTAGAATTTTTACAATAAAGGGCGTCTCAGTGAGATTGCACTTTTTTAATTTAGATTAACTTTTTTTGAAGTGGCAACTCTGAAAGTTGGCACCGGTCACATATGTTTACTTCTATTATTAAAAATGTTATAATTGTGAAAACTGATTGCAACAATTTGGAAAGTTATGCTGGAACCGCTGACAAAACTTCGAAGGATTTCAGCCGGGAAAGTGCATCGAATGTGTCAACCATTCGAAGAGTAGTCAAAAACCTCAAAGAAACTGGGTTGGTTATGGACATTAAGACTCCTGTACGACAACGTACCGGTCGGTCTCTTGAAAATATTGCGGCTGTAAACGAGAGTGTCGCCGAAAACCCGAAAACATCAATTCACCATCGTTCTCAACAACTTCAAATTTCCCGAAGCGCTACGCAGCGAATTTTGACAAAAGACCTCCACCTGTATTCGTACAAAATTCTGCTTACTCAGCAGCTCAAACCAGCAGACCATGGAAAGCGTCGGGAATTCGTTCAATGAGTAATGGAGCAAAGTGAAGTCAATGCCAATTTTTCAAAACAAAAATCATCTTCTCTGATGAAGCACATTTCTATCTGATTGGCTTCGCGACGACACAAAATTTTCGAATTTAGGGCTCAGAATATCCTCATGTAGTCCACGAGAAATAAATGCACCTATAACGGGCAACTGTTTGGTGCGGATTTTGGTCAGGCGGTATTATTATGCCCTACTTTTTTCAGGATGAGGCCGAAATTGCAGTGAATGTGAACGGCATTTGTTACTGGAACATGATAGCGGAGTTCTTGTGGCCTCAAGTGGCCCGAATATATCTGGAGGACATGTGGTTTCAGCCAGACGGCACCACCTGCCACAGCGCACATGAAACTATCGATTTATTGCAGCTACAATTTCTGCAATAATTTATCTCAAGAAATTCTGATGTCAATTGGCCACTAAGATCATGCGATTTAACGCCATGTGATTTCTTTCTTTGGGGATTTGTGAAATCTCGGGTTTATGCGAATAAACCAGAAACAATTCCCAAACTCAAATCTGAGATCCAACGGGTATTCGGTGAGATACAAGCTTATCTCTGTGAAAAGGTTTTGGACAATTTCATGAAAAGAATAATGACCTGTCATCAGTGCTGTGGGTGTCATTTGAGGGATATTTTATTCCATACTTTGTCGAAACATGTCTTCTTTATAATTCAATAGAAAAATCACAACTATCTCGAAAAATACGTGTTTTTGTTTTAAAATGAAAAAGTGCATTCTTACTGAGACACCCTTTATATGCATGCTCTTTCCCCCATATTAGTGAGGATTTCCAAAGAACCCGACGTACAAAACCCATTATGCTGTGGCAGGAGCTTTAGAGCAAATTCCAGCTTCAACTATTTGGTTTCCAAAGAACCCGACGTACAAAACCCATTATGCTGTGACAGGAGCTTAAGAACAAATTCCAGCTTCAACTATTTGGTTTTAGCGATTGGTACCATGTTAATTCCTTTTTCTCCGTTTACCCTTTACGTGGGGCCCTGACCACCTTAAATTTGTTTCGACTGCGGTTACCTCGCTTAGTAACGCTGACACTATCGAGTTGTTAGTCATGAAAAACTTCCCGAAATACCATTCGGAACTGGTGTAAAACTCAGTGAGTGTTAAACTAGAACTTGCACAGAGCACTTGTTTGTAAGAAGCTCTCCCTAATCCCTTCATGGGATGTAATGGGAAACCATTAATTTTATTTTTAAATTTAATTAAAAACTAAAAATTTATTCTTGAAGAATTCCGTATTAAATCTGAGGTCCTTATTATCATATCCTGTTTAATTACCCAACATCGTTTTATTACTTGTAAATTTAATAGTCTTTGTTGCCAGAAGTGAGAAAATTTTTAAAATTAATCATACGCGCCTTGGTGAAAACAATAAATCTCCTTGTTAATAATTGTTTGCCCCAAAGGAGCGTATGAGTAATACTATTGTAATATAACTGACAGTAAAAATTTATAAATTTAAAAGGAATATAAATTGTTTTTTATAATTGTTTTCCCCAAGGAGCGTATGAGTGATATTATTGTAATTTAACTGACAGTAAAAATTTATAAATTTAAAAGGAATATAAATTGTTCTTTTTATAATTGTTTTCCCCACGAAGCGTATGAGTAATATTATTGTAATATAATTGACGATAAATATTTATAAATTTAAAAGGAATATAAAAATGTTTAATACTTTTTATCGGGACAAATTTAATTTGTCTTGCGGCCTTTTCTTCCCCATCCCATCTTTCATCTCTTCGGTACTGTCTCAGTCTCCTTAAGAGACTCGCAAAAGGTTATACATCACATGTTACAATGAAACATTGATGTCCTTTGTCGGTGTGTGTCTACAGTGTCATTGCAATTTGCCAATTTTTTCCTACGTAGAGAACAAGGAAAGAGTAGCAAAAAATATATTTCTTTTTACTACTTTTTCGGTTTGCTCTCCATTTATCATTATTTTCATGGAACAAGAGCGGGCAGAGGGAGAACAAAAAACTGACATATTTTGTATAGTTTCCCCGAGCAACAAACTTTAAGGTCATAAAAATAATGTACAGTCAGTCACAACAACCGGCTGCAATAAAACCTAACATCTATTCTACATGCCACACTGTCTTTGCTTAGAAACCTAAAAGGAGCAACTTAAGGATATCACCAATTGGCAGGGGGAGTGCAAGTCTGTCCTCCACATACATATGGTATGCAGAGGAATGTGAAGATCTTACAAAGCATATGAGTCTGTGGCATGTGAGGCTGCATGTCCCTATGCATGTGATATTTCTAAACACTTTATACACACACACACACACACCTACATCACAGTCACTCACACTAGTATACAACACAAATGAAAACATCTATTTTGAAATACTTATCTCATTCCGTGGATGAGTCATGCTGAGTCAGTTAGTTGGGTTCTTTTGGCCGTGTAGTTTATTTTTCGTCCTTTAGCCTGCTGTTGTCCTACAACTCGAAATTTATGACGCGCCCAGGCCAGGCCAGAAACACATCACTTCCATATATAAAATCATAAAAAAAACCAGATAAAATGTTCTGAAAGAAATATAAAAAAGAAAAACATGCAAAATATTTGCTGGTTATAATTTAGAAACCTCTCACACTCTCAAACACATAAAAACACATTTACCATATATGACAGTTTTGTATGACATTAAAGGGTGTCACTGGAGAGACGTGATGCTTGGTAAACGGAGCAGTACAAATATTTGTTTTTCGAAATGTTTGTCATGGTTTAGCTGTTGGATATAGGGGTTTATATTCTACACACATTAAGTCGTATTTAAGAAATAATGATGACAAAAGCCTTAAAGTATGCTTTACAATAAATACTAAGATGGAAAATAAAGAAAACATATTATTTATGGGATTTAAGGGAATTAAAAGCATTTCTTGAAATTTTACTATCGAGCGTATGATTAATATTAATTTTTGTTAGTCATTTAAATAGTTTGATAATTCCAAAGATTTTCTTAAGAAGGTGATTTGAAGGATTTTATGATCTAATGGAACGCAGGACTAGTATATCATTTTTAATCTCCATGCAAATCGGCTCAGGGATTTTGCAGATGCTTGGACGGAATTGTTTTAGTTTCCAACGGAGCGTATGATTATTAAGGATAGATAGCTTATATTAATTAAATGCAACACACAGGGAGAACTTTAATTGCGTTTTACTCAAAAACTTGTTTTGACCCAATAGGTGCGCCAAATATTGCCATTTGAAAGGTCTCAGTCCAATTACCACTAAAGCCGAGCTAGAATCTATTCTAAGGGAGTCTGCTTCTTCGTTTACGACTGTAAAATATAGCGTAGCAGAGCTTAAACGAGGCCTTACGAGCTGCCAAGACGAACACAGTAGTGGTCGACCAATTGAGATGTCCACGTCAGTCACGGGTAAGAAAATCCACAAAAAATCCACAAGTGACGTAAACATTTTTCTAGTCAGATATAATGTCTAGGCTCGCTAGGGCTCTAGGTAAAAATTCATATGAAACAATATTAATCCTACGCTCTGGAGGAAAATGTTAGAAATTATTGAAATCCATTTCCAAGCGAATCAAGCTTAGTATTAAAATGTTCTTTTAATCTAAACGTTCTAGTGACGTAAACATTTTTCTAGTCAGGGAATATAACTAGTCACTAGGGCTTTAGGTAAAAATTCAGACGAAACTATATTAATCATACGCTATGGAGGAAAATATTAAAAATGATTGAAAAATCACTTCCCAAAGAAACAAGCTCAGAATTTAATTTTTCCTTTTATAAAACCGTTCTAGTGACGTAAACATTTTTCTAATCAAGCGAAGTGTCTAGGATCACTAGGGCTTTAAGTAAAAATGCATATTAAACTATATTAGTCATACGCTATGGATCAAAATGTTAAAAATTATTGAAATCCATTCAAAAACGAATCAAGCTCAGTATTCAAATTTTTTTTAATCTAATCGTTCTAGTGACGTAAACATTTTTTTCTAATGAGGAGAAGTGTCTAGGATAACTAGGGCTTTGGATACAAATTCTTATGAAACTATATTAATTATACGCTCTGGAGGAAAATTTTAAAAATTAATGAAAATCACTTCCCAAGCGAATCAATCTAAGAATTAAAAGCTTCTTTTAATCAAAACGTTGTAGTGAATTACACATATTTCTTATCAGGGAAAATGTCTTGGATCACTAGGGCTTTAAGTAAAATGTCATATAAAATAGAATCAGTCATGCGCTATGTGGAAAATGCCTTCCACAAAGTATGAAGTAGTGAATTAAAATTAGCGGATACTGGCTTTAAGAAATTGTAAATCACGGCTAAAGTTTAGAAGCTTTAGAGGTTTCAATAAGACTGCAGATGAAATAGTATTAACCATCCGCTCTAAGGAGAAATGTCCAAAATCATTTGAAATCCCGTCGAATCTTAAACAAATCTTGCAAGGACGATTTTAAGGAATATGAGGAAATGACTACCTTTGAGACTTGTAATGGACTTCGTGTCTTATAAACCGACGAATGCAGTCAGAACAATATTGTTTGCTTTGGTAGTTGAAGAAGCTTTGAAATAATACCAATCATTCGCTCTAGAGGAAAATGTTAAATTGCATTGAACATCCTACAGCAAGTTGGAGAACTAAACAAACTTTTCAAGGAATTGTAAAGGAAACTTTACAGATTTCAGTAATACCGCACATGAAATAGTATTAATCATCCGACCTAGAGAGAAAAGTTAAAAATCCTTTGAATGTCCTTCGAATCTTAAAAAAACCTTTCAAGGAAAACTTTAAGGATTATTTGGAAATGACTACATTTGAGTTTTATAATGGATTTACATTTTTACAATACATTTTGCTTCGGTAGTTGAAGAAGGTTTTAAATAATATCAATCATCCGCTCTAGAGGAAAATATTAAGAATCATTGAATATCCTTCGACAAGTTGAAGAAATTAATCGAATCTTTCAATGGTTTGTAAAGGAACCTTGTGAGCATTCATTTTTAATTATATTAATCATCCGCTCTAGGGAGAAATCTTAAAAATCATTTGAAATCCCGTCGAATCTTAAACAAATCTTTCAAGGAAAATTTTAAGGACTATATGGAAATGACTACGTTTGTGTCTTATAATGGATTTAATGTCTTATAAAACGGCGAATATACAGTTCGATTTCCTAACGATAATTTTTGTTTTGGTAGTTGAAGAAGCTTTTAAATAATATCAATCATCCGCTCTAGAGGAAAATATTAAAAATCATTGAACATCATTCGACAAGCTTAGGAAATTAAACAAATCTTTCAAGGAAAATTTTAAGGACTATTTGGGAAAACTGCGTTGGAGTCTTATAATGGATTTAATGTCTTAAAAACTGGCGAATACAGTTCGATTTAATAACAATAATTTTTGCTTTGGTAGTTGAAGAAGCTTTTGAAATAATAGCAATCATCCGCTCTAGAGGAAAATGTTAAAAATCGTTGAAGTTGAAGAAGCTTTTAAATAATATCAATCATCCGCTCTAGAGGAAAATGTTAAAACTCATTGAACATCCTACAACAAGTTGGAGAAAATAAACAAATCTTTCAAGGATTTGTAAAGGAAGCTTTAGAGGTTTCAGTAATACCGCACAAGAAATAGTATTATTCATCCGCTATAGGGAGAAATGGTAAAAATCATTTGTATGTCCTTCGAATCTTTAACAAATCTTTCAGGGAAAATTTTAAGGACTATGTGGAAATGAGTACATTAATCCGTCGAATACAGTTAGATTTCCTAACAGTAATTTTTGCTTTGGTAGTTGAAGAAGCTTTTAAATACCATCAATCATCCGCTTTAGAGAAAAATGTTAAAAATCAGTAAACATCCTTGGACAAGTTGAAGTAGTTAATCGAATTGTTCAAGGAAAATTTTAAGGACTATTTGGGAAAACTATGTTGGAGTCTTATAATGGATTTAATGTCTTATAATCCGGCGAATACAGTTTGATTTCCTAACAGTAATTTTTGCTTTGGTAGTTGAAGAAGCTTTTAAATAATATCAATCATCCGCTCTAGAGGAAAATATTAAAAATCATTGAATATCCTTCAACAAGTTGAAAAAATTAAACGAATCTTTCAAGGAAAATGTTAAGGACTATTAAGGAAAATTACGTTGGAGTCTTATAATGAACTTAATGTCTTATAAGCCGCCGAATACAGTTTGATTTCCTAACAATATTTTTTGCTTTGACACTTTTAAGAAGCGTTGAAATACTTGACTTGATTTTAGATAATCAACCGCCAAGATGTTCAGTTGATCGTGCCTTTAATTTATTTCTAATCGGGGAAACAGCTTCAAAGTTATAGGGATTTAAATCGGCATAAGAAATAATATTAATCATACGCTTTGGGAAAAAACACATAATACTGACGATTTTTTTCTAATCAAGATGGTCTTAAATTATTCCTAATCAAGGGAACAAATTAAAAGCTACAGCAGGGGAAAAGTTTACATCTTTGATTAATATCAATCATTCGCTCTAGGGGAAGGGATTAAAATCATGAAAATTCATTCGAAAATTTTAAGAAATTTAAAAGAATTTAAGTAGTGATTAATATCAATCATTCGCTCTGGGGGAAAGGATCAAAATTATTTACATTTCTTCTAAAATTTTAAGAAGTTACAAAAAAAGTTAATACTTATTTATCTATGGGGAAAGTAGAGTATTTTCCAAAACTATCAAACACTTGAGTCATGTGATATTTTCTATCATTCCAATCGGGTCTCGTTTTATACCATAGTTGTGTATTCCTTTGGTGGGTGTTTTTTTATTTGCGTAAAACAAAATTTCAGTATAAATAACACCAAAAAAGTTTACAAGATATCTGTAGGACACGCTCAGAGCCTGCGAGTGAAGACGTTTTATTTATATATTTTTATATATATTTTTTTTCATACACATCGCATAAGGCGAAGGACAAATGCTAGCGGAAGTTGAGGGTTTTAAATTTTTTGAGGTTGTGGCATTTGACATGTAATATTAAAATCATAAATATTAACTAAGAATTGAAAACTATTTTAAAGTGTTCTGATGTGTAATAAAACCCGGGAAATGAAAAACTATAACTCCAATCATCTAATTATTTGTAGACATCGTCATCACTTATATCTAGTATGTAGTATTATTTGTTCCCCAGTGTATTCTCAGACCTGGCAAAACAAATATAATTATCTGCTGCTATCCTTAAAAAAGCATTTGATCCTTCATGTAAGCAGTTTATGCTTCAGCTTTGTCGACTACATGATTACAAGTGGCTGTATTTTTGTATCCATATCGAGAGATTACAAAAAACTGCTATAAATTTTTATTAATAACAGTCTGGTGCTCCATTACAAAAGGATACTTACTCATAAACACTCCCTGGGTGATAGATACCCTTGCATTGATATCCTTCAACACACGTAGGTGAGGTGGAGAGCAAAAATAAGCTTTTGTTGTTACAAATCTCCAGTTATTTTCACATTTGTCACTCAGGTTTTTTTGTCTCCCTTTTTGTTTTTGGTGATTTATGTCCTTCGCTTTTTTATCAACGTTGGCGAAAGTATAATTTGATTTCACGGTTGAGTAAGAGATTTTTCGTTACAAAAAATATAAATACTCCATCCCTATTTTAGCCCCCCCCCCTGGCTTTGTGGAGTGGTTCGTAACAGTACAAAAACATGACCTCAAAATCATAAGGACATTTTAAGGGTAACCCGAGTAACGTAACCTCATTGTCAAGGCATGAATTTGAGTGAAATTAGTAAAGTTTTGTTGGTAAACAAATTATATATTATGAGCTGCGAGTTTATGTTGCCTTACAAGCAGGTGGCGTATGATTAATGCTAACGGAAATATTATTTACACTGATGAAATTTTAAAATTCGTAAAGAGAGGTCATAATATAGTAGAGAATTGATTCCTTGAGAATGATTATAAATTCTCATCAATACGTCTGTGCGTTCTTGATGACGTTTTCTAAATTACTCATACGCACCTACACCTACAATTTTATAACGTATGATTAACCATAATTGACAACCAAAGCATGTGGCGTATGATTGATATGAATGAAACTTCCTGAGGCAGTTGGGACACAAGTTAACTGATATTATTTACCTCATAAAGAATATATATATAAAGGGTGTCCCATTGAATGTGCATGATTAAGTTTAAGCACGTATCGTATATTTTTTGACCCAGTGGTGATGTTTGTATTAAATTGCAAGGTGAACATGTTCCGATTAAGTATAAAAGCAACGTATCTTGCAAATACACCCGCGCCTCTAGTCATATGCACTGGAGGACTCCATTTTAATGCTTTACCCATTGAACGAAATGAAGGCGCTTTTCATGGACTGGTGGTTTGAAATCCTGCGTAAGCGTCATTTTGTTGGCAAGAAGGTCTTTGTCTGCTGGGTAGTTCTTCGCGAAATTTGAGGTTGTTGTGATCGATGTTCGATTGTTGGGCGACACTCTCCTTTACAGTAGCAATGTTGGATGTCTTTTGGCAAAAGTCGCTGCGCAGTTCTTCGCTAAATTGGAGGTTGTTGTGATCAATACCGAATTGATGTAGCCGGGGTTTCGACGACACTCTCGTTTACAGCAGCAATGACCGGCCCGTACGTTAGCGCACAGTAGCCTCACTGTCCACAATCGAACCAGTTTCTTTACATTTCTTGATAACTCTTTGAATTGTTGACACATTAGTTGTTTTTCCACGATTGACAATTCCGTGTACGTGCGGCCTCAGCGAAACTTCCACCATTTTTGTAATAGGTTTTCATAGTGATAAAACATTCTTCCTTTGTATAGCAGCACTGCATTTTTAATAATCGGAACAATCGCAGACGACAGCTGTCAAATTTCAGAGCTGCCACTGACAGAGAAAAAACAATATCACGGAATCGTGGACTTTTGTTGGGACACCCACTATAAAGGGGGTTATATTGTCTGACGTATGAGTGATATTAACTTGAACACACAGCACATTGTGGAGTATTGTTGATATTTTAAGGCTGTATGGCTAATAATTGGCTTTCGCTGTTCTCGATGAAAGGCTATTCTAAGATGTAAGTTATTCGATTTTTAATAATCGGAATAATTGCACACGACAGCTGCCACCGCCAAAGAAAAAATAATATCAAAAATCGTGCACTTTTGTTGGGACACCGTTTATAAATTGTCTGACGTATGAGTGATATTAATTTGAAATCATAGCACCATGTGGCGTATGGTTTATTCTTCAAAGCTGTATGGCTAATAATTGGATTTCCGCTTTCTAGATGTAAGGATATTCTAAGCCAAAGCTCTATAAGTCTACATAGTTCTAAAAAAATCTTTTAATCCAAGACTAATGAAAAATTGAATTATCAGTAAAGTTTGTGGAAATGGTAGAGAGCGACATATTTTTGTGCACATGATTAAAAAAATGGATTTCCGTTACCTCCCATGGAAGGATTAGGGACAGCTTTTTATACACACCAGTGAGCTGTGGGCGTTCTAGTTTTATACATCACTGATTGGAACCCACAGCTTTACACTGATTCCAAACGGTAGTTTTGGAAGGTTTTTCATCGCTAAATACTCGATGGTGTCGCCGTCACTAAGCGCGATGACTGCCGTCGAAAAAACTGAAAGGTGGCCTGAGCAGGAGTCGAACCCACGTTCCCATGCACAAGAGCCGCGCACACCAGCGACGGTCACATGACACGTGATTAGTATTAAGTAAATGTATTATGTTGCGGTGGAATATTGACACAAATAATGGACTTAGTACATGTTTTTAAATACATTATATAGTTTTTAATATTTTGACGTATGATTGATATTAATTCGAAGGTATGGATAATATTAATATTAGTTTGAAGGGTGTGGCAACTCTGAACTCTGTCACATATATTTATTCAGATTATTAAAAATGGAGCGAAATGGATACGAAAGAACAACTCGTTATAATTGTGAAAACTTATTACACAAATTTCCAAAGTTATGCTGAGACCGCTCGCAAACTTCGAAGAATTTTGAGCCGAGAAGTGCAGCTAGTGTGACAATCTTCGAAGAGTGGTAAATGAATTAAAAGAATCTGTATCGAATAAGGACAGTAAGACTCCTGTGCGTCAATGTACCGGTCGGTCTCTTGAAAACATTGCTGTTGTAAACGAGAGTGTCACCGAATATCTGAAAACATCATTTCGGCTCAACAACTTCAAATTTCACGCACCACAATGCAGCGAAATTTTACAAATGACCTCCACTTTCATGCGTACAAAATTCAGCTTACTCAGGGGGCCAAACTGGCAGACCATGGGAAATGCCGGCAATTCGTTCACTGGACAATGGAGCAAAGTGAAGTCAATGACAATTTTTCGAAAAAAAAATAAAAACAGCTTCTCCTATAAAGCGCATGAGAACCCATTCAGATTTCCTAATAATATTGTTTGCTCTGGCAGTTGAAGAAGCTTTTAAATAATAGCAAATGTTAAAAATCATTGAAAATCCTTCGACAAGCTTCTCCTGTTGTGAATACACAACATTTTCGAGTTTGGGGATTAGGAAATCCTTATACAATCCATGAGAAACGAATGCACCCACATCGAGCAACTCTCTGGTTCGGAGTTTGGTCAGACGGCTGAAATTTCAGTTACTGTGAACGGCATTCGTTACAGGAACATGATAGCGGATCTGGAGGACATGTGGTTTCAGCAAGACGGCACCACCAGCCACACTACGTTTGACGCAATTGATTTATTGCAGCAATGATTTCCAGTACAAATTATTTCAAGAAATTCTGTTGACAACTGGCCACCAAAATCATGCGATTAAACGCCGTGCGATTTCTTTCTTTGGGTTTTGTGAGATCTCGGGTTTATGCGAATAAACCAGTAGCAATTCTGAGCTCAAATCCGTGATCCAACGCGTCATCGGGGAGATACAGCCACATCTCTGTGAAAAGGTCAGGGAAAATTTCATGAAAAGAGCAATGGTCTGTCATCAGGGCCGTGGGGGCCATTTGACGGATATTTGATTACGTACTTAATCGGAACATGTCTTCTTTACAATCCATTAAAAAATCACAACTATATAAAAAAATATGTGTGTTTATTTTAAAATGAAAAGTGTATTCTTACTGAGACACGCTTTTTTCGAAAACTGTTCGGTCACGTTTATGGCAACGAGTGATAAAGTAGTAAAGAAAGAAGTGTCTTTGCAACGTATGATTGCTATTAATTAACAATTCTAGCTTGTGGCGTATGATTGACATTAAAACAGCTTCGTGGCGTGATTTCGTTAAAAATTAAAGGGTTAAATAATATCCATTAAATATTGAATATGATTGATGTATGATTGATATTAATTTGGCAAAGCTGGGTGACACGGGACTTTTTGTTTGGTCTTTTATCAAGTAGTGGTGTCCGTATATGGTTATATGTTTTCGTGTTGCACTGTGTTATTGATATCATAATTAATGTTGGGCTTTGGGACAATTTCCCCCTTTCGTACAACTTGTTTCCGAGTCAGGAGCTCAAGTCAAATAAAACTGCAGCTTTTCCAGCGCGTGTCCCAAAGGTCGTAAAATGCAACCGATAATTATTATTCCATAATTATTATACGCTTCGCTTCATGTAATCTAATATACAAATTTTGTATTTCGTGAGAACTGGTAAATATTTTGATATAAATATGAATTTTATCGTTTAATAAATATTCCGGTCCAGGATTAATTTCTATGAAAGTGCTACTAGTAAATCTAAATTGATATTACTAACACGCAGCATATTAGAGCCAATTATAAATATTTTGTATGAATTAGTATTACTAATACGCTACATTATTCTAAAAATTTAGATTTCCAGGGTATTGGAAAATATTTTGAGATTAATATGAATTAATATTACTAATACGTAACGTATTAGAGCCAATTATTAATATTTTGTATGAATTGGTATAACTAATACGCTACATTATTCCAAAAATTTTGAATTTCCTGGGTATTGGAAAATATTTTGCGCTTAATATGAATTAATATTACGAATACGCTACATAGAGCCAATTATAAAAATTTTGTATTTCGTGGGAATAGGAAACTATTTTGAGATTAATAAGAATTTATATTACTAATACGTTACTTAGAGCCTTATTATTACTAATACGCTACATAAAACCAAATATACAAATTTAGTATTTCGTGGGAATTGGAAAATTTTTGAGATTAATATGAATTTATATTACTAATACGTAACGTATTAGAGCCAATTATTAATATTTTGTATGAATTGGTATAACTAATACGCTACATTATTCCAAAAATTTTGAATTTCCTGGGTATTGGAAAATATTTTGAGCTTAATATGAATTAATATTACTAATACGCTCCATAGAGCCAATTATACAAATTTTGTATTTCGTGGGAATAGGAAACTTTTTTGAGATTAATATGAATTTATATTACTAATACGTTACTTAGAGCCTTATTATTACTAATACGCTATATAAAACCAAATATACAAATTTAGTATTTCGTGGGAATTGGAAAATTTGTGTGATTAATATGAATTTATATTACTAATACGTAACGTATTATAACCAGTTATAAATATTTTGTATGAATTAGTATTACTAATACGCTACATTATTCTAAAAATTTAGATTTTCAGGGTATTGGAAAATATTTTGAGCTTAATATGAATTAATATTACCAATACGCTACATAGAGCCAATTATAAAAATGTTGTATTTCGTGGGAATAGGAAACTGTTTTGAGATTAATATGAATTTATATTACTAATACGTAACGTATTATAACCAGTTAATAATATTTTGTATGTATTAGTATTACTAATACGCTACAGTATTATTCAAATTTTGAATTTCCTGGGTATTGGAAAATATTTTGAGCTTAATATGAATTAATATTACTAATACGCTACATAGAGCCAATTATAAAAATGATGTATTTCGTGGAATAGGAAACTATTTTGAGATTAATATGAATTTAAATTACTAATGCGCTACTTAGAGCCAATTAGGAATATCTTGTATTTAGAATGAATTTATAGGGATTTTAATATTACAAATTAATATTACTAATGCGCTACTTAGGTCCCATAATGCGTATTTTTTTTTTGAATTCAGAATTATTTTATAGGAATTTTAGTATAAAAATAAATATTACTAATGCGCTGCTTAGGTACCATAATGCATATTTTCGTTTTTGTAATGTAATAATAAAGTATCCGCCTTTCATCCTAATTATACACATTATAGTTTGTAGTAATTTGTAATAATTTTGTTTGCTTTACAATAACTTTATTGTAACACAATTATTACAAGGTTTTATACGATATTACTTTACCTAATATATAACAATTTTCTGTAGCCTATCAAATGTTGCCTTAATCCAAATGTGTTATTCCTAGGAATGTGAAACGAACGTTTGTCAGCCAATTATGAAATTTTTTCCCTTGACGCTTCTGTGTCATAATCAAATTATGCGACAAATAATTTCCGTTTCAAATCAGCTTTAAATTAACAGTAAACTGTAACAGTAACAGTAACAGGCAATTAAAATTCTTCAATATACCAAGAGCACATCCCCCTCTCATTTCACATCCTTCATTGAAACCAGCAGGATCTCCATTGCTGGGGCAAGGAATGCAAATCAAATAAAATACACATACCAACTAAATCAATTAAAATTCGTTTAAATACAAATGCTACATGGATTCAGGCAAAAATTGAAGGGACTACCTCCCCACCAACTCCTAAAATCAACCATCATACAACTTGTGCTCCCCCCACCTCTGACGCTGATACAAGTGCCACAAGGAATATATGGTAACAAGTTAGAATTGAAATTTATGAATGCGATTTGTAGTAGAAGAACTTAGTATATAAAATCCAATCAGAAATCTAGGCAAAAAATATATCTGTTCATTGCAATACAGTAAGTAATAGGATGCGGAGTTCAGGCGGCCAGCAAAGGACAAGGACTAGGCCAGTATTTAAAATTATTAATCAAACAAATCAACTATGAATCAATTACTACATACAGGCTACACAGCCATTGCAAAGTTGGCAGGATATAAATAAATAAGGGAAATATGATGCTGAAAGGACACAAGAAGATTAAACACAATCTGATTTTATCAGTTATAACACTAAACTCTCAGACATTGCCCAGTAATCAAGAGCAACGTAAATTAAATATAAATTGATGACTTGGTAGATTTTCAGTCAGTTCTCTATTAGAGTAATATTCTCAGCATAAAAAAATGCCTATATCTCTTTATTTACTTACTTGGCAATATCCTATAGAGCTCGGTAAATATTGCCAAATGTTATAACAAATCTCAATGTTGCTGACTTGTTGATGTGTCTGGTAGTCAATATTATGTTGTTGTTAAATATTTACTAAAATCAGCATTCAATTACTATCTAAGGGCTGTAAACAGAATTTGTATTTGTAAACAGATTTGTATCAATAAAATTCTTATTTACATGGACAATAAGAAACTGATAAATAAATCTACAAATTACTTAAGAGATGGCATTGAAAGCTTTTCTAAACAATGGCATAACATTTTTTATAATCGAATGAAAAATAATGAAGTTACAAGAGCTTAAACAAAGAAATGGACAATTAAAATCAATCATACGCACCATGAAACTAAATTTAAAAAATTATGAAAATCATGAAAGACTATAAAAGCAATAGATTTCAAAATTTTATATACAGAAACATGATGCAGAAAATTATTGTGTAGGTTTTGATTTAAATAGCTGATATTTTGGGAAATATATTTAGTGCTTCAAATTTATTTATTTACTCATTTTGCCCTCAGTTGTTGACCCGGTGTTCCATTGACACAATCAAATAGTTTATAAATTGTAAAACTATATAAGTGTCTTAATAAAGTGTCAACCACGAAAGGTCAAGGGCATTACAAAACGAGGATAACATGTTTCTTCCACCTTCTCGATCTTCAATTTTTCTCCCCCAGTTGGGAACACCAAGCTTTCGCAGGCAGTATTTCACCTGGTCTTTCCAGTGAAGTCTAAAAAAAATTGTGTCCCATAGGGATTTTGGAGAGCTTCTCACAATCAGTGAAGTCTTGGTCGTTCTATTTTCGATTTTAGTAAATATAACAAATGCTGTTCACAGTCACTGCAATTCCGGCCTCATCCTCAAACAAGTAAGGCATAATCATGTCGCCTGACCAAAATCCGCACCAGACAGTTGCTCGTTATAGGTGCATTTGATTCTCATGGATTGCATGAAGATTTTCTGAGCCCCGAATTCCACAATTTTGTATATACACGAAGCCGTTCACATGGAAATGCGCTTCATCGGAAAATTGGAACATTTTTGGAAAATTGGCATTGACTTCACTTTTCTCCATTATCCAGTGAACGAATAAGGGAGCGCTACATCGATGTCGGGATATATATTATACAGCTCGTGGTTTATCCGTCGTTGATACTCGCCGTTTTTTATTACAGAATTATATATTGTTCGATGCACATTTCTCTCGAAGGCTCCCAATGATGTTTCATCAGCCTGCGATAAGACCCAGGATTCTAGGCCATAAAGCAAGACATTGTTGTATAAGAATCTGATATTATTGAATCTTCGTTTCTCGAGACAGGGTCTTATCCTCGAAGTCTTTTCTTAGCCCGCAATAAGGAGAGAGGTTCTTATCTTTGAAGTCCTTTCTTAGCCATAAATTCAACCTCTTTTCAAGCACAACTCTCCGTTTTGATTTGTAGACTGACGTTATTGCTTCTATTCACGGCAGTTTTGAGGTAAATAAATTAATTTACTACCTCTAAATTATAACGCTTATCAACGTCCACCCTTTCATCCAATCGGGTGGATGTTCTGCTCATGGAAACCAATAATTTTATCTTGTCCTCATTCACTGCCAAAACCACTTTCGCTGATTATTTCTCAGTTCTCGAAAATACTGCAGTAACTTCTCGCAGATTTCGTCTAAATCACCAGCATACGCGGGCAGTATTTGACTTTTGCTGTTGATAGTTTTATTCGTGTTGACTGCAGATTTTCTCACGATGATCTCAATTAATGTGTTGAAGAGATCGCATGATTACTTCATTTAGTTGCTACTATTAGACCTTCGACTTTGAGTAGGTCTTCGAGGCATCCTTGGATTTTCTCAATTGAACTTTTAAGCGTGGCCGTCGGTGGTGCAATGGTTAGTGTGCGCGGCTCTTGTACATGAGATCCTGGGTTCGAACCCGGCTCTGACCACCTTCAAAAAAAAATAAAAATTTCTTTCGGCGGCGGTCACCTTGCATAGTGACGGCGACACTATCGAGTATCTAGCCATGAAAAAGCTTCTCAAATTACCGTTCGGAATCGGTGTAAAACTGTAGGTCCCAATCAGTGAGTGAAAACTGGAAAGCGCACAGCTCAGTGATTGTGAGAAGTTCTCCCCAGTCCCTTCATGGGATGTAATGGGAAACCATTTATTTATTTTATTTTTTAACTTTTAAGCGTTTGGTAACCACTTGTAATTCATTCAGTGCCGGTATGGCTACCAATGCCGATTTGGGATTGTCAAATGATACGAAACCAAAGCACTTGGATAATTTGGTCTGCTTGACAATAAAGACCATGCGCGAGGCCTCGCCTCCTACTAAATGGTTCGGTGAGATATTTACCAATCTTTACTGAGGATTTCGTGGCGGTCAGTGCCATTCTACAAAGGCGTGTCAGCTTAGCAGGAATACCAAACTCCGACATTGCTGGGTATATTTGACATTTCTGGGTATATTTGAAATCGAATCCAGTCTTATAATCTACAAATTGGTGGTAGGTGTCGATTTGCTTTTCTTGGGGTTTCTCCAGGATTTGTCGTTATTTGAATATCTGGTCGATACTTGACTTTCCAGGCGGAGTTAAAGTGGAGTTAATCGGTTTAGTTTCTGCCTGCCTCATTTGCCACATTTAAGCGGATTAATAAGCTTTTATAATTTCAAATGTATTAGAAATATACTGCAAACTGTATAACAGTTTCTGCAAGATCGGAATGGAGTTAATATCTATCATACGTTCCGTTCAAAATTTTGTATGTTACGAATTAAGCAAAAATATAATTGACTCCTCCCCCCCTTTGTAGACATCAAAAATGTCAACAGTATTACAAATTTATAAAGTGCTACAAAGGTTGCTGCACTTTCAGTACCATCGAACTACAATTAATATCAATCATACGCTTAATACAAAATTTTTTATGTAATGAATTACGCCATATACTACTAAATTTTGGGGGTAATACAAACTTAAAATGTTTAAATTATTCAAAATTATTATTATTATTATAAATGCCTACTAAACCTGTTGTTGTTGCAGTATAATCGGAACATATTTAATATTCATACGACCCATGGAAACTATTGCATTACGGCCTAATATTAACAACTTTTGAAGGGTAATACACAGACAAAATGCTTACATTATTCATAGTTTCTAAAACACTACACAGGTGTTGGACAATTAATATCAATCATACGCTTCATACAAAAATATCGTTGTTACGAACTACGCAAAAATTCTATAAGGTTAGCAGTATATGATTTATTTAGGGGGTTTTCGGGGAAAATCTCCAAATATCTACAGTATTGGAAACAATCGAATACTCAGTATAATCGAAATAAAATTATTATCAATCATACGCTTCATGCAAAAGATTAATATGTTGGGAATTAAGCATAAAATCTAAGAGGATAGCAGCATTTGATTTATTTAAAAAGATTTGGAAAAATCTAAAATATCTACAGCTTTCAAAATTCATAAAATACTACAAAAGGTGTATCTCTTTCAGTAATATCGAAATACAATAAACATCAATCATACGCTCCATTCAAAATTTGTTTGATACGAAAATTAGGGTGTTAAATAGTCATCCAAAATGTCAAAAGAATTCAAAATTTATAAAATGCTACAAAACTGGTTGCACTTTTAGTAAAATCGAACTGCAATTAATATCAATCATACGCTTCATACAAAAACGCAATAATTCGAAGAAGATTTTTGGGGTAATAAAAACGTAAAATGTCTAAAGTATTCTAAGTTTGTCAAACCCTACCAAAGGTGGTACTCTTTCAGTATAATCGGAACACATTTAATAGCAATCATACGATCCATAGAAACAAGAGAATTACGCCCTAATATTAAGAACTTTTGAAGGGTAATATACAGACCAAATGCTTAGGTTATTCATAGTTTCTAAAACACTACAAAAGGTGTTGGACTTTCCGTATACTCGAAACACAATTAATGTCAATCATACGCTTCGTACAAAAAAATTTCTTCCCTACGAACTATGCAAAAATTCTATAAAGTTAGGTACATGTGACATAGGGGTTTAGAGAAAATCTACCAATGTCTACAGTACTCGAAAAAATCGTATAATCAGTAACCGAAATACAATTATTGTCATTCATACTCTTCATGCAAAATATTAATATGGTGAGAATTAAGCAAAAAATCTATGAGGTTACCTACTTTTGATAACAAGGTTTGCAAAAATCTAAAATATCTACAGCTTTCAAATTTCATAAAAAACTACAAATACTTTCAGTAATATCGAAATACAATAAATATCAATCACACGCTCCATTCAAATTTGTATATTATTCGAATTAAACAGGATTGAGGGTGTTAAATTGTCATCCAAAATGTCAAAAGAACTCAAAATTGTTATAATGCTACTAAGGTTGTCGCACGTTCAGTATAACCGAACTACAATTAATATCAATCATACGCTTCATTCAAAAAAGATTAATATGGTGTGAATTAAGCAAAAATTCTGTAAGTTTAGCTACATTTGATTTATTTGAGGGTGTTTGGAAAAATCTAAAATGTCCAAAGTTTCCACAATTCATAAAATACTACAGCAGGCGTATCCCTTGCAGTATAATCGCAATACAATAAATATCAATCATACGCTTCATACAAAAAGTTGTATGTGCTAAGAAAAAATTCCAACTAGTTAGCAATATTTGACACAATTAAGGGCGTTATAAACATGTAGACTGACTAAAGTATTTAAAAATTATAAAACACTTTCATCTGGGATGATTTTAAAAAATATTAAAAAGTATTAAGAAACACACAATTTTTTTTTTACCAATTTCAGTATAATAGAAGAACAATTAATATCAATTATACGCTTCATACAAAAAATGTATATGTAACGAATTACACACTAATTCATACAAGTATTGAGGTGTAATACACATGCCTAAGTTCTTTAGAAATTTTAAAACACTACAAAGGTCTTTGACTTTCAGTCCAATCCAAATTTAATTAATATCAATCATACGCTGCATACAAAAAATTTTATCTGTTACGGATTTAATAAAAATTCTATAAATTTGTCAACATTTTACATATTTGAAGGGGTTTAATTTCAATTCTATGCTATAATTTGTGAAATTTAAGCCTCAAGTGGTTTACATGTGGAATTGATATTAACACAAATATCTAGTATTCCCTTCAAGTATTTTGTTTCCATGTATTGCTACAAGGACATTACTATTAATACCTACAGATCGAATGATACGAGGCCACCTGTGCTAATACTTATACAAATTGAATGTCGCCAATTTATTGGCACTTCTCCTGCTGACATCACGCTCACCAAACATACATAACACGTTGCTCTGCATCAGCATAAAGCGTCATAAGCCTTTAGACAAATATTGAAATTAAGCGGTTCCAGTAGGGGAATACACGATTGCGAGTGTCAAAATATAAGTGTACAACGATGTGGATGTGTGTGAAGTAAATGAATATAAGCGAGCAAAGCTTACAGCCTATACGACATGTCAGCTTATTTGTGCTTAGAAGAGATGTGTTTTTAAATACTGGGTGCGGCAAAATAAATTGTAAAATCTTAAGGACATAAGAATAATAGAGACTGGATTTTAGGCTGAAATTTCAATTTAATAAACAACGTATTTTGGTTTTTTTGACAAAAAAATAAATATTCCTAATTCTCCAAACCTGTATTTATAATTCTTAATAAATATTTCTTCTCCAGACATACAATGGCCATATATTTTGAAAAATAGGTTAATATTAAGCCAGTAATAGGTATGTTGGTTGTGCTCACAGCTGCTAGGAAGAACATCCAGTATTATAAAAGAATTCCTGTAGCGTTGAAATTTCCT
Organism: Phaonia tiefii; assembly: GCA_963931995.1. Taxonomy (NCBI): domain Eukaryota; kingdom Metazoa; phylum Arthropoda; class Insecta; order Diptera; family Muscidae; genus Phaonia; species Phaonia tiefii. Next base: position 23,400,073 of record OZ008370.1, read on the forward strand.
TAGGATTCCTGTTAGATTTTCTAAACTAGGTATTGTGTCGCCCTAGATGTATTGAAATCTTAGTCCTGCAAAAGCGGGACAATGATAGATAAAGCCTACCATCATATTCGTTCGTTCGTTATTCCCATGGTCCACATTCATTAAAATCGTCCCGCTCAATTTTGTGTCAATGCCCCCGCAGAATGGAGGCTCCAATCTGGACTCTCTCAGTGTGATTTTGTCTAGATTTATCGGCCCTCATGTATTTTGCACAATTCTGGTCACCGCACAGGATCATTGGCATTCTACTCCCATCTGATGCATGCAATAGTCTTATTACGGTTATTCTTTCCCATTGTTCAATGTCGGTCTCTCTGTCCTGGAAAGGTTACACGTTTTCCATATTTACAATTTACAGGCCCGATCGAAAGTGAAGTCGTTCATTATGGCTGGAAAAGTTTTCCCATTTTCTATATTCACGGTTCTTCGTTAGGAGCCCATCCACGCCAGTATATTTGTTCGTTCATTTGCAAAGCTTCCACAGTGCCTCGTGGTCCATATCATCCCAAAAGTAACGGAAGCCATCTTTAAGCCTTGTTTGTTTATTTCTCTATGTGATCTTTCCAGAGGAGATTATGTTTCAGGATTACTGTCATATATTTGACGCTGTAGGGTTTCCAGCAATGCTTGGTTCGTCATAGAGAGCTATCTTGTTCGTCCTCGAAAATACGTGTAAGTTTGCGTTTTTCGCGCTAACATTTCCAAGGAACTTGATTCCTTGCAAGGAGCTATCTTTGCCATCCTCATAAATTAATATATTTCCGATTTCCGGAGCGTACATTCAGTCGCATAGGATGTGACCAGTTGTACAACAGTTTCAAAAGATACTCGACTGTTTTTCCTTAAGAAATGTCGACACACATAACTAACTACATAACTAAGCCCTAGAATTATCGAATAAAATTTGAGAATATTTTATAAATTTTGAATTCTTGTGATGTTTGAAATTTTATTTGAAATTTTTGGATTTTGAAAACTGATATTTTGAAAGATTTTTGTTATAAGTTTTGAAGTTCGCTTATATAAGATTTAGATCATCTTTGTTTTATATCCAGTTACATCCTAAATGTAGGCAGCAATATGTGGGTTGTGTCCTGTTTTTGACCAACTGTTCGCAACTGAATCTAGGTTTTTGTAACCAAAATGGATCTCATCGTCTACAGACCTAACTCCTAAAGTAATGCAATAGATTTAGATCATCTTTGTCTTATATCCAATTACATCCTAAATGTAGGCAGCAATATTTGGGCTGTGTCCTGTTTTTGACCAACTGTTCGCAACTGAATCTAGGTTTTTGTAACCAAATTGGATCTCATCCTCTACAGACCTAACTCCTAAAGTGATGCAAAAATTTAGATCATCTTTGTCTTATATCCAATTACATCCTAAATGTAGGCAGCAATATGTGGGTTGTGTCCTGTTTTTGACCAACTATTGGCAACTGAATCTAGGTTTTTGTAAAGTATTTTGAAAAATATCACTTGAAGGAAATATATAGAATAGAAAGAGGAGATAAACCCCGACGACGACAACTGCAATTAGTTACAATGTGAACAAGACGGCCACTGGCCTAGAACGCTAAGGCGCTGATGAGAAGAGTCACAATTTTCGAAACGATCGTCCGCCAACCTGAGTTCATATCCTGGTACTGTCTGTTAACATTTCTTCTCATTGCAGAACTAAACCCCTGATCTGTATAGCTTTATAGGAAATGGAAAAATATTTTTCTAAGCAATTTTAGGGGTTTTTTTAATATTTTAATTTTAAAAAAAGGCAAGAACAGTGTTAAAGAATTGGTAGGTGCTGTTCCCAAAGTGATCACATCGCCTGCATAATTAACTCCCAAAAGTATGCAATCTAATTTTAGAATCTTTGTCAAATATCTTATTACCTTTCAAACGTAGGTGGTAATTTTTGTTACATAGTTTCACGTTTACATTTACAAAGGGAAATCAAAAGTATACAAATTTTTTTCTAATAGAATAAAAAATAATGCAGTTACAAGAGCTTAAACAAAGAAATTGATAATTAAAATCAATCATACGCACCAAGAAACTAGTTTAAAAAATTATGAAAATCATGAAAGACAAAGAATAAAATACTTCCTGAGCAATTGCTTTCTCAGAAACAACACGTTGGAAAATATTGCATAGTTTTTGGTTTAAAAATTTAATATTTTTAGAAATATATTTAGTCCTTCAAAATCATTATTTACTCATTTTTCCCTCAGTTGTTAACCCTGTATTCCATTGACACAACCAAATTGTTTATAAACTATAAAAGTATGTAAGTGTCTTAATAAATGTTAACTTACTTCCTTACTTAGGTGGCCTCAACCAACCCAGAAAGGTCAAAGGCATTACAAAACGAGGATAACATATTTCTTCCACCTTCTTGATCTTCACTTGTTCTCCTCCAGTTGGGAACACCAAGCTTTCGCAGGCAGTATTCCACCTGGTCTTTCCAGTGAAGTCTTACAAAAATGGTGTCCCATAACGTCCTACGAAGGAATTGGGGAGATCTTCTCACAATCAGCGAAGTCTTGCTCGATCTATTTTCGATATCCTTCGAGTATGTCTTTGTATACCTGTCGCACTGATTCATTCTGTTGCATTCTACTGGAATAGTTTAGCCGGCCTAAACGCGCTGTTTTGATACGCATAACTAAAGGGTGCCTCAGTAAGAATTAAATTTTTCATTTTGAAATAAAAATAGGTACTTTTTGAGATATCCGTGATTTTTTACTGGATTATAAAGACATGTTCCGATTAAGTATGACATAAAATCAGTATATTCGGAACACATTTAATATCAGTCATACGATGCAAATAAAAAATTTAAATACGCCCTAATACTAACAAGTTTAGGGGGGTACTACACATATAAAATGTTTACATTATTCATAGTTTCTAAAACACTACAAATGGTATTGCACTTTCCCTATACTCAAAAAGCAATTAATATCAATCATTCGCTTCATATTAATGGAATGGTGTTGCACTTTCCATGTACTCGAAACGCAATTAATATCAATCATACGCTTCATAATTGAAATAGAATTAATGTCAATCATACGCTTCATGCAAAAAATTAATATGTGACGAATTGAGCAAAAAATTTATGACGATAGCTACATTTGATTTATTTAAGACGGTTTCGAAAATCTAAAAAAGGGATTCAATGCAATTTGGAAATGTGAGTTTAAATAGCAAAAATGTCATAGAAGCAGGTAAGAACAATGAGTTAGAAATGGTTAGATGTACAGCAATTAACTTTGCTGTACTGCCTAAAAGTATGCAACGACAATGACAATGTTAAGGTTTATATCGAAATGCAAACACCTCCTAAAAGCATGCAAGAATGATGAGAACGATATTGTTTAACATTTAAATCCTATTGCCGCACCCGGTATTTGTAAATAACTCACTTGGCATGTGTATCATGTATTACAGCTGAATCATTGCTCCAGATGAGTATTTAAGTCAATATCTGTATAAGGAACACATACAGGCATTTGGAATATACAGCTATCTATATACTTACACACTCATACATTGGTAAATATCCTGGCATCTAATATGCACACACAAACACACACACACCTAGCCAAGTCATTGTAATAAACAAGTGACAAACGCTTTTGCTTTCACAAATCCTCTATCCTCAATGATATACTCATACACAAATTCATAGGCACAAGAGATATCCTATTATACACATACATGTGTAGACTTAAATGGATATACTCAATAAAAACAGGATATGTTGGCTATATGATCATAATTCTTTATGTACACTTATACATACATACGTAACGTTTGGTGTGCGTATGTGGTTGGTGCGTTAGATGTGTGTGTGTGCGTCTGTGTGGATTTTGGAAATGTGTGTATAATGCCTTTTATCCTGATGATAAGGATAACAAAGCGAATGTACTGTTGCATTCTGGGTAATATAAGTTGCCATCTAAATCACCCAAAGATCAAATGCTTTCTTAATCGTGATGGCAGCCAGACCTACTTTGTTCACTGCCTCAATGAAATAACGTTTTAGGGTAATGGTGTCATGTTGGGTGCTCAAACACACAACACGACACATTGATGTATATAAAATCTTATATATAAAATACAGTATTATAAATAAATTTATAATTCTCTCGATTTTATTTAATATTTTTAGCTTTTTTTATCTAGCAACAAAACCTTTTTTTGATTTGAGGAAACCGTAGTATATTGGATGCATTGACTCTACATGTAACCATTTTGCTAACAAATTTTATTATAATCCTTGTTGTCCTTAATAAAATTCTTCACTTCACTTGAATGTTATATTTTCAAACTTTTTAAATTAAGAAATAAAAGTTTGGAAACAAAAGGCAAAACTTTCAGCAACACCTATAAATACAATGGTCATATATATTTATATATGTATACTGTATAAATAACTCCTGAAAGTATGCAATGGAATTTGGAAAACTTCATTTACATTCACAATAACCTCCTAAAAGCAGGCAACAAAATTTGTGTTGTGTGTTTTTGGTCTCCGGACGTACAGAAAAATGGGCACTTAAAACAAAAAGTTGTAAAAAAATTTATAATTGCAATGCCTTAGAAATAACGATGATTGAGTAGTCTAGGGAGAGCAAAGTACTTTTTTTTGGCATGAGGTCAAAAGTCATTCATGGTGAATTAAAAAAAAAATAACAGCACATGTTTTGTACAAAGGAAATCAAAGATATTAAACAATTATTATTACAAATTACAATTATTATAAAAATTATAATTACAAATTTAAAATTTATGTTGATTTTACATAAAAAAATGGAAAAGACTAAAAGTCAAAGAATATATTGTTACGAATTTCCTTATTCGTAATTTTTGCGCTATTTTATACCCAATAATAAAACAAGGTTCGTTTTAAATTACGATAATTACAACAGTTTAACTTCCTTTTATTTTAACTTACTTTATTTACACCACTTTCTGTTTTACTATCCAATAGCGTTGCTTACTTTCCGGCGGTTAATCATAAACTGACTTCTCCGTTCCCAAGACCTCAGGTAGTTATACGGACTCACCACACTCAAATGTAGTTATCTCTAGCGAATTCAAGAACCTTCTAGTCGTTGTTGTTGGTTATTAATGAATCCACCTCTGGAATAATAACTGCGGCGAATTCACGCTACTGGTTTAGCGAGCTTATATGTGGTTACAATGCATACTTTCAGGCGCTGCATTAATCGCCCTGTTATTTACATAATGTTAGTCTGGTCATTAAGAGTAAAGTTTAAAATAACAATGTTGTTGATTCTTTGATGTAGAACATACAAATGCATTAGCAAATTCTTCAGTGTTAGGCACAGCACCATAAGCTGTTAAAGGAAACGTTTCCAGAACCCAGAACAATGATGTACAATTGTTTTACTTCTCTCTTAGACCTCCTGCTACTTAACCCATGCTTGGCAGTAAACTGATACGAAGACATACGGCCGTACTCGTCGACCAACCACGACAGCTGTTCTAAGAATTCCTGATATCGCTAGATAAAAATGGCCACATAGAGGAGTACTGTCACCTGTACTCTACAACATTTATTTGGCGAATCTTCCTGCACCCCCTCCCGGAGTTTATATTGTGTCGTACGCCGATGATAACACTATGATCTCCTCGGGCGTAAACGTGGACAACCTAAGCGCTAGAATTATTAACTATCTGGCCACCCATACTAGCTTCCTGCAGAAACGGAATTTACAGTTATCTCCGTCGAAGTTTTCTGTGACCCTTTTTACTTCTTGGACCAAACAAGTAAAAAGAGAGAGCTCAACATCTTTGTCAATGGGGAGTCTATACCCACAGACCGTAACCCCAAAACTCTCGGAGATATTTTCGATAATCTTATTACTTTCTCGAAGCATGAGGATCACAGAGCAAAAGTCCACACCCGTTACTAGGTCATAATGGCCCTTGCAGGGACAACCTGGGGCAAGGAGAAGGAGCCAATTGTAGGGACTTATAAAGCTATAAGTCACTCGGTCTTCAACTATATGCCAGCCCGGTTTGGTCCTCTTTCCTAAGTGATACTCAATGGAAAGGTCTACAGAGGATTCAAAATAGTGCGTTTCGAATAGCAACCAGGTGCACACAAATGAGATCATGTGGATCATTTACATGAGAAGACCAAGATGCTGTCAGTGCAACAATATAATGTGTTATTGACGAGACAGTTCTTTTGGCTTGTCATCTTCCCACTCACCCCAACCATCACATTCTGATGCAGAATCCAAGTCCTCGTCACATGCGGCAGGACATTAGGCGCTACTGCGTGGACATCCAATACGTCATTCCATCTGACGTCAATAGACTGTAGCCCAGAAAATGTTGCACAACAAAGCTGTTCTTGCAGCAGGGTCCTTAATGAACAGCCACCTGCGATTTCGGTTAATAAGAGGCTTCTGACCAAGCACACTATAACTATTCTGGCCCAGCTTACATCTGGTTGGAGGTCTATTCTGAATTCATACAGATCGAGGATAATCTGAAGCGCTGTAGATCAGTGCCAACACTGCAGACTGCCAACAACGCCCTTATGACACTATTCACATTTTCAATTGCCCTGATGGGCCTACTGACATCCGACCAGTGGACCTATAGGACAGGCCCTAGGAGGTGGCACAATTTCTTGAGCTTCCCACCGCCACCTCCAGTGACACATAGCAGAATTACCCTTAATTTTTATGTCCTCTAGGGACGAACGAGTGGAACCAGATAATCTGTTACCACAATGACAACTCCCATCGGGCAATAGGAAGTTTTATTCCCTACAGCCACGGAACAAATTACCAAGTTAAACGTAACCGAACTGCGTGGTTGTCATGACCGAACTTAAGGGCTCCATAACCGCATTAGAGTTTATCAGCCCCTACTACAGATTGGTTTAACCGAGTTTCAGTTATACGGACTAAATTCTATAGCGACAATCGCAAATCGGTTGTGGCAACTGCAATTATGTGGTAGCAGCTGAATTTACTGTTGTGGCAACATCTTTATAAACAATTAGTTCAGTGAGTGTACAAAGCACCTGGACCTGAGGGAATATCACCAGCGCACAGTTGTTCAGAAAAACTTTTCATCGGGCATAATTGAATTTTTATCTGCAATGCGTTTGTAGAATTCCCTTCGGCTTGGTCTTTTTAAAACGATTTAATATGACTCCTCGAGGAGACTCGTAACCACGTTTCTGATGACAAACAACAGTTGCAAGGCTTCTTATATGTAGAGGTAACAGCCTGTTCTACCCATTCATAGAACTAACAAGTGTGTCAAATGAATCGGATGCCGTTGGACGTATGTGTCTTTAAATGTTTCAAACAATTTTATATTATTAATAATTATACGCATCATGGGATTGTAGTTGTATTTGATTTCCGAATAGAGTTTAAGATGGAAAAGTGGTTGACCAGAAAGAAACATCTATTAAAGTTAGCTTTCTTACTTATTCGATTGGGACATTTAATATAATCGAGATAAAGTTAGTAGTAATTATACGTCATAGAGTCCTGAAATGTTCAAAACAGTTTTGTATTATTAGTAATTATACGCATCATGTGATTGTATTCGAATTTGATTTCCGAATGGAGTTTAAGATTGAAAAGTGGTTGACCAGAAAATAAACATGTATTAATGTTAGCTTTCTTACTTATTCGATTGGGACATTTAATATAATCGAGATAAAGTTAGTAGTAATTATACGTCATAGAGTCCTGACATGTTTAAAACAGTTTTGTATTATTAGTAATTATACGCATCATGCGATTGTATTTGAATTTGAGTTTCGAATAAGATTGAAAAGTGGTTGACCAGAAAAAAAAACATGTATTAATGTCAGCTATCTAACTTATTCGAGTGGGACATTTAATATGATCGAGATAAAATTAGTAACAATTATACGTCATAGAGTCCTGATATGTTTTAAACAATTTTGTATTATTAGTAATTATACGCATCATGGGATTGTATTTGAATTTGAATTTCGAATTAGATTGGAAAACTGTTGACCAGAAAAGAAACATGTATTAAAGTTAAGTGTCCTACTAATTCGATTGTGACATTTAATATGATCGAGATACAATTACTAGCAATCATACGTCATAGAGTCCAACAGTGCGCTCTTTATTGCCAAAAATTAAAAAGGAAATTCATGTCATATACGAAAATGAATAGAAACCTCAAAAGTTATAAAAACAATCTATCAATAATATCACAAGAATTTCCCATTGACAATATGTGCAATTTCTACATGGAACATTTTTGTTTTGAAATCCGTAATTACTGTTCTGGTATTTCATATTTTCTTTGCCTTTCGTCCAACTAGTTATTTCCTTGTCATAGTGGTAGGCAAGATTTTGCTTTATGATTTTTGTTGTACTTGTAGTTATCCATGTATTCTTCGGGTTTCCTTTATACAAAGCTAAGATGAAAACCTTGAAAGTTACTACTTTTTTTGGGGCTTAAAATTACACAAAGCCATCACGATTGTGAGAATGACTCTTAGCACTTCTTACCAGCACTGTCACTTTGAAGGATACTTATTAAAAAGAAGCATAACAATACCAACAAACACCAAACCACCTTCCACTTACATGCTCTCATTAAACAAAGGCTCAATTGGAAACCTGATTAAAATTCATCAACAAAAATACAAACACATTGAAGTGAATTACTTAAGGAAAAGGCTAAAGAATGTAAGTTAACTTGAAACTACAACGAAATCTCTCTTTCATTGTTGGGTATGCAAATGAAATGAAAAAAGCGCCGACGAAAGAATGTCGTAAAACAACGGCATCTCGTCGAGAAAAACAAAGAAAAAACACGAACTAATGGAAATGAAAAAGAATGGTGAAAAACAAGTCCTTCAAATACTTTCATACAGCATTGACGACAGATGAACACGAAGGGGGCAAAGGGATATCTTCATTTAAGCAATTTTTAGTTTGGTGGCGTAAACTGAAACTTGTTTATATGTGTGTGTTTTTCGAGGATTAAGAGATTGAGTTTTTTATTTCGTGGAAAACAATAGTTTTCATTAAGAATTAAATTAAATGGAATTGAAGTACTTAAGTGGTTAAGTACTTGTTAAACAACTGAGATTATAGAAAATTTAATTAGAATATATATAGAGAAATGTGTAAAAAATATTATAATATAAAAAAAAAAATATAAATACAACTGGAGTTTGTGTTTAACAAGACTCTAAATATTAATTAGCTGTTAAGTGAAACTATTTAATGGCGTTTGAATTTTTGAAATAGCTAAAGTTATATCAAAGTTATGAGAGTTTATATAGAATGCGACCATAATTAATATTAATCATACGTTCCGTATCAACAATAGAAAAGTCAGCTAATCACTAGAAAGCCTTTGAGTGTCTACTTTTTAGACGTTTTTTAGTTTCTAAACTACGTAAAGTATTGACGAAGTTATGACAGTTTACAAAAAATGCGAGCATAGTTAATATTAATCATACGTACCATAGGGGTAATACAAATAATGCATCTACCAGGGTTGCTATTTATATTTGGGATCCAGCAATAAAAAAACAATATTTTATCATTGGAAATGGTTTTATCGATTTTCAAAATATTCTCATATTTTCAATATATGGGCTTAAACCACTTTTCGAACCACTTTTCCACTCCGCTTGAGAAACATCCAAAACATGGGGTTTGAATGGTGCAGCAGCTGGTTCTGGCGTCTTAAAACGGTGACCATGCATTAAGAAGAAGTCACTGGGTGCCAAGTCAGGGCTGTACGGCAGATGACCCATCAATTCGACATGTTGAGTTCTCAAATAGCCTTTTGGTTCAGCTGATGTGTGAGAGTACGAATTATCCTGATTCATCTTCCTTGTTGTGTTCCCTTCTTTCTTCGAACACTGTTGACAAACAGATGGTGGTTTACCACTAAGAATTGACCGTCCTACGTTGCACTTAAGGATCGCGGTTATACCGAAAAAACGCGATCATTTGCTCCGATGTACTTCTTCCACCAACAACTTTTGTTGGATTTAGGTCGTCTTGGTAGACCCATACCGTCGATTACAGCAATGTTTCTGGGTCGTATGCATAGATCCATGATTTGTCACATCTAGCGATGCTATACACTGCATTTGAGCTACCGCGGTTGTAGTTTTTCAACAGTTCATTGCTCCAATCGACACCAGCCTTTTTTGAGCATTCGCCAAATTATGTGGGATCCAACGAGAACACATCTTTTTCATAGCCAAATGAACATGCATTATCTTATTAATGCTTGTCATTCTAATGCCCAAGAATGTCTCAATCTCACGGTATGTCACATGTCGGTCTTGCTTTATCAGTTCACGCACATCAACGATGGCTTCCGGCAAAACGACCGACGTTGAACGACGTTCACGAAATTCATCCTGGAGCGCACGACGTCCGAGACTGAATTCTTGGTACTAGCGATTTACAGTGGTTGTTGATGGTGCTTCATCACCAAAAGTGGAAACAAGTTAACTGAGACACTCTTGTCTCAATAATCCGCGCCGAAAATCGTAAAAAATTATCGCACGAAAATTTTCGCGGGTTAACTTAATTTTTTGACGGAGATGCATTTTCCAACACACTGTAAATAAAAAAAATAGTGCTCGTAAGTGAAAAAGTTCTACGTATGTTTATGCTGAAAAATGTCAAACTTGTCAATGGAATTTCCAGTGTTTGTCTGGCAACACTAGCATTGCCAAGACCCGAAATATATATAGCAACCTCGTACATATTAAAAAGCTCTTTCGTGTCTACTATTAAAAGCTTGCGCAGTTTTATAACACGTGAGGTTATGTTGCCCTTAAGAGAGACTAAATACACTATAAAGGAAATTAATATTAATCATACGTTATCTCAAGAAATTCTGAAGTCAAGTGGCCACTTTCGGATATTGTGAGGTCTCGGGTTTATGCGACACAATTTTTGAGCTCGAATCCAAGATCCAACGCGTCATCGGTGAGATACAGCTACATCTCTGTGAAAAAATCATGGAAAGTTTCATAAAAAAATGGTCTGTCACCAAAACCATGGGGGCCATTTGACGGCTATTGTATTCCATACATAATCGGAACATGTCTTCTTTACAATCCGATAACTAACTACCTAAAAAAATGTGTGTTTTATTTAAGTGCACTCTTACTGAGACACCCTTTATATGACATATACAAATATATGAATAATTAATATGAATCATACGTTCTTTATATCCCTACCATTTTAATGAAGCTGAAAACATTTCGTTTTATATTTAACCAATTATAGTGGCAAATACGGAAAATATCATCGTTACGAAGATATTTCTAACTCACTTCTTTAACAAAATACGTCAAACAGATAAATGGATTATCCTTTTTGTGTAGCTCATCAATATTCTATCAAGTTTGTTTTATATTTTTATTCTTATTTGTAATTTTTAATTGGATAACATAAAAATTATGCTTCCGTTTCTGTACAGATTTCTTATTGGTGTTAAATTTAAAGTTAACGCCTAATTGCGGCAAAAAGTATCCCAATTTTATTGACTTTCCTTTTAATATTATTAAATTGAAAACATATGCCCCCTAAAGTATGCTTCTGTTTTAGTTATTTTTTAAACTCTTTCTTAGACGCTAACCAAAATACAGTGTTATGTAATGGCAAAGTAATACAAATATTTTCTTTGTCCGCCAGTGTAAAGTTTATCCGTACTACAGCATTGAAAGGACACCATGAACGGTGCCTAAAGCGAATCTTTAGTTTTTCTATTGTGGCTTGACCTCTTCTTTATATTTTTCTATGGTAAATATACCTTTGACCTTATCTTAATTTAAAGACTAAAAAATATTTGTTGTGTCTTAAGGTAGACCTTTAAGTTCTCTTTGCTATGACCCCTAAAACTATGCTACATTTCTGCTTCATTCTAAAATGCTATTGATGGCTGCTGGTGTTTTGTTTCTCGGACCTTTAAATATATGTGTATTTTTTGAATTTTCAAAAATCCCTAAAGGTATGCTTTATTTTTTTAAGCTTGCTTTTCGTTTCAGTTGAGAAAAACAAAGTTAGGTTTTGTCGCAATAAAAGAGCAATAAATTCATTTCTGCTGTGTAACTGGAATGAAAATGAGTGTAACTGGAATGAAAAAGATTCGCTCCCCATAGCAGTTTTTTGTATATCTTTTTCCTCTAATTTTTTTCGTTGCATACTTTGAGGCTTCAAATGAATTCAACGAGTTCTTTACACTTCGTAAGCGTTTTGAATGTTGTTTCTCTTTTGAAAACACGTAAATATAATACCAAAACGCGGTAAAGAGAAAAACAAGAATACAACAGAATATGATGAACCTGCAGAGAAAACGACAAACGTGAAATGTAAGCGAGAATAAATAGTTTAAAAAACTCGGTAAATTAATTTTTTTTGTTGTTGACACTCTTGACGTTGTGTGAAATTAAATAAAAATTCGTGCTACGAGTGCAATTTGTGTCTGGTGTTGCACTTCATAGTTGTGTGCAACGCTTTGTTTCGCTCTCTTAGGTGCAGGAGTTTTTTTTTGCAGGTAATGCTCTACAAAACAATTACGTTTCTATTTTCCTGAGAAAGGATTGTCAGTTGTTGTAATTGAATTGTAACTACTGTTGCTGGAGCTTGTGTTATTGTCCGCTCCACCTCTCGCCTGTAATAAGGCCAAAGTTATACCTTTTTCGGTCAGAGGATACTATGAATTTTGCTGTTGTTTAGAGAAAAAAAGTGAACATAAATAATGAAAATTGTAGTTACCTCTAACACTTTAAGTTACTTTCTAGAGAAAAAAATGTCATGAAAACATAGAAAAGCACTTAGGTCTTATGGTAGCCGGTTCATAAAAAGTTTGAGCACTTGCCAGTTTTAAGGTTGAATACCGTAGCAGTTGTGATGGGGGTTTAAAATAACAGCATACTTTCAGGTGTTGAACGGTATAAGGGAAGTTGAATTGTAACACTACAGAAGGGGATGCTAGATGATAATGGTAATTATTTTAAGTCTTAAAATTGAAGAACAATTTCGGCAAAAAAAAATGACGCCAGTCATTTTTAGGTCAACTCCAACGAAATAATAGTATTTTTCGTTAAAATAAGAAATATATTTTATTTACATAATTTGTGTTGTGTCTTTATCTCTGCTAGAATAGGCTTGGAAAATAAACCCATATTTGATAACTACAAAATACAAACAATTTGATGTTTATTATCAGACTCAATAAGCAAAACCGATAATCAAACAATTCCAAAGGTAATCACCAAAATGCCACCATTACAAATATTTTTGAATTTTTAAAATCGATGACGTTTTGGGAAAGTTATGACACTACGAAAAATTTTAACATAATTAATATTAATCATATGTATAGTAGGCCAATGAGGAAAGAATGGGATTTTAGGGAAATTTTAAGAAGAATATGTTTTATTTCTGGAAAGGAATTATATACACAAGTAAACAACAAGTGTATATTGCAGACAGCTCAGCGAAAATTAATCCTAAAGCTATGAAGAAATAAAATAGAAAAATATACGTAAATAAATCTGAAACATTTTAAGAATATCGAAAATAGACAACTTCGATTTTTATTTTTAGAATCAATAATCAAAATGAAAACAAGATGGAATGTAATTGAATTGTTTCTCGGTAGGTCTGACATGTGGTTCTTTCTTGTTGACACCACATGTGTTCTGCATCCATATCATATAATTTAAGGACAACATACCTAGATTATCATGTGGCAACAGATCACTGTTAACTGTTATTACCAAATGCATTTGCGAATGAAAATATAAAAACAGCAAGTGATAAGTTGTTGAAGCATCTACAAGAATTTTAACGAAGCCATCGCTTTATCGATTAACTAAGCCATCAAAATGAAAATGTGCCTCATAGCTGAAGATGCTTTTGTCCCAGTACCATTCATAGTTTGTAAAATATTTGTCAGCAATAAAAATGCGCTGTTCTTCCACTTGGGGTTACAATTTTAACAACTTCGATCCGTCGGCTGTCACGCTACCTGGGATTCTTCAACAGCAGCACTTCACGCAAATGTTCAATTTCGTGGTGCAACATATAAATCTTGCGTGAATTTTCGAACACCGTCAGCACAATCATTAGGCATTAATCTATTAGACATAAAAAAATTCAAATTTAAAATTTTTTTCAAAGGTTTCTGAATTTTTAAAGTCGATAATGTGCTGACAAAGTTAGGCATTTTTCAAATAGAATTGATATTAATCATACGCGCAGTAAGTCAATGAGAAATATTTGGATTTTCATGAAAACCGTAACAAGAATTAAGCCGAATACAGAAAGGGAATTATGTATATACAAAAGTAATAGGTAATACCTCAAGCTCCAAAGAAATTCAAGTTAGTGATAAAATCAAAAATTTAAGGACATAAAAAATACAACATGAATTATTTTTTCAATCAATAAACCCTTAATATGCAAGCACTAATTGGTTATTAATACAACAATAATCGCCAAAGGTTAAGGAGATCATGGTTAACCACCAACTTGTGAAATATCTTGAGTCCAATAATCTTCTAAAAGACCGACAGTATGGCTTCCGTAGACTGAGATCTAGTGGAGACCCGATGGCGTTCGGATGGAGTCGATCCATCAACCGGCTTGGTGAGAGTAAGGTAGTGGTTCTTGATATTTCCAAGGTCTTTGACGGGCCTGGAGACCTAACGGCGTTCCTTGCGGAACAGCGGAGTCGATCCATCCAGAGAGTAAGGTAGTGGCTCTTGATATTTCCAAGGTCTTTGACACAGTATGACACGATGCACTCTTGTCAAAGCTCGCTGCGGTTGGTGTCAGTGATAACTTCACTCGATTTATATCCAGTTTTCTCAAAGATCGCACGATACGAGTTGTTGTAGATGAAGTGTCATCCGCCGAACATAAATTGACTGCAGATGTACCACAGGGCTCTGTTGTTTCTGTTTCTCCTTCTTTTTCTTATCATCATTGACGATCTCCTGGATCAGACTGTGAATATAATCTACTCTTTTCAATCTACTCTTTGCAAATGACTCTTTACCTTATTATCTTTGACGATCTCCTGGATCAGACTGTGAATCCAATCTACTCTTTTGCAAATGACAATAATTTCTGTCATTGCTATTCATTCGATCGGAGGCCAATTCTGCAAGAGATTTAAGACAAACGCCGGACGATGAATGAAACACTCGAAACACTTTAAATGGGGGTATGGAGAATAGTAGATTTTAATGTGGGTAAGACCCAGTGTTGTTTGGTGTGGTTATTGGTGAATCAAACGCGGAATTACTCGAAGGTCCTTGTAAGTATAAATATGGCAATTTATGCCAAACTATAATAGAATTAATATTACTCATACGCACGCTTGGCAAGTGATAAAACAATGGGCAAAAGTCCGTACGAAGAATGCTACTAATTGCAGAAAATGAGTTCTAGACTAACGTAAAACAATTTGTGTGTTGTCTACAATTCTTCTAAAATAACTGCGAGATCAGTAGAAAGTGTTTTTAGGGCTAACTAGTACAACAAAGCAATATACATCATAGGTTGGGGGAAAGTCGCCTAGAGTATTACATGTATTTGAAGTATCGAAAGATTAATTCAAGTGTGTAGGCTTTTTAAAGTGGTGCAACAAATACTTCACTCTATCTGATCTTATTAATGTCTATACCACCTAAATCAGGCCAAAGATGGAATATAACTCCTATATATGTGCAGGTGCTCCTAGGACATCTTTGGAGCTCTCCACCGTATCCACAGGGGAGCGACGATGTTGATAGGCGATAGTAGGGTATCCAACTCTATTGCCTCCCTTGAGCATCGTCGAAATGTAGGTTGCGTGTCGCTGTTCCAACGATACTACTACGGTATGTTTTCTTCGGGCTTGGCCTGCTTATTCGAGACGTGAGGATATTTAGCCGAAGTATATTTAGCCGAAGTAAGCCTCTTTCCAGGAACTCTCATCCGTTTTTTATCGAGTGACCGGTTGACCTCACTACACACTATAGAGAAAATTCGTTCTTCAGTCGCACAGTCCGTATGTGAAATCAACTTCCGACTAGTGTATTTCCCACCAATTGTGTCATACAAAAGATTCTAAGCAAATGCCAGTAGATACTACTCCCTCTTTCCACCCTCCCCTACCTCAATTTTTCATCGCCAGCACAATTCACTCATTGGCCTAACGTGCGTATGATTAATATTAATTATTCTATATGCTATAATTTAGCATAAATGGTCATGTTTATCCTTACAAGGACCTTCGAGTGATTCCGCAATTGATGTTCGAAGAGCCGGGTACAACTGAAGTTTTCTTATGTTTATGTTCAATTCTTTGTCTACAATCTGTTAGTTGTATTCCTCTTACAAATTTCAATAATATCCTGCAATTTTTTATGGGGGCATCTCCTGAGTGTTGGTTAGGAAATCATGCAGCCTTTATGGAGTTTTTTTTGTTAAAGTCGGAAGTGTTATGGAAAAGATTCGACACTTTATGTTATATTCTAATATGGTTCATATTAATCATACGCACAATATTCCTATGAGCTATTTCAGAATATAATTGAAAATTGTAAGAGGAATACAAATATCGAATTGGACAAAAGGAATTGTACACGAAAGCCAAACAATTTTTGTGTTGTGTCAACTCTTCCAAAATTAATTGCGGAATCACTCGAAGGTACTTGTAAGTATAAATATGACAATTTGTGCTAAACTATAATACAATTAATGTTAATCATACGCACGCCAGGCTAATAAGAAAGTCAAAGGATATTATAGAAAACCGTAGGAAGAATACACTGAGTGCAGAAAAGGAATTGTAGACAAAAGTAAAACAATTCGCTTGCTGACTACATTTCTTTTAAATCGATTGCGAAATCACTCGAAGGTCCTTTTGAGGCTAAATGGTACGACAGAGCAAAATTAAAACATATGTTGGGAGAAAGCCGCCTAGAAAATTTAAAACACATGATAAATTTGTGATCCACAAACTTTAAATTTCTGAATTTTATGAAACTCAGATTTTACAGCGAGTCAAAGGTGTCAACAAAATATAAAGTGTTAAATCTAAATCAGCTAAAAACTGAAGCATATTTTTAGGAGATTTGTGAGTAGCACCAAAAGGCGTTTCCATGAACTGAATAGTCCGAGTAAAGTTTAGTATTTTGTTTGCTTTCGTTTCCCATACCAAATTATTGCGTCTTCGCTACAACACTAGCAAAAATGATGTAGCTACAATTTGCTCTCCCCCTTCTAGGAAAACGATCAGTCTACACAAAAACTCCACCTCATTCAAACACTTAATGGTGTCGAAACACAAGAACTTCTACTGTTATCGCAGTATCTTCATCGTGATTCCAATGAAGTTATTGTTCCTGGATTTAATGACAAAATGTACAATAATGATTTTGTTATAATTATGATTTTTTTGTGTTTATAAACAATAAAATACTTAATGCATAAAAAGGGAAGTGAAGTACAAAAGGAATAAAATGTGTAACAAATCGTTAAGATGGTTGTCAAGCAGTCTGCGGCGGAAACGGAAGTTAAATGTAGAATTTAATGTTATGTTCATAAACTCCACGAAGATAACAAAGTTGTATGGTGTGACGTATAAGTAATATTAAATTTATGTTATTTTGTTATTTTTGGGTATTTTAACTGTCTCGTGCTAAATAAAAGGAACGAAAAATGGATCATTTAAGCCATAAAAGACCTCTGCTAAAATGTAAATCGGTTAGATGATATAGTGCCTGTGCGATTGTTTGTTATTTTGTTCCAAAACTGTATATTTCATTTAATGGTGCCAAGAACTGTGGCCACAATATGTTATAGAAATCATTAGATATCTATCAATAAAGAATACAGAGAGTAGCCTGTCTGGAGATATAAATGTGTCAGTGGAACTCTTTTTTTGCATAAAGCCACCTAGACAGCCGGTGGTGGATACATTATTTATCTGCTACTTTTACTCGAGTATCATTAGGTTTCTCGATAGTTTTGCAGTTTTTGCTATATATACGCTAATTCGGTCAACCTGGCGTATGATTATTATTATTTAATTAATGCAGGTTGTATCAGTGATGAAATTCCAGCCACTGTGCCGTAGGATTGTTGTTATTTTAATATTAATTTTATATTTCGCAATAAAACAACAAGGTTTATTAGAGAAACAATATCACAAGCTTCTACATATTGAGTTGGAATGTAGATAAATATTATAAAATTAATATTAATCATACGTAAAGTTATTTAAACGATTCAGTACCCTTGAGAATGACCAGTAGTCTTAGAAGATTTAAATCTATGCGACTCGAAATTGAACATACTTTGGAGAATCTTCGGAAGCAATAGATATTATTATTATTATTTGTCTTTCCCAAATAGCTCCCAGACAGCCAGTGGTGGAGGAATTATTTATTTATCGTTAACTATCTCTTAACCTGTTATCTAGGTTTCTGGATAGTTTCGCAGTTTTTACTATATATACGTCAATTCAGTCAACATGACGTATGATTATTTTTATTTAATTAAGGTAGGTTGTATCAGTTATGCCAATCCCGCAGCTCAGATGTATGACTGTTGTTATTTTAATATTAATTTTGTATTTCGTAATAAAACAACAAGTTTTATTAGAGAAACAATATCACAGGCTTCAAGACCTTGAGTTCTTGCTGGCATATAAATAAATATTATACAATTAATGTTAATCATACGTAAAGTTATTTAAACGATTCAGTACCCTTCAGAATGACCAGTAGTCTTAGAAGATTTAAATCTATGCGACTCGAATTGGAACATACTTTGGAGATTCTTCGGAAGCAATAGATATTATTATTATTATTTGTCTTAGATTAGCTTCCAGACAGCCAGTGGTGGAGGAAATATTTATTTATCGTTACCTATCTCTTACTTTGGGGCGATATTGCATTAATAAGGCTAGAATGTTATAATTTTAACCTGTTATCTAGGTTTCTGGATAGTTATGCAGTTTTTACTATATACACGCTTATTCGGTCAAAATGACGTATGATTATTGTTATTTAATTAAAGCAGGTTGTAACAGTTATGGAAATCCAGCCACTATGTCGAATGATTGTTGTTATTTTAATATTAATTTTATATTTCGTAATTAAACAATAAGTTTTATTCGAGAAGCAATATCACAGGCTTCCAGATCTTGGGTTCTTGCTGGCATACAAATAAATATTATACAATTAAAATTGCCCATACGTAAAGTTGTTTAAAGTTTTTATACCCTTAGGAATGACCAAATGTCTTAGAAGATTTAAATTTATGCCACCAAAATTAGAACGTACTTTGGATGGTTTGGAGGAATGTTATTATTATTTGTCTTAGATTACTGACCTGCCCTATCGCTTGGCCCGGTGTCCAAATAGCTGCCAGGCAGCCAGTGGTGGATAAATTATTTATCTGCTCCTTTTACTCGAGTATCGTTTGTGCCGTTATTGCCTTAATAAGACTAGAATGTTATCTTGTTATCTAGTTTAGAACTTGTTATCTAGTTTTCTGTATAGTCTGAAAGTCGTTGATATACGTACATAAATTCAGTCAAAATGACGTATGATTATTATTATTTAATTAATCCAGGTTGTATCAGTTATGCCAATCCATTCACTCTGGCGTATTATTGTTGTTATTTTAATATTTACTGATAAAACAACAATTTTTATTAGAGAAACAATATCACAGGCTTCAAGATCTTGAGTTCTTCCTGGCATATAAATAAATATTATACAATTAATGTTAATCATACGTAAAGTTGTTTAAAGGACTTAATACCCTTAAGAATGACCAGTAATCTTAGAAGATTTGAATGTCTGCGACTCGAATTGGAGCATACTTTGGACTCTTTGGAAGCAAAAGAGTCCCTACCTTAATAGTGGAAACTAGATTGTCATTTGTTGTCTTTTAGATTTACAGCATTAAAATTTTGAACTTTTAATATTACTTATACGTAAAGTTGTTTAAACGATTTAATACCCTTAATAATGACCAAAGATTTTAGAAAATTTAAATTTATGAGACTCGAATTGGAACATACTTTGGACTCTTTGGAGGCAATAAAGTCCCTACCTTAATAGTGGAAACTAGTATGTCAATTATATTACTCATACGTAAAGTTGTTTAAAGGACTTAATACCCTAAAGAATCACCAAAGATCTTAGAAGATTTATTTTTATGACACTCAAATTGGAACATACTTTGGATGCTTTGGAAGCAATAGAGTTCCTATCTTCCTAGTGGAAACTAGAATGTCATTTATTGTCTTAGATTGCCAGCATTAAATTGTTCAACTTTTAATATTACTCATACGCAAAGTTGTTTAAATGATTTAATACCCTTAAGGGTCACCAAAGGTCTTAGAAGATTTAAACTAATGCGACTCGAACTGGACATAATTTGGATGTTTTGGAAGCAATAGAGGCACTACCTTAATAGTGGAAAATAGGATGTCATTTACACTACTCATACGTAAAGTTGTTCAAAGGACTTAATACCCTAAAGAATCACCAAAGATATTAGAAGATTTATTTTTATGAGACTCGAACTGCAACACACTTTGGACTCTTTGGAAGCAATATAATCACTAACTTAATACTGGCAACAACGATCTCCTTGGTTGTGCTAGATTGACAGCATTAAATTGTTGCACGTTTTAAGAAAATATACCATGGCTTGATGCTTAAGTTCATTGAATATTTTTAGGTAGGATATAATCGATGCAAGCCAAGTCCTTTAAAATGCGTTTCAATCAGTTTGCATGTGATATTTTCGCCTTAGTAAGAGATCTCTAGGCACAATTTCCCTTGGTTAGTTTGTCACCCAGTTTCAAGTATATTATCTGATTTTTTATCATTCACCTTTAAGTGTTCAGAGCCTTTTCAATTTCGTTCTGAATTACTTACTATAGGGTGCTACTTAAAATCAATCTACTACAAGGATTTTATATAGAAATACAAATATTTGTACTATATCGGTGGTAGTGTGTGGTTGTGTCATTTGGTGTTGTTGTTTTTCGGTAACCATATGTTTATATGTTATTTATTACCACACATACATAATCCAATACATATACAAAGATAAAGATGGCTTTGTTACAGCTTTATAACTTATTTCATTTGTATTTGTCTTTTATTCTATTACATTCTTAACCACACAGACTTGCTTCAAATGGCCCTTGCTTACGTTTAAGATCTTTCTTTGCTTTCTTGCACTCTCTCTCTCTTCGTCTCTTTATCGTTAAGCCTAAGAATGCTGCTCTTTCTTTTACACACACACATGCCAAGGGAAAGGACAAACGTATTAAGGTTTTAATAAAAACGTAAAAATGCGATGTTGTCTATGTGATTATAAGGATATATATGCAGATGTGTTGGTTAAGTGTAGCATTTACTCACGTACAATCAACACATTTCTCCGTTATATATGTATGTATGTATGTGTGCGTGAGTAAATTTGTATGCCAGTGTTATTGTTGGTGTGTGCGCGCGTGTGTTATTACACTTACCAACACATACACATAACTCTTATCCTCGCATATGTGTAAACAATACACAGTACTTAACATTTATTTTTACTGTCAGGCAGTTTGTAGCTGAATTGCGAATTGCTGTCGCTGTTGGTGTTGCTGCTGATGCTGCTGCTGATGCTGCTGATGCTGCTGCTGCTGTTGCTGCTGCTGGTGGTACAAGCAACAACAAGTAATGTTGGTGGCGAGCTGGCTGTTGTACCAGTTGTTAGTCTACGTGCTGTTGTTGACGAAGGTTTTACAACATAACATCACAAACATATACACCTTAATAAGATTCCCCCACACTCTTTGCCAGCTTTTTTTTTATGGCTGTTGCAAAAAGGACTACAAAATCTCTGAAGGGTGCAAAGAAATGTGTAATCTAAACGCATGTATACTACATAAATATATAGGCCTTCATTTAAATATGTAAAGGTGTACATGTGCGTGTGTGTGTGTGTTTATATATACTTATATATATTTATATATATGTGTTTCCTTGTAAATGTATATTTAAGTACCTGCATATTTGTAGGCATCCTTCCTTAACTCATTCACATTTATTTTTTTACAATGTTACAGTTAAAAGTTTATTATATGGTTGTTGGATTTTAGATGTTAATTCCATTTTTTCTCTCTCGCATTTTGGCCTACTTTATACGCTTATACACAGCCATTCTTACAGCCTCACACATTCCTCAGTTACACATGTTAACTTTTTTTTTAAACATCTCCTTAAAGTTTATGAGTTGCCTCGACGTATATGATGATGTTTGTTATAAACTTTTTGATAAGGATTTTGTGGCATATGAATTTATTTTTCACTCTATCCCTCTCTTTTCAACTCTCTCTCTTTCTTGCACTCTTTATTATATTGGTTGCTCATAAGAAAAGTTAATAAAATTTAAATATAAGCACAATTACTTTTCTTTGCTTAGATTTGTGTTATTACAGTTTTGGTGCCCCATAACGTATGAGTAATAAAAATTAAATAACATTAATTAAACACGGATTATTCAACTAAGTAGTCGGGATTTCCCAAATTAAAACAGATGTTATACGTTCCAGCTAATCATACAGCACAAGGTCAACCTTTTGTTGCATATATTTCATATAACTCGTATTTTACGTATGAACAATGTTAATTTAAATATTGTTACGTATACGTAACCTGACCGACTGCTTTTTATGGTAGAAAATATTTTCCTCTTAACCGGCAAACCAAAAACCAGCCGAACTGCCTTTGATCGAAACCCGGATTTTGAGCCAAAAAGAGATATATTTAAAATTTTCTTTTTAATCTTAACCGAAACCGGCATCATTTGAAATTCGACTGATTCGAGATCTGTTCAAATATTTTGCCTACAACAGGCAGCTGAGTACGCCACTTTTTTGTCTCATTCGACGGGCAGAAAAACTAGATATATCAGAATAATATGAAGAAAAATGGACAAAAAACCTTGTCAAATTATTCCAGTTACTGACACATTTGAACAGATCTCTATAATGATGATGATGAAGGTCCTCTGATGATGAAAGTCACAAACTTCGAAATTTTTGCCTGACAAAATGAATTGAAAACCTGCTTATGTCTGCTGAAAATTTTATAAAGGGTCCGCCATCTAACTTTTTTTTCAACTAGTGCTTATTTCGTGAATGGTAACACTTAGCTCATGTCTGATATGACAGATAATTAGCTTTATCCTTCCGCTGAACGAATATGGTGGTGTATACGCCATTCAATGGCGATCGTTATCGCGCCATGTTGAACGAATTTTTGTTCACAAAAATTGAAGAGGAGGATATTGACAACATTTGGTTTCAACATGACGGCGCTACGTGCCACACAGCCGAAGCTACACTCGATGTTTTGCGACCTGTTTTTGAAGATCGCATTATTAGCCGCAGAGCTGATGTCGTTTGGCCACCTCGGAGCTGCGATTTGATACCGTTGGACTATTATTTGGGAGGTGCCCTCAAAGATAAGTGCCGACAAGCCAGAGACAATTGACGCTTTAAAGGAAAATATTCGTGAAGCCATTGGTGAAATACAGCTGCACACAATCGATAATGTGCCAAAAAATTGGAATATTCGTGAAGCCATTGGTGAAATACAGCTGCACACAATCGATAATGTGCTTAAAAATTGGACCGATCGTGTAGGCTACTGCATGGCCAGCCGAGGCAGCCATTTGAATGAAATTATTTTCCATTATTAACCGGAACGATTGTACTTTCAAATAAAAAAAGAAATTTGAGAAACTATTCAGTAGTTTTTTTTTTATAGCATTTTCCGAAAAAAAAAAGTTATTTGGCGGACCCTTTATTTCATATAATTCCATTTTACGTATGAACAATATTAATTTAAATATTGTTACGTATACGTAACCTGAAGGACTGCTTTTGATAGTAAAGCGGGATTTTGACCCAAAAAAGCGGGATATTTTAAGAAATATTTTCCTCTTAACAGGAAAACCGAAAATCACCCGAACTGCTTTTGATCAAAACCCGGATTTTGTCCACAAAAACTGGGATATTTTAAGAAATTCTTTTAATCTTAACCGAAACCAGCATCATTTGAAGTTCGACTGATTCGAGATCTGTTCAAATATTTTGCCTATAACAGGCAGCTGATTACGCCACTTTTTTGATTGGGGAGAAAATCTAGATTTATCAGATTAATATGAAGGAAAATAGACAAAAAAAAACCCTATCAAATTATTCCAGTTACTGGCACATTTGAACAGATGTCACAACCCTATAATGATGACGATGAAGGTCCTCTGATGATGTCACAAACTTCGAAACTTCTGTCTAACAATATGAACTGAAATCCTGCTTGTGGCTGTTGAAAGTGTTATATTATAAAAAACCAACCCGTAACAAACATAGTTTTTGACTATATATTCTTTATATATGACCACGCGCCTTTGTGCAATCCCGCCCATATTTGCAGCAGATCTTAGAATATGTAAACGCAACCAACATACCCAACTTTGTTTAAATACCATTAACAGGAGCAGAAATAATCGATTTTTAATTTGTGATTTGTATGGGAGGTACCACGCCCCTTGGACCAATCCCGCCCATATTTTGATAGTTAATTTTCAGCTTGATTGGATCACGGGAAAAGCGTTAAAAATCAATCCAAAGTTTTTTCGGTGCAAGAGTGGACATTGATAGCAGAGGTGCTCCACTGTCTCAATCTCTTCCTGCTAAGGGCATGCATACCTACCAATATCGGGCCCCCGAGTTACCACGTTCTCCTACAGGACAGGACTGGACATTAACAGCAGAAATGCTCCCCTGTCTCAACCTATTTCTCGTCCTCAAATAAGAAGTTGTCCTTTTCGGTAGTCAAATGGCCTGTGAAGCCGCGTACATCACAGTGTCCCGTCGCTTTTGTCATTTGTAGAAGATGTTTGGTTCTACTCTCATCCAGTTTAGGCCAGATCTCCCTAGATATCCTACAGTCCGATATCCGCGACCAGTAGGATTTGGTAGCGCATCGGGTCCATTTGTCAATCAGTCCATACAGCAACGAGATCGAGGGGTTAGTAGGCGCCAACAAGGACCGATCCACACTTGAACAGCCTATTTTCGCAAGAGAGGTCGCCATATCGTACCCAGTATTGACACTCTGTCTAGGAATCCAGCAGAGTCTGACTGTGTAAAGAGTCACTGAGGCTAAAGCTTGAATGCATTCATAGACCACTCTCGATTTGCACAGATTAGGACAAGACTGGACACTGACAGTAGAGGTGCTCCATTGTCTCAATCTCTTCCTCGTCCTTACATAAGCAGTAGTAGTTGTCTCTTCCGGTAGTGAAACAGCCTGTGAATCCGCGTACATCAGAGTGTCCCATCGCAACACTAATGAAGAGTCGCAAGTCCGCTTTTATACTTTGTAGAAGACGTTTCGTTCTACTCCCATTAAGTTTTGGCCAGATATCCTTAGATATCCTGCAGTCCAATCTCCTCGACCAGTAGGATTTGGTAGCGCATCGGGCCCATTTGTCAATTAGTCCATACAAGAACGTTTACCATTTGTAGAAGATGTTTCGTTCGATTTTCATCGAGTTTAGGCCAGATCTCCCTAGACACCCTACAGTCCGATCTCCTCGACCAGTAGTATTTGGTCAATCAGTCCATACAGGAACAAGATTGGGGGTCTAGTAGGAGCCAACAAGAACCGATCCGCACTTGAACAGCCTATTTTCGCAAGACAGTCCGCCATATTGTTCCCGGTAATGACACTGTGGCTATTAATCCAGCAGAGTCTTACTCTATAGGGAGTCACTTAGGCTAGAGCTTGAATGCACTCATAGAATACTCTCGAGGTGCACAGATTTGGGCTGATCGCATTGAGAGCTGTCTTGCTGTCCACAATTTTATCACAGTGTCACTAGTGGTTAATGGATTCAGCTTGTGAATCTCATCTACCGCAGTCGTGATCGCAAGAATTTCGGCCTGAAAAACACTAGAATTTATATCCAGTCCAAGGGATAGACGTATTTGGAGGTCTTGGATTCTACCCTAGAGTAAGGTCTTATCCAATCTAAGGAATAGCGATTTTCTAAATTCAGGAGAATCTCCAGCTTTATTACAACTTGGGGCTTCTTCACATTCAAGCCATTCAGAGGATCTTTGCAGCTCTGATTCCGTCTGATGCGTCCCATAATTGTCTGTGGATTATTTTAGCCCATTTTTGAAACTCGGCCTTTCATGTTTTCCTCATTCTCAGTTCGCTGCTTGGAGCCTCTCTGTCTAGTCAGGTTAAGTTCTACGTAGTTTCCAAAAATGCCTTGACGATCCGGAGTTCCTACGATACCAAGGATGCTAGCGGTGGAGTAGTTATACAAATTTTATAAAATATCCTATTTAAAGCAAAAATTTGTACTACATTTGAATCAAAATTTCAAACTAAACTGGACTACGGTTGTTAGGTAAACTTAGGGAGACAATTTTTCCAAGTGCATCAGTATTTCTAGCATCATCAACCATTTGGCTTCTTCCCATTCGGGATTCTGACATGAAATTTGCTGTTGTGATGCCACCTAAAATCATCTGTGGGTCATGGGTGCTTATTATTGAAGTTGTAGAAATTGTTCCTTATTATAAAGCCCCCTCTCTAGCCAGCTGATTTGCCGTACTGTTTTTCCAGATGTCCAAATAGCTCCGAGGCAAGCCAGTGGTGGAGAAATTGTAGATCTGCTTCTTACACACGAGTATCATTAACGATCTCACATTTTTGTGGCGACACTGGGTTAATCGCGCTTTCCTATCAGTGATTAGATTCACATTTATGCGTCCATCTTCAGTGATTAGTCACTTTAGGAATTCGATGATGGACTCAATATTTGCTGGAAACACCATCTTTAGATGAGGGAGGTAAAAATGGGTTTTAGTATTTCTGTCACCTGTAAATAGTTCTATTCACATTCTCCCATTCGTCCTACAACGGCGAGTATTGAAGAGGATTCCTTGCTCGCTATCGACGGTAAAAAGACTTTGTGACATTCTCCCCTCCTTCCTAGATCCGTGGGTATAGCAGTGGATTCCTTGCTCGCAGTCGAGGCAACTGTTTTGTCGTATAAGTTATATGTGTATCGGAACGTTAAATAATATAACGTATACGCCGAGAAGAATTCTGGTCGTACATAAACAGAATATTAATCACCATCTCCGGTTTTGCTAACGTTAGAACGAACTAGCGGTTATAGCTGCCTGTTTCTATAGAATTTGAAGGATTTAATTGTAGTTTAGTTCTAACCCGACGTAGTGCTAATGACAATAGGAAAATTAATATTAAGTATACGTCGTAAATAAATTCCAGGATTTTAACCAGCAGTACGTATGATTTATATTAAATTTAAAAATATAACAAGGAATCGGTTCGATAAAAGTATAAGGCACTCTCAGTAAATCTAAAGAAAGCGCAAGGCTCTTTGATTGTTAAAAGCTCGTCCCTACCAATACATGGGATGTAATAGAAAAGTAGGTATACACGGAGAAGAATACCACTCATTCCTATGTATGTTAATCGTTATTAATTAAATATTTATTAATTAAAATATTATTGCGCCTTGGAAAAGTTCAAGAATTTGGTTCACCATTATAACATTGCGTATGAGTTATATAAAATTAAATAATATTACGTATTCGCTGATAATAACACCACACCTACGTATAAACAATATTATTTGAAATATTATTGCGAACACGTTGAGAAAATATTCTAAAATTGTATATTTGCGTTGGAAACCACTTCAGACAATTGCTCGTAATCAAGGAGAAGGTCGAAAACGGAATGACCTTTAATTTTATCGCGTTGCTAGCATCAAATTGTAATACATGAAATGTAAATATAAATCAGGCATTTTATTACTTAGAAATAACCTGAGCCAGTTTTGAATTTAAAGAGCGATTTCGTTAGTTTTTAGTTAATGTATGAGAAGTTCATACTCCAAGCTTACAAACCCATTTAACGATTAACCTAAATTAACGTATAAGTAACAATAATTCAAGTAGTTAACCAAACACTCCTTAATCGTTAATATTGTTGAATGTCTTATGCACTGACTCCAAAAAATCTTCATTGTGGCCTGATTTTTATAAAGATACTGTGTTAAAATCCACTTAGGATTTGCTCTAATATAATCTAATAATCCACTTAGTTATTTCTCTAATAAAAACCATTTAGAGACTACGACGTATACGTGATATTAATGCTATATAAATAATTTTCAACGTTTGACACAGTAGGCATGAAGCATTTAGTTTTACCTGCCAACATTTCGGTTTTAGCCATAGAATTTACGATGCAGCTTCTATGTACGATTACACCACGTCATATACTTTATGGTATTTGAAATAATATTAAGTATACGCCACCTCGTTAATTTTGTGTGTTTTTCGAAATTCGTGTCTGGTTCTTAGTGTAAAGTGAGTCGATCTATGTAATGACACGTTTTTGCTTTCGTTTAAGTAAAGTTTCTTTAATTAATATGAATTATACGTTAAGGTATTGAATTGAAGTGGCACATTTCTTATACAGTTTCCCAAGGGGTAATCGCATGAAATCAACACCTTATAATATTGATGTAACTATAAAAATGCTTAAATTTTAATATATAGTAATCACCTAACATCCAATAACATTTTGTGGATTTTCTTAACCGTGTGTGGCGTGGACACCTCAATTGGTCGACCAGTATGGTGTTCGGCTTGTCAGCTCGTACGGCCTCGTTTAAGCTCTGCTACCCAACATTTTACAGTCGTAAACGAAAGAGCAGATTCCCCTAGAGTAGAGTCTGGATCGGCTCTAATATTGCTTGGACTGGGACCTTTCAAATGGAAATATGTAACTACAAAACGGTGACCAATTTTTTTCCATATTTACAAATTCACTGAGAGTCCGTTACTTTTGATGGCTCAAATAAAAATACTAAACAACCTGGCGCCTTGAAACTTAAAACATATGTTTCATAAGGTTGCCACTTTTCAGCAAACTACTGGCATCATCTATACCCCAGGTCGGCTAGTTTTGGGACCGCCTTCGTAATTGAATTGAATTCGGCCACTGTCGCGTATAATTGATATTATTATAAAACAATTAACAGATTTCTCTATAATACTATTTATAAATAATATATTTTTAAATAGCTCGACTTTAATTATATATTTGGAATATTTTTTAGTAGCCAACTATTTTTAGAATTTGTTCTTACCCCTAGCAACGTTAAGATTTTCATAATCTGTAAATCTCTTAGCAATAAAGTAGTTTTTTTTATCACAACTTTTTAAATTCCCAATAAGTGTCTAAGGTCTTTAGCTTAGCCAGCAGCGATAGGGAAGAGATGAGGAAGGATATAAAAACTAGGAAGCAAAAGCTTAATTCGCTTATGTAATATATATATGTATGTTAACTGGAATAACCACAAACATTATAATCATTGGCAGCAACAACTATAAGGACATAATATTATAATTTACATGAACACATACATTTAGCAGTGGAAAACTATTTGCGACTGCTACGATGAGTAGTAGCGAATAAGGACTATTAGGACTCTTCTATGACTATTGCGAGGTTGTTTTTTATGCTTTAGAAGACGCTGCCTTTCACAATAATGTTTGTGGTGATAACGAGAATTTGGTTTATAATGCATTTGCTCGTAAATCAAGCATTTAGATTGATAGACATAATTGTTGCCTCTCTGTTTCCGTTATTTCCTAGTTTTTCCGGTGAATCCATAAACTGCGAATACAACAAATGCAAAAGCTGATTTAATGTACAACTACTATATGTATTTTTTCATTCCAGGCTGCTTCACCACGTTGGGAACCACAAATTGCAGTGCTATGTGAAGCCGGTCAAGTTTATCAACCTCAATATCTCTCCGAAGAGGGACGCTGGGTAACAGATTTGAATAAGAAATCAACGGGCGCAACATGTCTGCGTGATAAACTCGATTTGTTGGATTATTGTAAAAAGGTAAGTCCGTCCCATCCTGGAAAATGTTTGTAGCTGCATGTGTATGTACTTATATATATGGTCCCAAAGATTAAAGTTAAGAGCATGAAGGACCTAAGAGCAAAAGCAGATTATTTTCCCCAGTAATAGCAAAGGTACGAATAATACAAGTACAAAATGATTGTACAGAATAATGGTACAGTAAAAGCAGGAATCTAGTTAAACTTGGGTGGATATTTTATGCCACAAATTACTTTATGACTTTTACAAGATGGTAAAATGAAAGGAAAGAAAACCACAGAAACCTACAAACATTTTGCAGAAAGTATAATAGTACTGTTGAAAACTTTCCCCCCAATATACCAGCAAAGTACATAAACCCAGCACACACACACACAGAGTACGCACACACGTAAACTATTTCGCCTTATGCTACTTCCGTTTCCTTTCGTTTCCTATTATTTGTATTATTCCATATATAAACATAGTAGCAACAGCAAACTATATACTACATTGGTGTGCGTGCTTGAACCCAAAGTTAAGAAGATTATGCGGTTTGGTTATCGCAGCTACAGAATCATATCGTATTACATTTATATCTCGGACAACTACAGCAACACTAAAACACCAAAGTCCATACGGGGTTCTGTTGATGCAATGCACTAGATGACTACACGTCCGTCTACTTTGTATACATATACATATACGTCCCTTTACAAACTGTTGAAAATTGTTATTGTCGTTGTACAATTTGTATTACTTTTGGATTTTCTCTTTGCTTAAATAAACTCCGGACTGAGGTCAAAAGTATACAGTTTAATAAACATTTTGTGGTCAAACTCGGCATAGTATGTAAAACAATGAACCTCAAGTCGTAGCAATGTGATGAAGAATGAAACAGATGGTACAGCAGATTGTCTAAGGTAATGTGGTGCATATTGGGATACGAATTTGTTACTGAAATTAAAATCTAGATTCAATTTGCTTAGGTCTATATTTAAGTCAACATCAATATGGAAAAATAAATAATATTAGTCATACGTAAAGGTGAGCATCTTTACGTATGATTAATATTAATAAAGGCGTTACGGTAGATCCCGTATAACATTTCCAAATGTTATGACAGTACGCAATCCAAATTATGTGGAAACGGCAGTGTAAATGTCATTGACTAAAGCAAAATTTTATACATATGTTTATAAAAAGGACATCAAGGATTCATAACAGAATGACGCCTTCCTTATTTTCTTTACACATTGCCTGAGGAAATATAGCAATCATAACAACAATATACGGCCGAAAAATATAAACAAGTGGTGTCCTATTACATACCATGAAGGAAAGGGGGGGAAAACCTCTCACAGTTTTATACTCCTAGATTGGGACCTGCGGTTTTTCACTGGTTCCGACGGGTATTTTTTGAGAAGCTATTCGATAGTGTCGCTATCACTATGGGAGGTGACCGCCACCAATAGAAATTTAAGGTGGGATCTAATAATAACCATTGCACCACCGACAACTGAAAAATATATTGTCACACAATTGCCACAATTTTCTGTTCAATTTCACGCTATTGCTCAATTCTTTTATAAGAGCTGGTTAGTTTTTTTTGCAAAATAAAACTTGGACTTCATTTACGTATGATTCATATTAATATGGAAGTCATCACAGTTTCTCCATTATATCTCTGAGGATTTGCAGCAAGCTTGAAGACAGGATGCCGACATGAAAAATTGTATACGCAGAATATAGATAATATTTTCCTAGTTTTCTGTTTGAGCCAATATTAACATTAATTTGCTGTGAGGAATATAAATCGGCCAATCTTTCCTGTGAAAATATAAATTGTTATGTAGCTAAAACAGGATATGTTAGACAAGTACCACAATAGTCTGGATTTTGTTACAGTATGGACATTATATATCCATTCCCTGAGGAATGTGACTGACCGTAAAACAGCTCAGCTGGATTATTACCACGTCATCCGCATACGCCACGGTTTTGATCCTCATATTGCCCAATGTTAGTACTATTTTGTTGATCACGAGAAACGAAAGTAGAAGAGAGATGACTCCACCCTGAGGAGTTTCCCTATTCATTCGCTTTTGCCCATAGAGGCGTTGACAATTCTGCTCTGTAGCATTGTCACTATCCAATTCTTGAGGAATGTTACCACGCCTAGATCTTCCAGTAATTCTTCTATAGCCGCTTAGCCCATATTATTGACTGCTCCCTCTATATCCAAGAAGGCCGCGAGGGTATATTGTTTGTGTTCTAAGAACCTCTCAATAGTTCTGACGACTTCCTGCAGGGCTGTATCGGTTGAGCAGCCTTTTAGATATGCATGTTGGTTTCATGCATCCATCCATTTTGCGGATGTATGCGTCAATTAGCCATTTAAGCATTTTCAGAAGCGATGAGAGGCTGATCGGTCTGAAATCCTTTGGGCTCTCATGACTCCGTCTTCCCGCCTTGGGGATGAAAACCACTCTTACCTGGCTCCAAGTCTTTGGTAAGTAGTTAAGAGTCAAGGAAGATCGGAATATGATACACAGCCACGGCTTAATTTCGTATAATACCATCTAGACCCGGAGATTTGGTGGATGGTAAGGAGCTATTGATAGGCCAGGATATCTTGTCTGGACTGATTATATCCTCTATATCGTCAGTATATGAAAATTGAGTTGATAATGTTCGGACGTCCCTGGGTATCTACTGGCAGCCCGGGAAGTGTGTTTTCAAGAGTATCTCTAGCGATTCAACTGAGCTACTTGACCATATCCCGTTATCCGTCCTCACCTAGATAGGATTTGAGTGCCCTTGGTCATTATATTTAGTCTAGCTGTATCCTTTGTCTTCTCCATCGATCCACAGAACTCTGACCAGGATCGTGTTTTTGCTGTGGCTATTGCTTTCTTATACTCTTTAAGTTTATTCTTATACGGCTGTCAGGATCCACTTCTATAGCTTGCATTGGAAGCTAAGTTGTGGGCAGAGAAAAATGTTTAAATTGGGGTATGCAATTAGACATGATCTTGACTTAATATTGTTTTTTATATAGAGGGTTCTGTAACCATTACCATGGAACCCTCTCACCACCTTGTCTAATACGTAGGTTGTATGGATGATGCCTAGGTCTCGATCCTCTTCAACTAGAAGGATTTGCCGGTTATTTGAGGCGATACGGAAGTGGATGTGATGTGATGAAGTGGATGGCCCCTCCAGCTGCATCTGGTCAAGCCTAGTCAGCTAGTGCAAAGGACATTCAAGCATAATTCCATTACATTTTATTTAATTTCTTAACAACCCTAATTTGCTGTAGAGGAAATCTTAAAGTTTTCGTAAAAAACATGTGTGGAAATCTTGACGTATGATTAATATTAATACGGAAATGACTATAGCTCCTAGATTATACATCTAAAAGTTTTGCCAGTGAATGAGGAAAATTATAGAAACAGCAGTCAAAACATCAGTGTGAAACAAATATCACATGAATATAAGTTGTATTGTAGAAAGGACGTCATACTAGTTTTCTCTGAGACAATATAGGGCCAATTATACTTTATCCCTACTGGCAAAGATATCACGAGAAAGTTTCTCAAAATCTTCTGTTCAATCGCGAACTGTAAAGTTACCCTCCCGAACGCATGATTAATATTAATAGGAGGGAAACTGTGGTCCCCCGTTTACAAATCTAAGAATTCTTCGAGTTAATAAATACTAAATGTTAAAAACGAAAGTCAAAATGTAAGTCGGATAGTCTGATGTAGCATACAAAACTGCACAATATTCTACACGGTACCTGGAGTGAAGTAAGACAAATTGGTTCACCATGACGTATGATTAATTTTAATATGGAGGGCGTAACGTTTCCTGCCTCAAAGAGTGTATTTAACAGTGTGTTCTAAGAGTGTTGATCAAAACTTTTAGAACTATGCAGAAAAGTTAGCCAAAACATGATATGTTAAACAATGCACCTAGTGTGCCGAAGGATCGGGTCAAACCTTGATGTTGCTGGAGACAAAATGTGGTCGCTAGTTATATTTTCTAATCTACAAATAGACTAAACCTGTGCTGCTGTCCATTACATTTCATACCAAACAAAATTTCTGAAGGTGTTCTCAGTGGTTCATAAAAGAACAACTTGTATAACTCAACGTATGATTAATACTAATGGGAAAGTCAATACAGTTCCTGTGTAAGATCTAAGAGGTTTGAAAAGGTATGACAAACACAGTGAATACAAAAACAATAGTTTCCTAATACATCTCATGAAAGTATTGGGATGATTGGCTTTCTAGTTTTGCACTCACTGACTGGGACCTACAGTCATACATAGATTCCGAACGATATTTTAAGAAGCTTTTTCATGGCTAAATTATCGGTAGTGTGAATCACAGTGAATCAAGGAATGCTAAACTGAGAAGATACATTATATTTATGATGCTTAATGAAATATAAACACAGTGAGTGGCAACATCCTTCCGTTCTTCGTTAAAGAGTAAATTGTATTACCTTTACTCCTCGTAAATGAAGTAAATTGTATTACCTTTACGTATGAGTAATAATAATATGAAAGTTATCATAGTTTCAACATCCTGCTATTGATATAATGGTCATGTTACTATTGTCTTAACTGATATTGAATTTAACATCAGTAGAAATATGCTTTAAGGAGAATCCTTGCCCTCCTCGCAAATGAAGTAAATTGTATTACGTTTACGTATAAGTAATAATAATATGAAAGTTATCATAGTTTCAACATCCTGCTATTGATATAATGATCATGTTACTATTGTCTTAACTGATATTGAATTTAACATCAGTAGAAATATGCTTTAGGGAGAATCCTTGCCCTCATAAATGAAGTAAATTGTATTACCTTTACGTATGAGTAATAATAGTATGAAAGTTATCATAGTTTCAACATCCTGCTATTGATAAAAGGATCATGTTACTATTGTCTTAACTGATATTGAATTTAACATCAGTAGAAATATGCTTTAAGGTGAATCCTTGCCCTCCCCGCAAATGAAGTAAATTGTATTACGTTTACGTATAAGTAATAATAATATGAAAGTTATCATAGTTTCAACATCCTGCTATTGATAAAATGATCAAGTTACTATTGTCTTAACTGATATTGAATTTTACATCAGTAGATATACACTTTAAGGAGAATCCTTCCGTTCCTCGTAAAAGAGTAAATTCGATTACCTTTACGTATGAGTGATAATAATATGAAAGTTATCATAGTTTCAACATCCTGCTATTGATAAAATGATCAAGTTACTATTGTCTTAACTGATATTGAATTTGATATCAATATAAACATATTTTAAGGAGAATCCTTCCGTCCCTCGTAAAAGAGACAATTTTATTACCTTTACGTATGAGTGATAATAATATGAAAGTTATCATAGGCTCTGTGTTATATGTATAGCTTAGTAAAACCATGTAGTAAAACCGAGGGCAAAAATCAACCAAAATATTAGCCATTTAACAAGTATCACATGAATCTGTATTATTTCTTAGAAATGGTTGTAATATTCATATTGATGAATTGAAATACAGATTTAGTAAAAACGACCTGCTGCTGAAAAAGGGATCCATGCATAATTATCTTAATGTATACTGAATTTGACCCCAATATAAATTTGTGAAATGGATATATGTATATCTATTTGTCGTAACAAAAATAATATTAAGCCACTCGAACGTATGATAAATAATAATATTGATTAGATTACGTTCTTCAAAAGTAACGATTTTTTGCCAATACAGGAAAAAAAGTATGACGAAACGATAGTTAAAACTTGAGTTATTTCAATGGTATTATATGAATATATGAAGAAAACAACATATTAATATTCCCTTAGGCAAAGTGTGATTCATAGTAATGTTTTCATATTGTGAGAGAGACCGAAAACAAGTTTCCCTAATTGTTACAGAATATCACAACATTACATGTGGTGTTTCTCATACAAATTAAACATCCTATCTTCACGTATGATTAATATTAATTTTCGTTTTTAAGATATTCTTCTCTTAAACAATACTACATTTGGAAATGAATGAAAAACTCTACAAAAATGGCACGTAATACATAACGACTGAAGGGTGTAGCGTGTAGCCAATGACAACTTGCTGACTTTCAAATACAAACATTGGTCACTTACTTTCTCGTAATCACTTCATTATGCATTACATGAGAGATTGGAGAGACCTTCTCATAACTTATGGCGTCGCTTCCAGTTTTTATATTCCTTAACTTTAAGTAAGAGAATTAACTATAATATTGCCAACAATGTTTTTACAAGGATAACGTTTAAACAATAAGTACTTCATTGTGTATGATTCGATCTGAAGTTATTTCTTAGAAGAATATTTTTCCATTTCTTGTCAGCTACACAGATCAGGGGTATTTTCTGCAATTTAAACAATCGCCATCAGAAAAAAGGTCTTCAATTTATGATCTGCTAAAGGGTTTGATGCTTTTATATTTTCCCCTGTATTATTTTAAAACTAAATCGTTTGTATCAGTATCTTTTTTGTATCAGTATCTGTTTGTACATAAGTCGACAGACATTACGTATGATTAATATTAATTAAAAGTTCTTTGAACAGTTTGCTGAATATATCAAACTATTTGAGGGTCTTGACAATTGGTAGGGAGTGTAACTATAATTTTTAGTGTAGACTTTCCAACCATCATCATATACATATGTATAAACTATCTATGTACACAATGTGATAAAGGGACGCAAACTTGCTCATGCATCCATCTTGTTGTGTTGTTTGCTTCCAGTTTTTATATTCACTATCTTTATGTAAGAGAATTAACTATAATATTGCCAACAATGTTTTTACAAGGATAACGTTTAAACAATAAGGACTTCATTGTGTATGATTTGATCTGAAGTTATTTCTTAGAAGAATATTTTTCCATTTCTTGTCAGCTACACAGACCAGGGGTTTTTTCTGCAATTAGAAAAAATGTAAACAGTCGCCATCAGAAAAAGGTATTCAATTACTCTGTTACAGAGTTTGATGTCTTCATATTTTCTCCTGTATTATTTTAGAACTAAATCGTTTGTATTAATATCGTATTGTATCAGTATCCGTTTGTACATAGTTCGGCGGCCATTGCGTATGATTAATATTAATTAAAAGGTATTTGAACAGTTGGCTGTATAAGCTAAAATATTTGAGGTTCTTGACACTTGGTTGGGAGTGAAAATATAACTTTCACTGTAGACTTTCCAACCAACATCATATTTGTATAAAATATCTATGAACACAACGTGTTAAAGAGACGCAAACTTGCATCCATCTTTTTCTTATGTCCTAAGGGAACATCATCAAGGAATCATACTAAGTCATGACAGTAACTTCTGAATAAATCTTCAAAATTCACCTAATCGAAACGTTATCCATTGACGATATGTTTTCTAAACAGCTTACTCTATGTCCTAGCCTTTGCCTTGGTCTTATTCCTCTTAATCGCTGTCCTTAAATCCCATTCGATTTCTCGCGTCTATAATTTTTTTTTGGTTCAGTTCCGCCCTCTTTTTATCTCTTCCAATTAGCAACATTTTATTTGGTCATTAAATAGAAATTGGCTCATAAGAATTGAGTGGCGTGGGAGAGTATTCAAATAATAGCAAAAACATTAGAAATACTGACTTCGTTTTAGCCCATTTTCTAGAATATTGCTTAGCAACTTTTGGAAGATGTATCTTATCGTTTTTTTTTTGCCTCAGCTAGTTAAACAATATGTAATGGCTAGAACTAAGTACAACTAGAACATCAGTTATTTTTTATGAACAAACTTTTCATAACTGCTGCAAGAAATACGAAAGTCATAAAGGACGAATAAGCTAAAGTAAAGAAACCCATGAGAGCGGGCAAAACAACAAAGTTTTCAAGGATTTCCACGAAACATATACAAAGGATACTACTTTGTTGCAGCAAAAAGGGAGAGACAACAACTTAAAGGAGGGAGGTAAAATATTTTATGGAAAATGTTTTCACACATTTGAGGGGGGGGGGGTCAACGATGGCGTTATAAAATTTAATTGGAAAGGAATTATAGGCAAATAATAGACAGTCGCACAGTCAGGAGTATATTGTAAATTATGTATGATTTTATTAAAAGAAAAATAATAAAGTCGATCGACTTTTATAAGATTTACAAGGACCTATCAATCTCACACAATTAATTGAGATATTTCGTTAATAGTTTTAATATTGAAATTTCACAATACATTTCAATGCCTTTTCAATGGCTTTTCAATTCCATTCTATTACTTCCAACTACCTTGAGACGTATAATTGTTATTAATCCCTGTCTCTATAATTAAATATTAATCATACGTTAGTGTCACCTTGCAATTGGTGTGACAGGAGTAATATAGAAAAACCATTCAGGAAAATACTTAGGCATATGCATGTTAATATTAGTTAATATTAATTAATTATTAATTAAATATTAATCATACGTCGTGGGTAACCTGATAAAAATGTCAAATGTTATGAAGACAAATACCTAATGAATAATGCAAAGTTCCTATTTACATAATACATTCATACTGCCCACCAATATGTACATGTCGAAACGAGAAACCATTTTTATTTGTGTAAGGGAATTAATATTAATCATACGTTGCGTGCAAAGAGGATATGTATATGATTTTAGCAGAAAAGAGAATAAAGAAAAAGCCTGCTGTCAAAATGTCGACATTTCTTTTGTGAAAATTGCGGTCGTGGTAAAAAGTTTGACATATACAGCTTTGCAGTGTCTGCAGTAAGCATTTGTTTAGGATTATACATTTTGCCACAACTACAGATCCATGAATGTTGTCAAGGAAACCATTATCCTGGAATGAATGGACAGTTAGCACAGGAATTTTATGTAAATGCTTATTGTCTCCTTTTGAGCTTACTTCAGCAGTTATTATTGCAAAAGGTACATCCAGGAGAGCACCAAAGATTCTCTAGAGAGCCAGATTGGATTTAGCTTGGTAATTCTTGACATTTGTGCACGTTACAGAAACCTATCCACCATAACCTGTTTCGCGGCAACTCACCAACTACTTCCTAAATTCGTCTTACCAGTTAGCTGGTTACTAGTGCGTATAAGTACCAGTAATTAAACATGTCGTATGATTACTATTATTAAAGGTTGTTCCTTTATTAATAGTACGAGATGTTCAATAAATCACACACTATATATTATTAACACTGCTGTTTCGAACAAATTGTCAGATATTCCTCGAGCATAAAGCCCAAATCAGCACCCATACTTACTGACATTTTTATACCAGACTAAAGAACAAACATGAGTTTAAATTATATTTTTCATTTAAAATAAAGCATATATGTATATGTGTTTACATGTGTTGCTGCAGCGCAAACCCAATGAACTCTTTTGAATGAAGAGACTAAAAGCTTTCAGCAAAAACTGCTAGTAGTTTGCTGCGTTCGAACTCTTCAAGAATATTTCGTCATGTTATACTAAACCTTAGCGTATCCCTTTAAAAAAGGGCGCTACGAATAAGTTTGTTATTCTACATATAAATGTTTATTCCTCTTAACGTAAACCTTATCGCAATCGTTGTAAAACTTGTATTTGAACTCGTTTCCGTCGATATTAATAATATTAATATTAATCATACGCGTGAATATGAGCTGGCAGATCGACAGATATCCCATAAAGCAGTTACATTTTTAGAGAGGATAATTCAGCCCAGACTCTCATACAATCGCAAGAGAGAAAAATACTCCGAAAAATGTATGTCTCTATAGTCCATAACGACGAGTATCGGCGACGTATAAACCATGAGCTGTATGAGCTTTATCCCGAAATTGACATAGTTAAGCGGATCAAAATAACACGATTGCGCTGGCTAGGCCATGTTAGTAGAATGGATGAAGACGAACCAGCATGAAAGGTGTTCGAAATCGAACTCGAAGGAAGACGAAAAATAGGAAGATCGAGACTCCGCTGGAGAGATCACGTTGACGAATCCCTGCGTATACTTGGTATTGCCAACTGGAGCGATAAAGCAAAAGATCGAACTGGTTGGTGAAATATGTCATCTTCGTTCTGTAAGGTCCGTGACCCCTGGGGTTGCTTGAGACCGGAAAAGTAATTGAGCCCAGAGCTATAGAATAAAAGTTCATTTTGGCTTATGTTTTTATGCTATTTTTATCACTAATTTCAATCTGTCGATTTAAGTAGTTACAATGACAATTAAAAAGCAGCCTCTGTATTAATATTAATCATACGTAACCGTGGTGACATTTCAAATATACAGATTAACACTCAATTCTTATGAATACTATCTGATTGGAAATTCTATAGGTATTAAGATCTTCAGAGCGATATTTAGATTAATATTAATCATACGCAGTAGCGGCTGGAACCAGAGTAATTTATCTCGCAATATTAATCATACGCAACAGTGGTTGGAATCAGAGGTATATAGTTAGAACAGATCCTACCCATATGCCAAAGTTGGTATTGTCTTGTTGCAGATAAGTTTGCACTTTCAATATTTAGTGTATTTTTTCTGTGCAAGGGACATCTCTGAAATTTGACAGCTGTCACAATGTTTATTCCGATTATTAAAATTCGCCCGCTTTTTACCTTAGTATTCACAAACTTATAAATAAACATTAATCATACGTAACCGTGGTGGTATGTAAATTTACAGAATTCCAGTAAATTTTCAAGAAAAGGATGAGTGTATTTTCGTACCAAATAAGAAAGTTTGGACAATTGTTACATCCGATTTCAAAACAGAGGCATTATTGTTCCACCCTTTCTTGCATCTCCCCTTTACACTAACCTAACAAGGTTAATTAATAAAATTTTAATGTGATAGAATAGTTTTAATTGTATACTCGGAATAAGTTCAAATTTTTAACAAAAATTTTTAAAGATGAACTCTCGTTTTTCATAAAGTAATTAATTTGTGGCCGTCGGTGGTGCAATGGTAGTGTGCGCCGCCCTTGTGCATGAGGACGTGGGTTCGATCCCTGCTCTGATCACCTTAA
Source organism: Phaonia tiefii (assembly GCA_963931995.1). Classification (NCBI taxonomy): domain Eukaryota; kingdom Metazoa; phylum Arthropoda; class Insecta; order Diptera; family Muscidae; genus Phaonia; species Phaonia tiefii. The sequence continues at coordinate 23,441,245 of OZ008370.1, forward strand.
ATTACTTTCAACGCGTATCGAGTACCATGAAAAAGCTTCTCCAAATACCGTTCGGAACCGGTGTAAAATTGTAGGTCCCAATCAGTGTGTATAAAACTAGAACGCACACAGCCCAGTGGTTTGTGAGAAGCTCTTCCTAACCCCTTCATGGGATGTAATGGGAAACCAATTATATATTTTTAACTAATTTGGGAACTTTAGCGTATGATTAATATTAATAGGGAAGGCCTTAAATTTACTGTATTATATATCTACGGGTTTTGATAATAGTTGAGAACAAATGCAGAAACGGCAGCTAAAGCGTCAGTCGTTAAGGCAGTATCATATGAATATTTATTTCATTACCGAAAGGGCATCCTATTCACATTCCTTGAGACAAAAGTGGACCCAATCGAATGTGTCGCTAATAGCGAAGAGTTCGGAATGAAGTTGCTCTAATTATCTATCCAATGTCACTTTGTTACCAGATTCTTTTCAATCATACAACAAACTACAATGGTGTCCCATAACATCTCATGAAGCGATTGAGCAGAGCTTCTCACAATGATTTTTACACTCCTTGATTGGGACCTACAGTTTTACACCGGTTCCGAACGGTATTTTGAGAAGCTTTTTCATGGCTAAGTACTCGATACTGTCGCCATCACTAATCGAGGTGGCCGTCGTCGAAAGAAATGTAAGGTGGTCTGAGGAGGGATCGAACCCATGTTCTCATGTACAAGAGCCGCGCACACTAACCATTGCAACATCGATGGCCACTCATATATCATATACTTGCATAATTTCTAAATTTTTAAAATTTGCCTACCTTAACGCATGATTAATATTAATATAGGAAATTTTGTAAGCTCAACCACCTTAACACATGATTAATATTAATATGGGAGTCATTGTGGTTCTGCTGTACAAATCTAATGATTTCTGGACTCAATGAACTCCAGTATATAAAAAAATTTGAACCGAGTGAAGAAGTCATCAGAGACTATCACATAAATCTGTAAAATATCACACATGGAAAGGATATTGATGCAGCAGGAGACATTGAGTGATTCATAGTTCCGTTTTGCAGCTTAAAAATAGATCGAAACTGTGTTACCATTTTAAATTTTCGTTCAGAGAATTGAAAGTAAATATTACTTTTTACATCAGAGCATTTAAAGTCATGTATAAATTTAAAGTAAATAATATATTAAGGAATAATATCGGCGGAAAAATATTATTAATCATACGTGTACTAGGTCAGCGTTGAAATTGCATAAAAAAGGTGTCCCATAACATCCCATGAAGGGATTGGGGAGAGTTTCTCACAATCAGTGAAATGTGCACTTTGTAATTTCCCACTCACTGATTGGGACCTACAGTTTTACACCGGTTCCCAACGCTATTTTGAGAAGTTTTTCCATGGCTAAGTACTCGATAGTGTCGCCATCACTAAGCGAGGTGACCGTCCTCTTAAGAAATGTAAGGTGGTCTGAGCAGGGATCGAACCCACGTTCTCATGTACAAGAGCCGCGCACACTAACCATTGTACCACCGGTGGCCACTCATATATCATATATCATAATTTCGAAATTTTAAAATTTACCTACCTTAACGCATGATTAATATAGGAAATTTGTAAGCTTAACCACCTTAACGCATGATTAATATTTATATGGTAGTCATTGTGGTTCTGCTGTGCAAATCTAAGGATTTCTAGACTTAATGAAATCCAGTATACAAACAAATTCGAACCAAATGAAGAAGTCATCAGAGAGTATCACATAAATCTGTAAAATATCACACATAAAACAGGATATTGATGCAGCAGGAGACATTGAATGATTCATAGTTCCGTAGATCAAAACTGAGTTACCATTTGGATTTTCGTTCAGAGAATTTAAAGTAAATATAATTTTGTATATCGGAGAATTTAGAGTAATATTTACAGTTAAAGTAAATCGTATTTTAAGTAATAATATCTTCGGGAAAAAGGCGTTAATAACTAGCAAATTAATATTAATCATACGTATACTAGATCAGAGTTTAAATTTCGTAGTATCCGTATTAGTCATACGTATACTAGATCATCGTTTAAATTTCGTAGTATCCCTGAGTTTAAAAGAAAACAGGAATATAAATAAACTGCTTGATTTCAAAATTACTACTATGACATTCGTTTAAAAATATTATGGGTCCACATTTGCATATATCTCACCTTCTAACATACCTACTTAGGCTCATTGCTACAATCTAGGTAGCCCCAAAGGAAAATTACTGGAGCTGTAATATTTCCTTATCTGGGCGATCAATTCGGCGATCCGATTCTTCAAATTAACTGTTCACCGAATTGTGCTCACAATAATGACATGGTTTCCTTACATGTGGAAAGTAACGTCGTTTTGTTGATACCTGAAGTCGGCGGAATCAAGTGCTTCAATTTTAGGTAACACATAGTCCGTTCTAGTTGCCCATTAACGTGGGACATTCACAGTTGAGTTGGGTTCAGCTCCTTTTTGGAAAAAGCTAAAGATGGATGTTTTCACCAGCGCTAAACCACATCCAAACATTGTTTTGCCTGGATGTAATGGCACACCTAGAACATATTTGGTTTGCTGTTCAACCTAGATACATACATTTTGATTATTACCCTATCGATTAGGCCACAACTGGGACATATGGCTAAACAAAAGTTAGGTGGAAACGGTGGACCTTCTTCAAGCTCTATGCTGTGCCGAGATAAGTCTTCCCATGATGAATTATCAAAATCTACTGAACCAAAATGCCTTGGAAAAAGTACCAGTAAATGAATCGCACATATATTGATACATATATACATAAGATCCTGGGTTCGAACTCTGCTATAACCACCTTACAATTTCTTTCGGCCGCGGTCACCTCGCATAGTGACGGCGACACTATCGAGTATCTAGCCATGAAAAAGCGTCTCAAATTACCGTTCGGAATCGGTGTAAAACTGTAGGTCCCAAGCAGTGAGTGAAAACTGGAAAGCGCACAGCTCAGTGATTGTGAGAAGTTCTCCCCTGTCCCTTCGTGGGATGTAATGGTAAACCATTTACATTTTATTTAATGAATCATCAGCTGAAGCCGAATAATTATAATATTTCGTGAAAAACGGCAATTTTTTAAAACTTCGGGGCTCTTTCGGCACGGGAAGCCATAGTCCGATTGAACTGAAACGTTTGCAATTGTTTACTAAATGGAATAATTCAAGACGTGAATTATCAAGACGTGAGCACCTATAAAAATCGAAAAACTATTTTGAAAAATCACCTTAGGCTGTATGTTAGTTTAGACATCATGATATCTACCAAGCTTCTATAAATGGCATTTTGTGGGTCACATTTTTCACGAGTTTTGTTAAATTTTTTTAAAAACGAATAGAACACTATACAAAATAACATAAGCAAACGATTTTTAAGTTGTTATTATAATTTTGTATATACTTAGAGAGATATAAAGCCATAAATTGAGCATCCTAATTAATATTAATCATACATCACAGTGGAAGGTGATTAAATTTCAAAAACACGCATAAATAAGTTCAATACCAATATTGATCATACGTCGCAGTGGCAGGTGATTAAATTTAATGTCATACGACAGAGAGGGTATATTTTTGTAACAAATGGTTTCAAACCAGAAAATATCTGTTACCAAATGGTGTAGCTTCAGTTCTCCATGAAATTGATCACAACTTAAAAAGGTGTTGTAGAATGACACAAGTTACATCTAGATCAAGTATTCGTTATTGATTACTTATCGATCCAATAATGGCCCTAGTGTAAAGCTGTCAGTCTCAATATTACGAATTATCCAGCTGTTTATAATGAATAATTCGAATTGACCTAAAGTATAAACAGATTTCGAATATACATTACAATTTCATTATACATTACATTATACATTACATTACACATCACATTATACATTACATTATACGTAACAAATGATAAAGCAGAAGGTCTACTTGTCTGGGTAAAAATTGTGCTCCAAGAGACGAATAAAAATAAAAAGTAAACACTGGAAAGGAATGACGTCGTCGTACGTACCCATCAATGTGTATCCATCACATGTATCTGATCCATGGAATGTAATTATACTTTACAAGTTTTCACAAAAATGTTTGCTGATCAACTGCCTGTGTGTTTAATGGTATTTATATATTTTCATTGAAACGTCCGTATGTTAAAAGGACATATGTGCATATAACAATATTGTCCTTAAACTGTTGTATAAATCAATAAAAACAACATTTCCACACATGTACACTTGATCATTTTCTGCACCATGGCAAGAAACAGAGAGGGACTGAAAAAAAATCGACCAATCTGCATAACAAAAACATTTATCCTTTATAAAATATGATTATATGTATTAGTATGTATGTATGAGCCACACAGCACACACATGCCACGCAGTGAACTTGAGTGTGTGTGTGTAATAAATGAATAATGTAACATGTTACACATGATATACAGGTACAAGTGCTATACAAACAAACGCATACATAGACAATACCCAGCAACTCAATCTCTCAGTGTCAAATAACTAGAGTGCGAGATTATGTTAGTGTGGGTAGAAAACTCGATACATAAGAGGCTTGAAGCATACAAGTTTATATGCGGGGATAAAGGTAACTTCCAATGACACACATGCGTGTAAGTCAGCACCTATTGCTTGCTAGATAAAAGTGTGAGTGTATTTAATGGTTCCTACATGCAGATATAAATCCGTTTTACACACACACCTACTGTCATAAATTCCAATTTTTTGGTTTAGGTTTGTATCGTTTGTTGTTATCAGAGCCGCATGCATTTTATTGCAATTTTATACATATTTATAAAAACCTTTCAATACTGTTTTTGTTTATTAAATGTCACAATTTGTAACCGGTCTAGGCTCAATTTATATACTATATGTTATGGTACTGCATGTTTAACCACAGATTTTAATTTAAAAGAAATCATGTAGTTTCAGGATTTTATTTTGTTTGGTAAAAATCACAAATGATGTGGATTTATTACATAATTTATTAAATTTAAATGGGTTTGTAAAACTAAAAACAATGTTCGGAAATTTAAGGGTTGTAACACAATATTTTTTTATGAAACCTGAAGAAACTAAACCATTGAAGTCGTACACTAAGTTTGTGAAATTTTTCATTATTTTTTATTTTTTATTACTTGAATTTCGGCCTATTTGGATATTAAAAGGTTTATTATTTATTTAGTTTTATTTGGCGTTCACTCCTTTAAGTGTCAGATTTTATTTGCTTCAATTTATGCCTTTAAATTGGGTGGCACTGAGCTTGCTAAAATAAGCTCAGAATCCCACCAAAATCTAAATCAAATAATTCTCCCAGGTCCCTAAGTATGTTGAATTTCATGGCAACTCTAGCGTATAATTAATATTAATTTAGTCATGCATTATGGATAATAGGTGAAAATTAAAAAATTTCAATTGAAATTATTTCTACATTAAACTCCAATTTATGCCATCCAATTGGACGGCACTTAGCTTGCTAAAATAGGTTCAAAATCCCGCCAACACCTAAATGAAATCATTCTCGCAGGTCCTTAAGTTTTTTGAATTTTATGGAAACTGTGGCGTATGATTAACATTAATTTAGTCATGCAATAAAATGAAGTATCCATTATGGATAATTTTTGAATATTAGACAATTTTAAATAAAATTATTTCTAAATTAAACTTGAATTTATGTCTTCAAATTGGGTAGGCATTTAGCTTCCAAAACGAAGCTCAGAATCCCACCAAAATTTAAATCAAATAATTCTCCCAGGACCCTAAGTATTTTGAATTTTATGGCAACTGTAGCGTATGATTAATATTAATTAAGTCATGAGTTGAAATTTAGGAAAATTTCAAATAAAATTATTCCTAAAGTAATCTTCAATTTATGCCTTCAAATTCGGTGGCACTTAACTTTCAAAAAGAAGCTCAAAATCCCACCAACATATAACTGAAATAATTCTCCCAGGTCCCTAAGTATGTTGAATTTTATGGCAACCCTAGCGTATGATTAATATTAATTTAGTCATGCATTGAAATTAACTGTCCATTATGGATAATAGGTGAAAATTAAAAAATTTCAATTGAAATTATTTCTAAATTAAACTCCAATTTATACCATCCAATTGGACGGCACTTAGCTTGCTAAAATAGGTTCAAAATCCCGCCAACACCTAAATGAAATCACTCTCGCAGGTCCTTAAGTTTTTTGAATTTTATGGAAACTGTGGCGTATGATTAATATTAATTTAGTCATGCAATAAAATGAAGTATCCATTATGGATAATTTTTGAATATTAGAAAATTTTAAATAAAATTATTTCTAAATTAAACTTCAATTTATGTCTTCAAATTGGTTGGAATATAGCTTTCAAAACGAAGCTCAGAATCCCACCAAAATTTAAATCAAATAATTCTCCCACGACCCTAAGTATTTTGAATTTTATGAGCTGAAATTTAGGAAAATTTCAAATAAAATTATTCCTAAAGTAATCTTCAATATATGCCTTCAAATTCGGTGGCACTTAGCTTTCAAAACGAAGCTCAAAATCCCACCAACATATAACTGAAATAATTCTCCCAGGTCCCTAAGTATGTTGAATTTTATGGCAACCCTAGCGTATGATTAATATTAATTTGGTTATGCGTTCCAATTAACTGCCCATTATGGATAATTGGTTAAAATTAGAAAATTTCCAATGAAATTATTTCTACATTAAACTCCAATTTAAGCCGTCAAATTGGGTGGAATGGAAAATGTAATTTATATAATATTATTACGCAAGGTCATAACATATGGTATGAGTAACATTGAATTTCATGCGAAATAATATGCATACGCTTCCAGAAACATTGCAAAATTCAAAACACTAATACGCCTAGTGTCAAATTTCTAATATAGTAAATACAGCATTGAACATCAATATTGAAAAACATAATATCTATCAACTTGATATCAGATTAATTTTTCATTTTAATTATTTACAATTTCCACGACTTTGTCTGGCATTAAGTAGGACTTGTGTACGATATTGTATATAACTACCAACAAAAATAGCCTGCTTAAGGAGATTTCGCATTTTGGTTTGCTAATGAAATCTGTTCACGTTTCAGCCTCATTATGAGTTTCCATGAACACAACATAATTCAACGTTATCAATGTCATTTATATGTAAATATAAGAAAACACTGCTCGACATTTTTTGTCGGGCATTTGCGTTTCAAATGTTTCCACTTCACTTTTGTACGTTTCAAATGACCTTCATGAGAAAAACACACTGGCATCTAAGTGTTTTTCTGCGTATGCACCTCAGTTTTAAGGCAAAAAAATCAGCTTAATTGAGAGCGAAACAACCTACAACGTGTGTTCTCGTTTTGCTTATAATTTATCTTTAATGAAGCAAAACTAAACCTTAAACAATCGAATTGTATAGAAGAATATGCCATGGGTTTTTTTTTAAGTTTAGTAGAATACAATTTGAATTTTAAAAAAAATACAACTCGCAAGTTGTTGTGAGGAAATATGTATATTTTTATGTATATTGAATATTAGAAGAAAAAAACTCCACCTTTCCCTTGTCAGCCAGCCGCAACGCATACAAAATATTAACCACGGACACGTGTACATATTATACGGCACACGTATTGCCAAAGTTACTAGGCTGTCGTTTGCACTCCCCTTCTCACTTCGACTCGAGCATTTACATACAAATACTAGTACATATGCGGGCCCCCATCAATGCTGCATTAAAAAATAATTTTCAATACCACTACACACCTCACAGCTGGGTTACAAGGCTTTTGGGTTGCGCGAGGCAGGTGGTGTTTTGCACGAGTTTCAATATAGCACCGTTCGTTCATCGAAATATTTAAATTCCTATTTAAATGAAAAACACACAATAAAGCGGGGAGCAAATGATAAGGAGAGGAACAATGGAATGGAATGGAAAATGCCGAATAAATATTGGGATCTGTTTGCAGCCAACGAGTTTCTAAACGTATAAGTACTTTTAATTCAAGCCGGGCATATGGCGTATTAGTAATATTAAACGAAACTTTATAGGTTGATTATGTTAAGTATGTCAAAGTAATGTAATACAGAAATTGACTGAGAAGCGTATAAGTAATTTTGATTCAAGAATGAGATATGGCGAATGATTTATTTTATATACAAGTATAAACGTTGAGAAGTGTTTAGATCTCTGTGTACACCAGTTTTTAAGCGTATAAGTAATTTAAATTCAAGAATGAACTAAAACCTAAGACAAATGTGGTATAAAGTTCTCGATAATTTAAATTCATATTTAACTGAAAACCATACAATAAAACAAGGAGCAAGTATTAATGAGAGGTACTCAAAAGCGCAAACATTTACATAAATAGCGCTGAAATTCTCAACGTTGCATAAATGTAGCGCCACAAAGCGTATAAGTGATTTAAATTCAAGAACACTCTATGGCGGATGATTGGTTTTTAAGCGTATAAGTATTCGTAATTCTAGAAGAAACTAAGGCGTATGTTTAATATACTACACGGTTCTCGAAGTGTTTACAGTCTGTTTCTCTATCTCGAACGAATAGCTAAGCGAACGAAAATCAGTCACTCACATTCGACTCAAATTGGGCTCCTCTATGTCGAAATTTTTGTTCGCCTGACTCTATGTTTATTCCCAGCTGACAGCACATTCGAAATATAGAAACCAAAATTAGAACTAATGAGTCTTGAAAAATGCTGTTTCCATTCGACTTGAAACGACAAGATTGTGAACCCCAATTCAATTTTCTTTCGTAGAGAAAACAAATGAAAGCTTTCGTTCGAGATCGAGAAACAGGCAGTTAAATTTCTACTGAAACCAGAAACATACAATCAAACGAGGAGCAAATGATAATGAGAGGAACAACGTGGCGCATACAATTCTCAGATTTAGGACTGAAATGTATTGGCAACATAGGATTATACGAGGGTTGCTATTTATATTTCTTAGCTCTTCTTGAAAGGCACATACGGTCGATTGCTGTTTTGTTTCGGGCTCGTATGAATAGACCCATGATGCGTCATCTGTGACGATGTTATACACTGTATCTGAGCTACCGCGGTTATATTTTTTCAACATTTCATTGCTCCAATCGACAAGAGCCCATTTTTTTTAGCATTCGTCAAATTATGTGGGCTCCAATGAGAATAAATCTTTTTCACGACCGAATGAACATGTAATGCCCAAGAATGGCTCAATCTCATGGTATGCCACATTTCGGGCTTCGACCAAGTTCGACGACCTTCACGAAATTCATCCTGGAGTGAACGGTGTACGAGACTGAACTCTTGATACCAGCGATTTACAGTGATTTTTGTTGGCGATACCTCATTATTTATCTCGTGTACCTCAGTGAGGTTGTGTATGAAAGGACGACCTATAGTCTTAAGGCGTCGATTCATTAGAGCCGGACAACTGCAGAGGAGATGTTCCACTGTCACCTCCTCGTCTGCGTCTTCGCAGGCACGGCTGTGGTCATTATATGGCAGCTTCAACCATCTTGCGTGATTACCGATTGGCCAGTGCCCGGTCAGCACGCCAGTTAGCCTAGATATGTCTCCCCGATTATGGCTGATCAGGGAGTTAGTGCGTTGAATGTTATATTCTGGGCATGTATTTCTGGATACGTTTCCGTTCTATCCCATCCGGCCTTTGCTCGTGCAAAGAAATGCAGAAAAATACCTCTTTTGACCGACCCTATAGGCATTGCGACTGACACAATATGGAGCTCGGTGGAAGAGGATCATGTCCTGGCTAGTTTGTCTGCCCTTTCGTTCCCAAGGAGACCCTTGTGGCCTGGTATCAAAGTAAGAAGCACATTGGCTAGTCGTCCTAGCTCGACAAGTTTTTCCCTGCATTCATTGACGATTTTAGATGCAGTGTTCGTTAGATTTAAGTGATAGGAGAGTCTCCTGGCTATCAACCAATATTCCAATGCGCTCTGTTCTCAGATTTCTTTGATGGCCAGCACCTTCGCTTGGAAAACGCTGCACTTGTTTGGGAGTATGAATGATAAATTGAGGCCTACCTCTTCGCAGAAGACACCCGAGGCGGTTTCACATTTAATTTTGGATCCGTCCGTAAATACTTTGGTGTCAAAACCTGTCAGTGATTCCACTCTATCCCAGTCTATTCTTCTGGGAAACCTGACACCGAATAGTTTATCGAACGTCAATGAGGGGCCAATACGTATAAGTAATTTAAATTCGGGAAGATCCTACGACGAATAATTAATATTAACTAAAAGTATTTCAGTCAAGTATGTTCGTACTCGAGAAATGTAAACTCAAATAGCTGAAATGTATTTAAAGCTTTGCCTGCACGAGTTTTTAAGCATAAAGGTATTTTAAATGCAAGACGTATGATTAATATACAACAAAGTTCTTGAAATATTTAAATTCCTATTTAAGCGAAACTCATACAATAAAACTGGGAGCATGTGAGAGGAACAATGTAACGCAAAAAATGTCCACATAAAGGGCTAAAATGTGTTCGGAACATGCAAACTACTCGCAGGCAATCTACCATCTGGGCTTTCCGGTGAAGTCGTGGTCGTCCTTCTTTTCGATGTGCTTCGGGTACGTCTTCTAATACCTTTTACAGTGGTTTGTTCTGGTCCATTCTACTGACCCGGTCTAGCCGGCGTAAACGCGTTATTTTCATTCGCATTACAACGTCTATGTCGGGATACAGACTATACAACTCGTGAATCATCCGTGGTGGATACTCGCCGTTCTCTTCCAAAGAGCCATATATTTTTTGGAGCATCGTAGAATCCCAGTTATATTTCAACAGATTCTGACTACGTTGGATCTCTGTTTTTTGAAAGAGGGTCTTACGTGGAGTTCGAGGCGTAACAATATGCATATCAATGTTTGACGTTATAATTGCTTTTCCTCGTGTAACAATTTTGATCGTGGTATAATCGATATTAATTACAAATAAACATTGGTTTCCACTTTCTGTGCTCTCTTTCTTTGAATTAAAATTTAATTGAACAGGTCGTATGCGTGATATTAAATATTTGTATCAGTCATGCGCTGCAGTGTTAAAATTAGGAAATGCAGCACTCTTTATCGTACCATGATTTATCTTTAAGCGGATTATCATAACCAAGTACGGTCTCTGCAGCAGTTTACATAGAGTGGGAAATGTGCTTCCACTGCACTTCAAGATTTTGAGGCGGGGGTGCATTTTGCGGCAGTTTCTGAGCGAAATTGTCTTTATATGCCGTGGCTATCTTTAGTAATTGCAGCTTTCCGATGTTCAGCTTCCTCTGTCTAGTTCTGTGTGTGGTTTGGTATGGTTTTCACTCTGCTTAACCTTATGAGAACCTCTGCTGCAACCAGGTAGTGATCCGAATCGATAGTAGCTCCTTGAGCCACATGTACATGCATTACACTAGTAGAGTCCCTTCCGCCAACTACCAGGTGATCAGTCTTTTTCTTCGCCTGTTGATCAGGGGATAACCAAGTTGCCTTATGGATGTGTTTATGCTGGAATATTGTACTATTGACAACCATGTTTTACGCCGCGGCAAAATCTTAAGGTCCCATTCCATTATCGGAGTGAATTTTTGATTTTTTAACTTTCATGCGCCGTTGGCCAGTAGTGTTGGCTCATCCGTCTTCAAAGAACAGGATAATATATCCGCTAGTCCGTTGAGCTTCAGTGCCAGGGTCACCTATTTAACTTGAGACGCATCAGTGATCCCATAACAAATCAGGCTACTCATTCGTTTCGCCTCCTCACATTAAGATGTAGCTAGCTAACGGAGGGTTCCGAAACCCATTGACCGGGGCTTACTACGAGAAAGTAGCTGATTGGACTGCCCTATGAAGAAACATTTCTGACCGCTCCACATATAAGTAATAATAATGCAATTTTAACTGCATAACTTGGCGGCGTATGATTGTTCTTTAATTTACATGGACTTCGAGGCGTACCAGTATGTATATCAAGCCCGGACTGCAGTGTTTAACGTTGTACAAGTTTTACCCCGTATAAAAATGTTGATCGTGGTATTGTCAATATTACTTAAAAGTAAACATTGGTTTCCACTTTTTGAGCTCTCCTCTTTAAATTAAAATTTTATTGAACAGGTCGTATGAGTTATATTAAATATTTGTATGCGTTATACGCTGCTGTGCTAAAAGAAGGAGTTATTTAACGCGGTATAATTAATATTAATTGAAAATAATTGGTTTTCACTGTGTGGGATACAATTATGACTTTTGATGGTCAAATCACTGCTTCTTTGAATTCTATAAATGTACATGAACACACCACCGTATAAGTAATAATGATTAAAAGTGAATTAAGGGCAAGTATAGGTGATATTATGTTACCTCTAATATTTGTGTGAATCACACGCTGCAGTGGTAAAATTGGCAAACATTTTATGCGGTATAATTAATATTAATCAAAAATAAACATTGACCTACGAATTTGGTGGACAACTTTTCTTTTTTATAAATGCATTTGTTCTCATCACCGTCTAAGTAATAATGATTCAAATTTAATTAAAGAGCTCGTATGAGTTTTATTGGGTTGCATTCAATATTGTATAAGACTCATACGTTGCAGCGCTAGAAATACGACTAATTTTATGCGGTATAATTCACATTAATTGGAAATGGACATTGTGGTTTGGTTCTCAGTGGTCAAATCATGACTTTTGTGGACCAATTACGACTTACTTTGAATTCTAGAAATGTACATGAACCACCAAGTAATTATGATTTCAATTCGATTTGAAAAGATCGTATGAGTCATATTAAATTCAATAAATACTTGTAAGAATCAGACTCCGTAGGGTTAAAATTTTCATTTAGTTTTGTAATGCAAAGTTTTCCCTAGTTGCTGGGGTTCAGCTCGTGGGGGAAGGATTCGCCACAGAAAGTTGTTTGTATAGTGACAGAGAGAGAGAGAGAACGGCGATATTTTCGATGTAATTCAGATTTTGTAATGATAGAACGGGGTTACAATAAGGATCAGATACAACATTAATTAGAACAACGGGGCGATGGTACTAGATGCTCTGGTGAGACTGCGGCCTGTAAGGTGACCTGGATCAGTACATCTTACGCAATAGAAGAAGATTCGGAGCCACGTTCGCATCACAAGATGCGTGAAGTGCCGGTTAGCGACGTCGAAGGGCGAGTACTTGATTAGGGATGATATGTTTGAAGGCTTGGGTCAGTGCTTCGACGTTCGGTGATGCGTTTGAAGGCTTGGCTCAGGACTTCGGGGTTAAAGCAACGGAGAGCGGCGACGCTTCGGAAGGCTAACATCAGAACTTCGTAATCACAGCGACGATTTGCGTTGACGAGTTAGAAGGCTTGCGTGAGCACTTTGGAAGTAAAACAGCGGACGAACGAGTACGCGGTAGAAGGCTTGCGCCAGCATTTCGGGGGTAAAGGAGCGACCTAACGACGGCGCGTTAAAATGACGGACAAGCAAGGATCGGCCACGCGTGGGAAGACTTGCGTCGGTGCTTCAGCGTTAAACTGGCACACCAGAAACGAGCGATGATGTGATAGAAGGCTTGCGTCAGCAATTCTGCTTTAAAATGGCAGGCTGGAAGGCTTGCATCAGCACTTCTGCTTTAAAATGGCGGGCAAGCGACGGTGCGTTAGAAGGCTTGCGTCAGCACTTCTGCGTTAAAATGGCGGACAAGCGACGAACGATGAAGCATGAGAAGGTTTGCGTCAGCACTTCTGCGTTAAAGTGGGGGACAAGCGACGACGCGTTAGAAGGTTAGTGTCAGCACTTCTGCTTTAAAATGGCGGGCAAGCGATGGCACGTTAGAAGGCTTGCGTCAGCACTTCTGCTTTAAATGGCAGGCTGGAAGGCTTGCAACAGCATTTCTGGTTTGTAATGGCGGGCAAGCGACGGTGCGTTAGAAGGCTTGCGTCAGCACTTCTGCGTTAAAGTGGGGGACAAGCGACGAGCGATTTCGCGTTAGAAGGCTTGCGTCAGCACTTCTGCGTTAAATTGGGGGACAAGCGACGACGCGTTAGAAGGCTAGCGTCAGCACTTCTGCTTTAAAATGGCAGGTAGGAAGGTTTGCGTCAGCACTTCTGGTTTGTAATGGCGGGCAAGCGACGGTGCGTTAGAAGGCTTGCGTCAGCACTTCTGCGTTAAAGTGGGGGACAAGCGACGAGCGATTTCGCGTTAGAAGCTTTGCGTCAGCACTTCTGCGTTAAAGTGGGGAACAAGCTGCGACGCGTTAGAAGGCTAGCGTCAGCACTTCTGCTTTTAAATGGCAGGCTGTAACGCTTTCATCAACACTTCTGCTTTAAAATGGCGGACAAGCGACGGTGCGACTTTCGTTAGCACTTCTGCTTTAAAATGGTGGGCAAGCGGCGAGCGATGACGTGTTGGAAGGCTTGCACTTTAGGGTTCAATCGATGGAGCGCGAATACACTTGATGACTGGAGTCGTCAGTTCAAAATTACCAGTTCCAATAACACAGTACTCCACTTAAAATATCAAACCATTTTATACCCACAACGTGTATACTGGGATCCGGTTTTCACTGACCCATCCTGTCTTTAGATTTAGCCGACTCTGATATTTCCCAGTTTGTGGTCAAATCACGACATTCCTTGAATTATGGTTCACGTAACTCAATGAATTTTGTCACAAAATCATGGATTTCACCGAATTATGTATGTAGCCTTTGTTGTATAATTGATATTATTTCAAAACGAACTGAAAACTCGTAAGCGTATAAGTAATTTAAATTTTCATCAAATCGTAAGTACATTCCATCAAACTGATTCTGGTGACATTTTTCAACCTACGCACATGGAGTATGTGAATGACTGCTGAAATATGCAAAATCTGTTAACAGTCCAAAAAAACAAAAAAAATCATAGAGCTATGCCAGAGGTGGTTTCTACCAAACTGAACGTAACAACAGTATTTATCGAAAAATAACATCAGGAGCAACTTCTACGTTGTTTGAAGCTCTGGAGGATTAACAGTAACTAAACTTGTATCGCACATACTCATTCCATTGATGGTGCCGTAGGACTAAGAACTCGCAGCCGCCATCCTATGTACAACATAATTTCGTTTTGTGCGAACAACAACAGTACAAAAAAGGAAGGATAACGAAACGAAATTGTCTTCGAAAAAAGTACGAATGAAGCAAGTGAAGATAACTAGAATAGCCTTGAACTCTTGGCAAGACAGCAACCATGCGAGTTAACTAAAGAGCTACTCTCATCCAATTGCTGCTGCCACCACAGAACGCAACACCGAGCATTTATTGAGAGGGCTACTTTCTAAAGGATGTGGTAGTTGGAAGGCAATCCAAATGAAATTCGCAATGTTGACTAAATTTCGCACATGCCATGGCTGGCTGATACAGAATAAACGAATGACTGGCATTCCGTGACGCATATTTAAGTACCAAAGTAACACAACTACTAACCAACATCTCTGCAAATCTACATAAATATTCTAGGAAAGAATGAAAGATAAAGGGGGTAGGGGGATGCGTAAGCACGTAAAGAGTCGAGTTTGCAATTAAAAACGTATTAAAATTCTACAAAACAACTCTTAAGAAGTGTCAAACACATATCTTAAAGCATTCTTTAAGTATTAAAACAAAATTCTCAAAAGTAAAGCATACTATTAGGCGTGCTAAGAAAAAAATCATGATCTAAAAGCAGGATATTCTTCCAAGGTGCGTTTTCATTAATCCATACATACACACACACACACAAAGGACTGGATATTTTCCTGATGTTCGAAATGAAAGGATATTCGATTTTTGCCTCAACTTTGGTACAAATGAAAAAAACATAGAGACTTGTTAGATTGTGTCATGTTTCTGAGATGAAAGGACAGGAAATCTTGTTGGATAAAGTGATTTTACAGGAAAATTATGCCATTCCAAGGTCATTTGAATAGTATCTTTACACTGTAATTATACTAGCTATGCTAGAGGCCTGTTTTCAATTGCAGGATGTGCGATGAGAACAAAGGGATTTTTCGTTTAACTATTCGTAATATTAAATATGATTGAAAAGGATTTATATGAAAATTAAACGTGAAATATTTATAGGTATTTTTTTAAACCTATAAGCTACAACAAACCGTTGTTTTCTTTTGATGAAATATTAGCTATTGAACATATTCGGGTTGCTATTTAAGCTAGAAATATGTCCCACATTCCAACATAGTATATTATATTAAAAACCTAAACCAGTGGCGTATACGTAATTCACCTAAGACTTAATGTACCTTTAAGTATGATTAATATAAATTTGTGTATTTATGAACATTGTGCTCCTTGTGCTCCTCCATATATGGGCCTCGTCGCTGAACAGAATTTTAGTCAAACCAGCGGAACTTCTTTACACGTTTCATGAGCTTTTCAAGACGCTGAGCTGGACTGTCCATCCAACATAAAATGTCAAGCAATACCGAACATAAATCGTATGACTATTTGACATGATGCTATGACATAAAATCTGCTCTGGAGAAAGTGTTTATAAATGAATTACCGGTTATACTATACTACATAAAATAAATGGTATACTGGTGACGTATAATTATAATTAATTAAGGAATCGTTGCGTATAAGTAACATTGGTTTATGTTCTAACGGCAATTCTGCTTACTGATGTAGCCATTAAGCCAAAAATGTATCTCATGGCCGTACAAAAGTTTGGTCAAAAACAGTGGATCTTCGTTAAGTATTTCCAGGCAATTTGCATGTCTCGAAGCCGGGTTGATTTTTTCCAAGATGAAATATCAAACAATACTAGACAAAAATCCCATGACAATCAGACAGTTTGATATGTCATAAAATCCATTCTACAAGTGAATCACCGAATATATTATTGAACATAAAATAAAACATAGACCGGTGGCGTGTAATTGATATTAATTAAAGGATCGTTGCGTATAATTAACATCGATTTATGTAATTACAGCAATTCTGCTTACTAGCAATGTGGCCAAAAATAGATCTCATGTCCAAACAAAAGTTTGGTCGAATCCACTGGATTTTGTTTAAGCGTTTCCAGCCCATTTTCAAGACTTTTATCCGGCCTGAGTTTTTCCATGATGAAATTTCAGTCAGTATTCAACAAAAATCCCATGACAGTCTGACAGTTTGATATGTCATAACATCCATTCTGAAAAAATTGCCTACAAGCGAATCACCGGATAATAAAACATATACTAGTGACGTGTACTTGGTATTAATAGAGGAACCATTGCGTATGATTAACATAGATTTATGTAATAACGGCAATTCTGCTTACTGATGTAGCCATTACGTCAGAAATGGACCTCATCGCCGAATAAGGGTTTGGCTCGAAAACAGTGGATCATATTCAAGCTTTTCAAGGGGTTTTTAAGACGCTGTAGTGACCCACGGGTTTTCAGGATGAAATGTCAAACAATACTAAGCAAAGATACCTTGATAGTTAGATTTGCATAAAATCCGATCGGGGAAAAATTACCGACAAACCAGTCAGTGCTCTTATAGTGCTCTCACTAAAACGTGCTCACACTGACGTATAATTGGTAGTAATTTAGGAATCGTTGCGTATGATTAACAACAATTTGTTTAATAATGGAAACTCTGCTTAAAAGCAATGTAGTCATTAAAAAAGAAATGAATATCATCGGCGAACAAAGGTTTGGTCGAAAGCAGTTGATTTTCTTTAGGCTTTTCCAGACGATTTTCAAAGCGCTGTAGCGAACTAAGCTTTTTTGTAACGAAAGGTCAAACAATACTACACAAAAATTCCATGACAGTTTTACAGTTCGATTTGACATAAAATTCCTACTGAAGATTCTACAGATGTGAAACAATACTAAATAAAAATACCATGATTTGTCATGATGGAAAATTTCTACTGAAGATTCTACAGATGTCAAACAATACCAAATTAAGATACCATGATTTGTCATAAAATTCGTAGTAGAAAAAGTACAGATAAATGAATCACCTGGTATAATATATTATATGCACTAAAACATATATCCGTGATGTATAATTGATTTTATTTAATGAATGTTTGCGTATGATTAACATCGATTTATATTGTTACTGGAATTCTGCTAACTAATGTAGCTGTTAAGCCTGGAATGTGTCTCACAATTTCACGTCTAAGAAAAATTTATCTTTCCAAGCATTTCAAGATGCCTGTGAAGATCCTGATCTGGGCAAAGTTTTTTCATTATGAAGTCACAAATAATACTGTATAAAAATGCCATGACAATATGACAGTTTGACTTTCCATCAAATCCCTACTGGCAAGATTACCTATAACTGAGTAATCCGATATAAAAATAAAAAGCTGTGTCAATGACGTATAATTGATATTAATTAATTAATATTTACGTATGAGTAATACAGATTTGTCTATTTCAAAATGTTCACTAATTCTGCTAATTTAAAGAGAGTTTTAAACTTGAATTGTGTGTGATCATTGACTTGATTTTTAAATACAGGTTTCCCCTCTAGGCAGATTTCCACCTTGCTCCATTTAGTTATGAATGCTAAGGCAGATTTCCACCTTGCTCCATTTAGTTATGAATGCTAAGATGCATATATTTGATATAGTCCCCTGTATTTTAGAGCCCCACTTGATTTATATCCTGAAACCTAAGCGAATAATTATTAAAGAAATAAATAAATATTTTCCCATTACATCCCATGAAGAGATAGGGGAGAGCTTCTCACAATCACTGAGCTGTGAGCTTTTCAGTTTTCAGTCACTGATTGGGACCTAAAGCTATTTTATGGCTTATTACTCGATAGTGTTGCCGTCACTAAGCGAGGTGGCTGTGGGCCGAAAGAAGTGTAAGGTGGTCTGAGCAGGAACCGAAACCACGTTCGCTCGTAAAATAGCCGCGCACAGTAACCGTTGCACCACCGACGGCCGAAGATTTAATATTAATACTACTTGTCCTTGAATATATTGGAATAATCTCAAACACATTAATGCATAAACCTTTTATGAATATTCTAAAATTTGTCGGTTATAACCAGGGCTGGAAATACACAAAATATTTGTTTTTATTAATCCGTTGTTATCTATCGCTTTGTTCTTTTTGAAATTAAACGAAATCAGTTTTCGTGTTTTAAGTTTAAATAATTTTCATTTGTGTTGCATACTTTAAGGTGTCAATAATAATACATATTAATTGCATATCTTGAGATTTAACTAATTTCAGGAAAAACACTGCCAACTTTAGGCACTACAAAAATCAAATCATATTTGCATACATTCACAGAACAAGCTAATTTAATTATAACAAATTTACATACATTCATTTCAATCTATATTATATCAAATCTCCATCATATTCTCTGATAATTGGTATTTTAAATGACACTTGAATTAAAAAAACAACACCGACAACAAATTTCAAATTAATCTATCATAATTCTATAGTACGACATAAAAAAAAAGAGAATTTTCCAATTAAGAATTTTCCTGCTAAAGCAAAATCGATAAAAGCAAGATAAAAAGAAGCAGATATATGTGAAAATCACAAATCGAAAATGATTTGATATTCAGCTGAAGGTAAAATTGCGAATTGAAATCAATGTCATCATACGAAATACATACGTGTGTGTATGTGTATATTCAAATAACTACATATACACATTTTTTTATCACATGTGAAAAAAAATTAAAAATTTCAATTCATGTCATTTGCATATTTCCCCATCATTTTAGATGTTCCGCACTGAATATGGAGTAGTAATAATAATAATATTTCATTGAAATGTTGAAAAGATATAAAATAAAGTGGTTTTTGATTTAACAAGTTAATGTATACCAATGAAAAAGTCATTTGCATGGATATTGAGGAAAACATGTATCAAGACTGTTTAAAAATGTATCGTAGAATACACAAAATAAATATGCGTATGAGTAATATAAATTCATATAGACACTGATCGTATGATTGTTGCTAATTATTTTTGTAATTAAACGTATGATTAATATTAATTGCAACCAACTTTTTAGTTTAAGAATTTTGCAAATTATTTCGTTTTGTATACAATTCATTTGATTTATATAATAAACCATAAACCGTGTGATTGATACATAATACCCCAGTTGGAAATTTCCTAGACATCCGTAAAAAAATCACAAAATTGAAGAATTTGGGGTTCAGAAAATCCTCATGCAATCCACGAGAACCAAATGAGAACAATGAGCAACTATCTGGTGCGGATTTTGGTCAGGCGGCGTGATTCGCCCTTACATTTTTGAAGATGAAGCCTAAATTGCGGTGACTGTGAACGGCATTCGTTTCAGGAACATGACAACGGCGTTCTTGTGGCCTCAACCTGTGGTTTCAGAAAAACCGGCGCCACCTGCCACACCGCGAGTGAAACAATCGATTTAGTGCAGCAACAAATTGCCTCAAAAATTCTGATGTCAACTATCCACCAAGATCTTGAGATTTAACGCCGTGTGATTTCTTCGTTTGGGGTTTTGTGAAATCTCGGGTTTATGCGAATAAATCAGAAAAAACTCCTGAGCTCAAATCCGAGATACAATGCGTCGGCGGTGAGATTCAGCCACACGTTTGTGAAAACGTCATGGAGAATTTCATGAAAAGAGTTATGGCATGTCATCAGAGACGAGGGGGTCATTTGACAGATATTTTATTCCATACTTAATCGGAACATGGCTTCTTTATAATGCAATAAAATATCGCAACTATTTAACAAAATATGCGATTTTATTTTAAAATGACAAAGTGCATTCTTAGTGAGCCACCGTTTATATATATGCATCTAATGAATCTACGTATGATTAATATTATTTAAAAATAGCAATTGTGAGACCAATTCCTTTTTGCAGTGACTACTTTACGTATGATTAATACTATTTCATATAGCCACTGATCATAATCTTTGTTGCTATTTTTTGTAGTTTCAGGTATGATCAGCTAGCAGTGACCTATTAACCTGTGGTTAAACAATAATTTTGCATACTTCCGTATAATATTCTCATGAAAATACGTACATATAATATAATGGGGTTTGTAAACGATACGTAAGGCCTACGTATGATTGATATTAATTGTGATCCATTATAACTACCTCGATATTCAGACTCATGAATCCTTGAAGTATATGCAGAGGCGAGTGTAGCTCAACTGATTGTCCTACGGAGTGTGTTCACATGATCGGCACACGAACAACCAGGCATTTGGCAGCTGACCAAGTAATAACTAATACCTCTCCAGTTCCTGCACAGCGCCAGATCACCTTTTTTTCTCGGGATAGTGATAGCCACTCCATCTTTCCCCTCTGTAAGGATTTCGTTGTCCTACCATGAACTTCTGATGACCGGCGTATGTCATCTGCTAACTGTTCCGGCGAAATACTATCAGGTCCAGAAGATTTGTGATCCTTCATTTTATCCTGCGCCGCCACGATCCCCGCTCGCAGCGGGGGGTCCGTTGAAATATTCCATTTCAGGTTGCGACGTAAGTATGCTGCCGAAGCGACACACTGATTTTCATCATACGGAAGTTTAGATTGTGTCACAAAGAATTAACGCCGACGCCCCACTTGCCGATCTGGTGATGTTATCTCCGTGCCATAATTAGCTTTAAACGATGCAGTACTCTTAATGTTGTTGCAGCTCGGCTTTTCCATTGCAGAGCACACAATAAGTAGGTTACCTGTATTCGCAGCTTTTTCGATTTCTTCCGATATATATTTCTCAAATAATTGTCGAAATCTGAACGGACCAGGTAACCCACTCTACGTGCTGATTGCCGATAGTCTGATTTTAACTGCCTATTTAATGTTGATGTCTTCAATAGTATGCGAATAGTGTGGAGGCGTTCACGATTCTGAATTAAGGTCCAGGATTCTGCATTAATCCAAGGTTTAACCACATTTCCTTTTTCGCCATGGACCCCCTTGGCTGTTTCATTCAGCATTCGAACTACTAACCGTATGATTAATTACATTTTAATAACGACTGACATACGTATGATTAATATAAATTTGAATTGCGTATCGTTTATTGTCTGGTAAACCTTAATGAGCATAACACTCAGTGTAGTCTATTGTATCACTATCGCTCTGGAGACTGTCGCCCTTTTCTGTGGGTGATTTTGATATTCGGGAATCAGCTGCTCTTGGCGTTTTGGTCATGAAGAGGCAGAGGTATGATGAACTGAACGCATATTTGAAGTGTCAAAAGAAGCATGCAAGTGTCTGCGGCGGTTTAAAGCAGTGCAACAGATAATTTCATCTGTCTATCAATACAACTTATTTCCCTTGAAAATGGAGTACAATCCTCACACACGGAACACCAAAGCCATCTTTAAAATTCTTCGCCCGGTTTCAGAAGGGAGCGACGACTATTGCGTTGCTGGATCTAATATCTCTCTCGATTGTCACCGGAGTTGAGCTGAATTTCGTTGTTTTATTGATACCTTAATGGAGAGTATGACATAATATGACATAATTCCAGGGGCCAGGACATTAACCGAGCCACTGCGATCAATTCCTGAAATTCGCAATATTCTTGTATTTAATAGTCAAAAAAAATTGTGAACAAATTTCGGAGAAAATCGTTCCTTGGCCGAACTCTCCGTATGAGGAATAAACTACCACTTTCCATTTATTCTATCACTGACGACATCTGCAACTTTAAGCCAATTATCAACCCACACTCCCTACTCCCTTCTTTTTTCAACACCCACTCTACTTTCCCGTAACCAATACAAGGCACCTACCGCGCTAATTAGGGCATCCCCTGATGATTGCCTCCTTTGAATAAATAAAACATATGCATATGCCAATATAAAACGTACAGATATGTATTCCTTGTAATCAAAGGACTCAATAAATTCAATAATCCGAGTAAATGATTTCAATTACAACCACCTAACGTATTATTAACATTAATGAAGGCTACTCTTTGTATGATTAATATTAACACCAACTATCCGCTGAACGTATGATTGATAATTATTTCAATTATACGGCTTCAATAAATTACAGTGTACAATTTTACAGATTTCAATATTAATGTATCTGTTAAAAATTCTGTTAAAATATGACCTGCAAAAACTTGGCAAAAACGCCATGAAGTTTAGTTTCCGGCTGCTGTTGTGTAGCATATTTGTAGGTGTTTTTTTTTGGCAATTAAAACTTTTTAATTATAAATCTTAGCAAACGAATAAAATGAAAATAACTGGAAAAGGAAATAATCTTCAAATTATTACAATTCTATTCCTTTATGCACATCACTTTACATCTTTGCCCTCTTTCTCACCTTCTTTGTTGCATTTTACAGTTTAAGAAAACTATAACAATTTCATTACTCTTGGATTGTACAGAAACACACACACACCCCCACACATACACGCCCATTATTCAAATAAGGAAATGACTTTTACATCCGTTGTAGTTTTGACATTTTCGTACACCAGACACAGGTGTCCCTGTTAAACTCCTTAGTCCCGTAACTGATTTGCCTGGAAGTTGTAAATTTCTTTTCAAACTTTTCTGCAACATTACAATTTATTTGCCCCCAAAAAATATATAAATATATATGAGGCAAAATTAATTTTCAACTAATATTTGTACCCAAAAGAAAAACAAATTATTAGAGTTGTACAGGCACCAGCATCTTCTATCAAGGATACCATGAAAAGGACATAGCTTACAATACTAAATGCTGTAGTAGAGGAAAGTGGAGTTAGAAAAAGGTCGACTGTGAACGAAACGGATTTTCGTACATTAATTTGCACAGAATTTGCTTAGCATTTTTTATCAACTTTCACTAAAAATATTTCTTTACCAAATAATATTGTTGGTTCTTTTGAGAGATTTTTAAAAATTAATCAAGGTAGATAAATTTTGTGGTTAAGAGCGAATTTGTGAAATTTACGGAATTTGAAAAAAATTTAAAGAAAATCTGATCGCAAAGTATGAAATGCCACGGGGTTTGGTTGGTTGGTTGGTTGGTTGAAAACGCAGCGAGACAGCACGCTGTCTAGCACACCTAGGCTAAAGACGCCCATTGTGATACCTGCAGTTTCCTCCATAGCAACTATTGCCTAGTCGTTCAGCCAATTTTCCCTTTCAATAAATTTGTCTATAAGACCTACAGGAATATCCTGTAGGGCTACGGTGCTAACTAACGGGTTTTTCAATAAGAGCGCTACAAAAGTTTTTTTAAATAAAACAAACCCGGTTTTAGATTCCAATGAAATTCTTTATTCCTGTGAAAGTACGTTCGATGGCATTATGTATGGAACTCGATTTCGTTTGCATGGCCACCACGGACACGCTTGCAGAAGTCCAGACGCTGAACCCAATTTTCGACGGTTTTCAAGCATAAATCGGCCGATACTGCTGCAATTTCACGTTCGATATTCGTACGAAGTTCATCAATTGTCGCTGGCTTGTTGGCATAGACCATAGACTTGACGCAGCCCCACAGGAAATAATCTAACGGCGTCAAATCGCACGACCGAGGCGGCCAATCGACGGGGCCATTTCGTGAGATATCACGTTCAATAAACTTGGTTTCCAATAAATTGATTGTGGCATTCGCTGTGTGGCTTGTGGCGCCGTCCTGTTGGAACCACATGTCCTCCAAGTCCATATTATCCAATTGTGGCCAAAAATATTCGGTTATCATTGAACGGTAGCGATTCGCATTCACAGTAATGTGCCGGTCTTGATCATCACGGAAGAAGTACGGCCCAATGATACCGCCGGCCCATAAACCGCACCAAACCGTAATTTTTTCGGGATGCAATGATGACTCATGGATTACGTGTGGATTGCTGTCTGACCAATAACACATATTTTGCTTATTGACAAAGCCATTCAGCCAGAAATGAGCCTCATCGCTGAAGATGATTTTCCGATGAAAATCCGAATCAATTTCAAGTTGTTGCTCAGCCGAATTCACGAACATATGACGCTTATGGTAGTCAAGCGGCTTAAGTTCTTGCGTCAATTTGATCTTGTAAGGATGTAGGCCAAGACCTTTTCGCAAAATTCGTCACAGCGACGTCACAGAGATGCGCAACGCTTGAGAACGACGTATGAGAGACACATTTGGGCTCTCTTGAACTGAAGCCTCAGCGGCAGCAATATTCTCGACACTACGGGCACTTCTTTGTCTCACTGGCACGGGAACATTTTGTACAGTGCCTGTGGATTCAAATTATTCCACTAGACGCTCAATTGTTGATCTGGAAGGATGATTATGACGACCATAAATTGGACGTAGCGCTCTTAAAGTTGAGGCCACTGACTCCAAATTTCGGTAGTAAATTTTAATAATTTCGACTCATTGTTGGCCCGCATATCTTTCCATGATGAAATGGCAAACTTTACTGAAGAGAAATGTCTAAAGAGCGAGAAAAAATATGGCGTCGTTTGCTGTCCCTATCGATTTACTTTTGTAGCGTCTCTGTTGAAGAACCCGTTAGATCTGTTCCGAATATCCTACTTTTCAGTCCTGCCAGAACAGGGCAATCCAAGAGAAGGCGTTTCGTCGTTTCCTCGTCCTCTTCCATGCAGCATCTACAGAGAGTGGAGTTTCTATGTCCCACTCTTAGGGCGTGTTTCCCTACAAGACAATGTCCCGTAAGTGTTCCTATCATTGTGGATAACCTGCCTCTCGGCAAGTTAAGTAGTTGCCTAGACCTCTTCCTGTCCACCTGTGGGCAGAGGACCCTGGCTTGTTTGCAAGTTGAAGTAAGTCTCCACTTGTCCTTGAACATATTATCGGCCCACTGCCTGATCTGCAAAGGGCAGGTAGAGATTGGCATCCTAACACCTTCTTTTGCCGGAAGAACCTGTGCCGTAGTGCCCTGTCTAGCTAACGCATCCGCTACGCAATTGCATAGAATGTCGCTGTGTCCCGGTACCCAGATGAGCCTGATGTCTAATTACTCTGCCATCACCCGAAGTGATGAGTGGCATTCTTTCACCGTCTTCCAGGGATTTTATGGCAGCCTGGCTGTCTGTGTAGATACATATTCTCCGGAGGGTTGTTACACTACTTTTCAGTAGTTCAGAAACCTCCAGTATGGCGGTAATTTCCGCCTGAAATACACTACAGTAATCAGGCAGCTTGAAGAAGATATTTACATTTAGGTCCGGTGAATGCACCCCATAGCCTAATTGCTCGTCCAACTTTGATCCATCCGTGAAAAATCTTATACTACTGGTGTTCTCTTCCAGTGGCTTTTCCCAGGTATTCCTGTTCGGAATAGAAGTCCTTAGATATGTCGCCGGTAGAAGGTAGGGGATACATTAGTCCGTTTTTGTGGGAATGGAGTTGATCCGGTGTAGTAATTCAGTGTGTCCGGAATGTCTCGATATCAAAACGCCACAATCTCTGATTCTCACCAGGAATGTAGCGGCTGCCGATTCGGCCATGATATCAGGAGTATATATGTTCAGGATAGAACTAAGTGCAGTTCCAGACGTCGTGTCCATTGCCCCAGTAACGCTAATCAGTGCTGATCTTTGAATTTTCATCAAGGAATTCCAACTTTGATCCATCCGTGAAAAATCTGATACTACTGGGGGACTGGCTTTTCCCAGGTATTCCTGTTCGGAATAGAAGTCCTTAGATTTGTTGCTGGTAGAAGGTAGGGGATACAGTATTCCGTTTTTACGAGAATAGAATTGATCCGGCGTAGTAATTCAGTGTCTCCGGAATGCTAAGATATCATGACTCCACAATCTCTAATTCTCACCAGGGATGTAGCGGCTGCCGATTCGGCCATGATATTAGGAGTACAGATGTTCAGGATAGCACTAAGTGCAGTGCCTGACGTCGTGCCGATTGCCCTACTAACGCTAACTAGTGCTCAAGGAATTCAGAATACATTTCTTTTGGAGGGACCTCCACCAAACTACGGTGCCATAGAGAAGTATTGGTCTGACTATTGCCGTATAAATCGACATGGTGATCCTAGGAGACAGTCCCCAGCGCTATCCTATCGCCCCTTTACAGCAGTAAAGAGCAACAGACGCCTTTTTCACCCCCTCCTCCACATTCGGTTTCCAATACAGTTTTCTGTCGAAAATTATCCCCAGATACTTGACCTCTTCCGTCAATTGTAATTGCACCCCATTAACTGGCGACAGTTCAAATACGGGTATTTTATATTTCCGAGAGAGCCAGATAAGCTCGGTTTTAAGTGGGTTAAGTGATAGCCCGTTGTTTGCGGTCCAGTTCGAAATCAGACTAAGTAGACTGGTTGTACGAACGAGGTTTAAAAGGAACAATTTATTTAAACTTACTATTTGACTAATTCTGTGACCCACAATTAAAATTATAATAGCAAAACACTTTACGTATAATTGATACTAATAACAGAATATATGTACGTATGATTAATATTATTTATTTAGTCTATGGGTGATAACAATCCCTTGAAACTAGCTGACATTGTTTACCATTGGCATTGCGTCACCTTTAGAAAAACAAACAAGGCTTCAAGCCCAACATTTAAAATATTTAGCTTATTTGGACATCGGTCATTTCTGGTAAAGATAGCCATACGTTTTTATATGTTAAGCTGGATTGACAAAGAGGAGCCAAACCACTGGCGTATTTCCTATTTATGTGCGAAATTTTAAGCTAATAAGTAACCCTGAGTTGCGCACTTCGTGGGAGAACTTAATAAATGTCGATAGAAATGTCACGCTCCGAAATTCTTGTATACAAAATACCTTAATGTTTACCACTCCGTTTATTTGCGATCTTCCACGCTGAATAGTGTATCATTGGAGAGATATTGAAATTGTAATCCTGCAATAGGTAATGCCAGTGAAATAGTTCTATGATTTCCATCTCGACTTCATACTTGTTACTGACATTTGCATCAGCAGTTTTATTTTTACATTAGCGTGCCGCCAGAGTAGAGTGCCGTGTTAGATTCTGAATCTGATCCAAGAATCTGATCGGTTCGAGTTTGTAAGGCTTCGTCAGACCTCGTTATCTTATACTCTGATGCATTCCGTAATATTGTGTTAGTTATTCTGCACCTTTTAACATAGATGTGTCTTAGAGTGGGGTGCCCAAATAGAACACCCACGAATCAGCTCAGTTCCAGTTTATCCATCTTCCTCAGCCCTCGTTCTGCTTTAGTCCGATGCGTTGGATAATCATCTGTGGGTTATTCCTGCCCATTGCTTAAGCTCCATCTTTTTTGTCCGGAAAGGCTACGCATCGACACACTCTTTTCAATATAGATGTGCCCTCAGAATGGAGTGCCCTGCTGGAACATTAACGACTCGACTCAGGTCGAGTTTGTTCAGGTTCGTCAGTCTTCGTTACGCTTAACTCTGATGCGTTGCGCTATCTTATTTGTGTTATTCTTATCCATTTTACATATGTATATGTGCTCTCAGAGGGAAGTGTCAAAGTATAACATCCTTGAATCGGCACAGTTCAAGTTTGTCCCTTTTCATCAGCCCTCATTCTGGCTCACTCTGATGATTTCAGCGCGATTTCTATATTAACAGCCGGCTGTCTATCCAGTTTCATCAGCCGCACTCTGGTGCTTTCCATAACCATCTGCGGGGTATTAATTTCCATTTTTCAAGACCGACATTTACTACCTGGAACGACTGGTCGATTTTCATATTAACAGCCGGCTGGTTGTCCAGTTGCATTAGCCTTCGTTAAGCTTTACTCTGATGCGGGTTATTCTTATCCAATATATATAGTAGATGGTCCCTCAGAGTGAAGTGTCCTGTTACAAATTGACTTGGTACAGTTAGGGTGTATTCAGCTACATCAGCCGTCGTACTTCTTTACTTCATTGTGGGCTATCCCTACATTTACCACATAATTATCTTTGGACAATTCCTGCCTATTGCGGAATCGCAAACAATATTTCCCTGCAAGGATTCACGGGATATATATTCACAATCCGCTGTTTGAATTCCCAGCTCATCTGCTCTTTCGCTTGCGTACAACATAAAGACGCGTATGATTAATATTATTTATTAGAATAATTATGGTAGCTTTGGTTTACTACCAAAAATCAAGATAAATATTCATGGAATCGTGATAGAGTACGACTAAAATTAATATTAATAACAATTCCTTATAAATAGTACATAACTTAATTATAACTCAATTTTGTTCACAATATTTTATATAAATTTCTTGCGTATGATTGATATTAATGTAAAATTTACTTAATCGTATGAGTAAAGAGGCTGATTTTCAAGTTAGTCGTATATTTTTGAAGCAGGTTTGAGTAAAACTACGTAGACAATATAATTGCAATAGGTAAAAAAAAAATGGTTTCCCATTACATCCCATGAAGGGACCGGGGAGAACTTCTCACAATCACTGATCTGTGCGCTTTCCAGTTTTCACTCACTGATTGGGACCTACAGTTTTACACCGATTCCGAACGGTATTTTGAGAAGCTTTTTTCATGGCTATATACTCGATAGTGTCGCCGTCACTATGCGAGGTGACCGCCGCCGAAAGAAACTTGAAGGTGGTCAGAGCAGGGTTCGAACCCAGGATCTCATGTACAAGAGCCGCGCACACTAACCATTGCACCACCGACGGCCACAATTTCAATAGGTATTAAATAGAAAAGGACGTCATTACAAAGGATGTCAACATTTTGTTTATATGTATCGGAGATAATTCTCCCAGGTCCCTTATTTGGCAGGATCGCCCAGACTGAGGGAAAAATAAAATAAAATAGCAAACAGACGCGGACTAGTTGGGTCCCAACTGTAGGCAGACGCTTTTGGATTTATTTTTGACTGGGAAACCAAGGAGGCATTCCATCCCGCGGTACGGTATGCATGATTTTCTTTCGGGGGGCCTAACTTTAGGTTGAAAATTAGCACTACATTCAAAAATCACCAATTAAGGAAATAATTTCGGGGGGGCCGATCCCCCCTGAGTACGTGCCTGCTTTCTTGATTTCACCCCTCTTGGGAGTGTCTCCTGTGGGAAGATACTTAATAAATGACGGCATCCTTTCGCCATGACGCAGAATCCTTCACATGCAATTGTACCCTTCTATTATACGTCCTCTCAGTCACTCTCTAGGATGGTGAAGTTGTCCACCACTGATGCCCAGTGTACCACTGACACTGATTCACTGGAAATAAAGCTATATTAGGTGCTGACATTATAAAGAAGCAGATTGCTTCTATGTCTTCCATAAGATTAAGACAACTGTATAATAACAGCATAATTGGTGTCAGTTATTGAACAGTGTGTCTCTGCTCTGACCAATTCCATTTGACGACGGTCACCTCGCTTATTGACTGTGACACTATCGAGTAATTCGCGAAGACAAGGCATCTCGCAAAACTATTCGGAAGCGATGTAAAACTATAGATCCCAATCAGTCAGTATAAAGCACACAGTTCACTGATTGTATAGCTTCTCACTCTAACACTCACTATTCTCTCCTCTGTCCCTTCATGGGATGTATGGGGGAAATATTTAGTTTATGATATTCAAACATTCCCCCATTTTATGACTCGATCAGAAATAATAGTCCCATATCAAAGGGCCTCCTGAAATGAAGAAATTCCTGGTGCAGAGGGTTATATGAATTTCTTAATGAATGGTTCGCAATTGAATGATCAGGTTATGTGGTACATTCTAGAGAAGTTTGGGTGGGCTCTTTCTCGTAGACTTCTCGCTCATTAAAGCACTCATTAAGAATATTGGAGATTAAAGAAATGGCTTGTTGGTGATATGATAATAGTCCTTCGGCGACGGTATTCAGATTCTTTGCTGATATTCAGGAAGTGATCAAGTCCATGAAATCCCTCTTTGTGATTTAAACATCATAGTACCATCACAGCTCTTCGTATACGATAGGCTAAGTTGTACGATATTCATCTTTAATGCCCGAGCAGCAGGTCTTTTTGGGAAAATTTAGATCGAATGAGCTTAAAAGTCTGGGGATATCCTTTATATGTTCCATATGGATAAGAACGTATTGGCATGATAATAACTTATTCGAAATTCACTATATGATGGTGGAGGAATGATAGACCAGGGCTACAAGTTGTTTATTCTAATTCACTGTGTAATGATGGGCCAGCGATGGAAGTTGCGTAGGCAGAAGACTAATCTGAACGACGTTGGATCGTTGGAGATCTATGAGCCTGCTATCTTTTTGGAGGTACATTGTCAGAATAGTTGTATCAGACTTGTCAGAACATTGAGTGGTGTATTTTAAATTTAAATGCATATAAAGAAATCTGCATGAGATTGATTACAATTCAAATGTATTTACGTATGATTAATATTAATTTAAAAATAGCCACTGAACGTATAATTAATATTTATTTCTATACATTATAAGGCTTTACATATTATGAATTTTAATTATACACTTGATACCCATTTTTCTTCAAAATCTATTGATTAAAAGATAATGCGAATAATGTTATCGTTTTACTTTAATGTTTAATATATTTTAAATTATTGCTATAATTTGACAATCATATTCCAAATAAAATTGCATATCTTCAGCATGTCACCACAAAATCCATATCATTTAAATAAGTAAATGATTTGAAAATCCTGCGAAATTGCACTTAACGACGTTTTCATATTTAAAATGCTAAAATCCTAATTCAATATTAAAATCAATAACCAAATTTTGAAGTATACTTTAAGGCTTTAACGCTCGTATTAAGTGATGGCTTGTATAAAAAAGTAACCGATGAAGAACAGCAAGAGTCAAGATTAATGTACGTACCCCATTGACATGAAGATGTCCATTAGAATATAATATTTGTTTAGGAACTGGGAGATTTGTTTCACACATTCACTGACACAATTTTGAATATCATGAAGCACATTAATTAACTCTTCGGTTGTTCTTGCGCATATATTGCCTTTTACCTACCTTGTAATATCACAAGGAATAGGATAGCCAAAGTATGGCATACATCAACTTCACCAGCACTAGTTGAACCTAATCTTATGTTCTTCTAACGAACCTATCCTATAGACATAAACTCTATCGTTATCTAAAACCAAAACTGCCGGTTTAAATACAGTACTACATCTGCTTTAAGGGTTAAGTTAAATTGTGATACATTCATTATGCAAGTGCAATTGTATTTTAAATTAAAATTCATACAAAGAAATTTGCCTTTGATTGATTATAATTCAAACATATTTGCGTATGATTAATATTAATTTTAAATAGCCACTGAACGTATAATTAATATTTATTTCTATACATTATAAGGCTTTACATATTATGAATTTTAATAACATTTGTAATTTTCTATTAGATATAAAATCTTGAGTTTCTCCCTTGATGAATTTTATTTAAAAGTCTATTGTTTGAATGTTAAATGCGTATTATGTTATCGTTTTACTTTAAAGTTTAATATATATTTTACATGACTATAACTTGACATATAACGGGTTTTTCAATAAGAGCGCTACAAAAGTTTTTTTAAATAAAACAAAATCGATTTTAGATACCAATGAATTTCTTTATTCCTGTGAAATTACGTTCGATGCCATTATGTATGGAACTCGATTTCTTTTGCATGGCCACCACGGGCACGTTTGCAGAAGTCCAGACGCTGAACCCAATTTTCGATCGCCCGATACTGCTGCAATTTCACGTTCGATATTCGTACGAAGTTCATCATTCGTCGCTGGCTTGTTGGCATAGACCATAGACTTGACGTAGCCCCACAGGATATAATCTAATGGCGTCAAATCGCACGACCGAGGCGGCCAATGGACTAGGCCATTTCGTGAGATAACACGTTCACCAAACTTGGTTTGCAATAAATTGATTGTGGCATTCGCTGTGTGGCTTGTGGCGCCATCCTGTTGGAACCACATGTCCTCCAAGTCCATATTATCCAATTGGGGCCAAAAATATTCGGTTATCATTGAACGGTGGCGATTCGCATTCACAGAAATGTGCCGGTCTTGATCATCACGGAAGAAGTACGGCCCAATGATGCCGCCGGCCCATAAACCGCACCAACCGGTTTGCAATGATGACTCATGGATTACGTGTGGATTGCTGTCTGACCAATAACGCATATTTTGCTTATTGACGAAGCCATTCAGCCAGAAATGAGCCTCATCGCTGAAGATGATTTTCCGATGAAAATCCGAATCAATTCCAAGTTGTTGCTCAGCCCAATTCACGAACATACGACGCTTATGGTAGTCAAGCGGCTTCAGTTATTGCGTCAATTTGATCTTGTAAGGATGTAGGCCAAGATCTTTTCGTAAAATTCGCCACAACGACCTCACAGAGATGCCCAACGCTTGAGAACGACGTGTGAGAGACACATTTGGGCTTTCTTGTACTGAAGCCTCAGCGGCAGCAATATTCTCGACACTACGGGCACTTCTTTGTCTCACTGGCACGGGAACATTTTGTACAGTGCCTGTGGATTCAAATTTGTCCACTAGACGCTCAATTGTTGATCTGGTAGGACGATTATGACGACCATAATTTGGACGTAGCGCTCTTAAAGTTGAGGCCACTGACTCCAAATTTCGGTAGTAAATTTTAGTAATTTCGACTCGTTGTAGGCTCGTGTATCTTTCCATGATGAAATGGCAAACCTTACTGAAGAGAAATGTCAAAAGAGCGGGAAAAATATGGCGTCGTTTGCTGTCCCTATCGATTTATTTTTGTAGCGTCTCTGTTGAAAACCCCTATATTCCAAATAAAATTGCATATCTTCAGCATGTCACCACAAAATCCATATCATTTAAATAAATAAAAAATCCTGTGAAATTGCATTTAACGTCAATTTCGTATTTAAAATGCCAAAACCCTAATTAAATATTAAAATCAATAACCAAATTTTTGAAGTATACTTTAAGGCTTTAACGCTTGTAATAACTGATGGTTTTGTAAACATATTCTAGCATGACTTAAATAGGAATTACAAGTATACAAATTTATATAAAAATGCACAATCATAGGAATATAATTAAATTTTGTGCAAGCGAAAGACGAAAGCGTATAGTATACTTTTAGGGATTTGAGTTGACATTTGAAAAATTGTATACGTTGACATGAGTCTTAATAATAGACATCTTATATTATTAATTATTTTTTGATTTACTGGATTACTTATGCTCGAATTATTGGAATACATTCTTTGCTGATAAAGAATATTTTAATTATTTTTTAAACACAGCATACTTTTTCGAGTATTTTGTAAAAATTTCGTATCTAAGTTTTGTTGGACAACAACGGTTGATATGTAATCTCTTTTCTGTGTGTACAAACAGTTTATTCTTTCGATAGCATTTTGCAAGCTGTTTAATATTGAAGTATAGTTTAAGGCTTTTTAAGTTGCATGACCCCAGAAATATAATTTCAATTGAGTTTTCTTAAATCTTGTTATTCTAACAAATATTCGCAAGAGGCGGACGTACGTTGACCTAAAGTCTTTCTATTAATAGAAATATAGAATGGTCTGGAGCTTGAATATTAAAATGTAAAAGTACCAATAAAAAGGCCGAATAAATAAATAAATCTCATACCATATAGCATATTTTTAGGCGTCTTTTAAATACTCGTAGATTAAAATATATATTGAAAGATTTCTGCTGATTTTCGAAACTAAAGCAAACTTTAGTGATGATTTCACATAAACCGATTTCAATATAAATCCATTCTCCTATACTTTGTTAAATTCTTTACTGTATCATGTATGTACTAAAGTTTATTTTGATTACTTTTAGTTTCCCATATACATGTGTGTGTATATTGTACAAAGTCGTTTACTCTTCAACTCCCTTGGTATTTTGTTGACATAAGAAGGTTTTTTTTAAATTAGGTTTTGGTATAATTCCATTTCCATGACTTTTATTTGGCGACTGCAATTTTTTATTCCTTCACTTAAAGCGGCTCTCTCTCTCTCTGTTGGTCCCTCTGGCTCTCAATTGGGTCGTCCATTAAGAATAAAGAATGCTGGATTAATGTGAAGGATATAGGAAAGGAAATGTTTGCATTGAGTATTACAAATAAAGCTATGATTTGAACAAAGTATCCAGGAGAATGAGTAGGGTGGAAAGAGGATGTTAGAGATAGAAACAAAGAGAGAGAGGAAGAGATAGAGAGAGAGAGATAGAGAGAGGCAATACACAATGCTGTAAGAGGTGATGAAATAATGAAAGAAAAAGCATTAAAGATGAATAATTTTAATTATTAGAAATTATTATTGGGTAACCATTACAATAGTTGTCACATCGTTCTACCATCGACATCACTCGCGCAACGAACATCTCGTTGCGTTTAAGTGAAGTCTCATGTCAAACCAAAGGACTTTAGGCTAATCAGTCTGTCATCCTTTGTTCTTAAGACATTTGAAAGGTTACTGAAAATTCAAGTTCGAAGTAATCTTCCACAGAATCTACTATCAAGTTGTCAGCATGCCTATATCAAATGCAGGTCAACTGAGACGGCTCTCCACTCTATAGTCAGCATAATAGAAAACTCTCCTGAGAATGTTCGCTCTAGGTACCTTCCTGGACATCAAGGGAGCCTTCAATAACATTCAACCTTCTGCGATTCTTAGATCGTTACAGAATCTAGGAGTCGACAGCTTAGTGACACGCCTAATTGGGAAGCTTCTGTTCGATAGATCCGTCAAAGCTGAATGGGGTTGTGTTACAATTGCTAGGAACGTTAACAGGGGGCCACCGCAGGGGGGAGTTCTGTCTCCACTATTATGGTTAACTTCTGTCAATGAACTGCTTCTTGAATTTGACAGAGCCGAATGCCAGGTCTTTGCCTATGCCGATGACTTTGCTATCATCTGTACGGGTGGAAACCTCAATTTACTTAGCATTCGTACAACCAGCCTACTTAGTCTGATTTCGAACTGGACCGCTAACAACGGACTATCGCTTAACCCACTTAAACCCGAGCTTATCTTGTTCTCTCGGAAATATATAATACCCGCATTTGAACTGCCGTCAGTTAATGGGGTGCAATTACAGTTGACGGAAAAGGTCAAGTATCTGGGAATAATTCTCAACAGAAAACTGTCTTGGAAACCGAATGTGGAGGAGAGGGTGAAAAACGCGTCTGTTGCTCTTTACTGCTGTAAAGGGGCGATAGGCAAGCACTCAGGACTCTCTAATAACTTAACCATGTGGATTTATATGGCAATAGTCAGACCAATACTTCTCTATGGCATCGTAGGTTGGTGGAGGTCCCTCCAAAAGAAATATATTCTGAATTCCTTGATGTAAATTCAAAGATCAGCACTGATTAGCTTTAGTGGGGCAATGGGCACGACTTCAGGTACTGCACTTAGTGCTATCCTGAACATCTGTACTCCTGATATCATGGCCGAATAGGCAGCCGCTGCATCCCTGGTGAGAAACAGAGATTGTGGCGTCATGATATCGGTGCATTCCGAACACGCTGAGTTGCTACACCAGATCAACTCTATTCCCGTAAAAATAGACTACTGTATCCCCTACCTTCTACCAGCGACAAATCTAAGGACTTCTATTCCGAACAGGCATACCTGGGAAAAGTCACTGGAAGGGGATACCAGTAGTATCAGATTTTTCACGGATGGATCAAAGTTGGACGAGCAAGTAGGCTATGGGGTCCTTTCACTGGACCTAAATGTAAATATCTCCTTCAAGCTGCCTGATCACTGTAGTGTATTTCGGGCGGAAATTACCGCCATACTGGAGTATGCTGAACTACTGAAAAGTAG
Organism: Phaonia tiefii; assembly: GCA_963931995.1. Classification (NCBI taxonomy): domain Eukaryota; kingdom Metazoa; phylum Arthropoda; class Insecta; order Diptera; family Muscidae; genus Phaonia; species Phaonia tiefii. Next base: position 23,478,057 of record OZ008370.1, read on the forward strand.
TGCCACAACCCTCTAGAGAATATGTATCTGCACAGACGGCCAGGCTGCCATAAGGTCCCTGGAAGCCATGTTTGCTACGTCCCTGACGGTGAAAGAATGTCACTCATCACTTAGGGTGATGGCAGAGTATTTTGACATCAGGCTCATCTGGGTACCGGGACACAGCGAGATTCCAGGCAATTGCGTAGCGGATGCGTTAGCTAGACAGGGTACTACGATACAGGTTCTTCCGGCAAAAGAAGGTGTTAGGATGCCAATCTCTACCTGCCGTTTGCAGATCAGGCAGTGGGCCGATAATATGTTCAAGGACAAGTGGAGACTTACTTCAACTTGCAAAAAAGCCAGGGTCCTCTGGCCACAGTTGGACAGGAAGAGGACTAGGCAACTACTTAGATTGCCGAGATGCAGGTTATCCACAATAATAGTAACACTTACGAGACATTGTCTCGTAGGAAAACACGCCTTAAGATTGGGACATAGACACTCCACTCTCTGTAGATGCTGCATGGAAGAGGACGAGGAAACGACTAAACACCTTCTCTTGGATTGCCCTGCTCTGCCAGGACTGAGAAGTATGATATTCGGAACACATTTAGTTAGCACCGTAGTCCTACAGGATATTCCTGTAGGTCTTATAGACAAATTTATTGAAAGGGCAAATTGGCTAGACGATTAGTCAATAGTTGCTATAGAGGAAACTGCAGGTATCACAATGGGCTTCGTTAGCCTAAGTGTGCTAGACAGCGTGCTGTCTTGCAGCCTTTTCAACCACAACCAACCAAAGTGAAGTCTCAGATAAATTAACTTGGTTTGGGAAATGTAATTGTGACAAACGAACATTTTATTATATTAAACATGAAATTTCCTTTGTGATAAATAAACAAATAGTTTCCCATAACATCCCATGAAGGGATTACGGAGAGCTTCTCACAACCAGTGACCTGATTGGGACCTACAGTTTTCCACAGTTTCCGAAAAAAAGCCCCAACTGTATTTTAATCTCATACAACCTGTCTTGCTTTATGGCGTAAAATGGGACATCACTGAGAGTCTTCGAGAGAACAATGCTCCTAAAAGTATATGGTCCTATGATAGAGAATGGGGAGTATTGACGACAGATTAACCACGAGCTGCATAATCTGTATCCCAACGCATAGACGTAGTTAAATGGATCATAGTAACGCGTTTATGCTGGTCAGGCCATGTCAGTAGAATGGTCCAGAATGAACCACCGCGAAAGGTACTCGAGGTTGAACTCTGACGATATAGGTAAATAGCACGACTAATACCTGGTGGATTGCCTGCGAGAACTTGGTTTTACCAACTGGAGGAGAAAAGCCAAAGATCGAGACGTTTAGAGAAAGTTTTAGGCCCTTGACGCCTCTGGGGTTCTTGAGTCAACCTAAGTAAATGAGTAAGGGAGAATAAATTCAGGAGACAATGTAGTGTATGTGTGTATGTTGGTGGTGGCTCATCTCCCAAAATCCCAAAATTCGTTCGGAACCGATGTAAAGGTGTCGATCCCAACACGGAAAGTAAAAAAAACGTTTATTGCTCGGTTGCCGCAACAATACAGAAGTTCGTTTCTGCCAACTACAGTCACCAAATGAACTTCAGTTATCTGAGATGTTGTTTGGGAGGAACGAGATTTTTCTTTGCGTGTGCGATTTATTCTGGCTAGGCCATGTCAGTAGAATGGAGGAGAATGATCCAGTGCGGACGGTAGTCGAGGAAGAACTCCTGATATTGTAAGGCCCTTGACGTCATTGGGTGCTTGAGGCAACCAAAGTAAGTCAGTAAGAGAGAATCAATTCAGGATACAGTGTAGTGTATGGGTGCATGTAAGTGATGGCTCATCTCCCAAAAACCCAACATTTGTACGGAACGGATATAAAGTTGTCGATCCCAAAACGCAAAGTAAAAAAACGTTTATTGCTCGGTTACCGCAACAAAACTCCGCACCAAGAACTCGGTTGCTGTAACCGAAACAACAGTTGGCGGAACCGTTTTTCTTTTCTCGTAAACGTTTTTTTTTCAGCTTATATTTTTCATCACTTGTTTACTGCAAACGTTTTTCAGTTCTTGCAAACGTTTTTTTAGTTATGCTCAACTACAACTCGGTTGCTGTAACCGAGGGAACAGTTGGCGGAACCATTTTCCGTTTCTCGTAAACGTTTTGTTTCAGCTTATGTTTTTCATAACTCGTTTGCTGCAAACATTTTTCGGTTCCCTAAACCGAAATGACATTTATCGTTTAACAGAAGTTCGTTTCTCCCAACTACAGTCCCCAAACGAACTTCAGTTACCTGAGATTTTGTTTGGGAGGAACGAGTTTTTTCTTTGCGTGAATCGCACTACCCTGTCTCTTCAGAGAAAACACCTGTGCACCAAAAACCCAAAATCCGTCCGGAACCGATGTAAAGATGTCGATCGCAATCATTCAGTATATATGTAACTTCAAAGCCCACAACTCAGTGATTATGAGACGCACTTCCTTGTCCCTTCAGGGAAAACTTCTCTGCAGAAAAAAAACAAAATCAGCCCGGAACCGATGTAAAGATGTCGATCCCAATCATTCAGTAAATATTAGTGATTCTGAGACGAACTCCTCTGTCTCTTCAGGGCACCTTTCCCTGCACCAAACCCCCAAAATCCGTCCGGAGATCGCAATCATTCAGTAAATATTTATCTTGAAAGCCCACAGTTCAATGATTAGGAGACGCACACTGATTAGCAGACGTCCCTTCAGGGAAAATCCTCTGCACCAAAAACCCAAAATCCGTCCGGCACCGATGTAAAGGTGTCGATCCCAATCATACAGTAAATATTTAACTTGAAGGCCCACATCTCAGGGATTATGAGACGCTCTCACTTGTCCCTTTAGGGAAGACTTCTCTGCACCAAAAACCCAAAATCCGTCCGGAACCAATGCGAAGGTGTCGAACCCAATCATTTAGTGAATACTTAACTTGAAATCTCACAGCTCAATGATTATGAGACCTACTCCCTGTCCCTTCAGGGAAAACTACTCTGCACAAAAAACCCCAAATCCGTCCGGAACCGATGCAAAGGTGTCGATCCCAATCATTCAGTAAATATGTAACTTCAAAACCCACAACTCAGTAATTATGAGTGTCATTCCATTGTCCCCTTCATGGGATGTAAGGGAAAAGGGAAAATCCTCATTTATGTATTTAATATAATTGACCACTCATTCGGAATGAACCTAGATACTATTTCAAGTTTTCAAATTATTGATATTTTAAGAATTCTTGACTGCAACTTTAAATCCTCTTTATGCATTCTCTGATTTCGCAATTTTCACACTACCCTCGTTTTTCTACTGCCAATGTAAATTCACTGTAAAACATTACATTAAAGGTTCGTTATATATTTTAAGCAGGAAATTGTAAATATATTTCTATGTATGCGAGCATTACATTATATGTAATCTACACACTTCCCCTACAACACACAGAGGGCAAAGAAGGGCAGGTTCAGAGTTGGTCTAACAACATACACATATGTCCACAGGACTCTGTGTATGTAGAATAAAGTGTGTGTGTGTGTTGGTTTTTGTAGAGAAATGCAAATAATTACATTTCGTTAATGTTCCGATGTTACCCAGTGGATTAATTTAACTCTTTCTCTCACATGCTAACAAGAGAGGAGCTAAGTAAACATTCCAATAACAAAAAACAAAAAATAAAATAAAGGACCAAACTTTTTACACAGCTTTTCTATACGTCCCTATTAGTTTTAACAAGAGTGCATTAAACATATGTATTATTTGAGTTTATATTTGTATAAGTATTCCACAAATATCCTGAACCTACACACACACATGGGAATGTCAGGCACAGTGGTTTGAAATCGTTTAGATTTGAAACTACTATAGAAACCTATTCGATACATTCCAACAGCGTTTCAATACCCGAGACATGCCGTTTAACCGAATAGCGATTTCTGATTTAACGGCACCGAACTACCAACCCTATTTCATTCTCCATTGATTATATTCGCTTACTTTAGGGGCATCTAAACGCCGTCATTCGAATAGACTCCGGTTCTATATCGTCAACTTTATCTTACCTAACTCGAGCTCGATCTCCTCTTCCCGTTTGCCACAGGCCAGCCGAGTACCGACATTCGACCAAACTCCGTTTCTGTTTAGCTACCCATTGAAAGGATCTTGAAATGTTCTCATCAAAATAAATTAATATAGAAATAGAAATTTAACAAAATAAAGGATAACTTAGTATTGCCCTCCTCAGGGAAAAATGCATTGCTTCATTTCTTATGGTCCTTACGACGACTGTGGAGACGACTGAATGAACCAAGAACAAAGTTACATTATTGATTGTGAAAATCTACTGTTAGCAAACGCGGCACCCATCTGACGGACAGTTTTATTATAATCAAAATTTTCAAGGTTCTGCCAACAAACAAACTAAACAACTATCTATATCCTTAGGTCCTTTATTTATTTTAACAGAATATACAAATATATTACAACACAAAGATTAAATAAACTGTTCACGAAGAACATAGGGCATCACGTCATCCTATACGAATGACAATTGTGAAAACTGACATTACAATGACAATTGTTAAAACTGGCATTGCAATCCTTGCTCCTATACCCACTAGTCGCACATATTAACAATTCTTCCAACCGAACCTCAAATACAAAAATCAGTTTAAACTCCCTTATCTTCCTACCACTGTGCATTTGCAAATTGATTAATTCAAAATTAAAATAAATATTCATTCATATGAAGTTTTTGTTTTTTACAATATCAACAACATGTAGTTTTCCTCTTTAGAAAAACAGGATTAAATTAATTTATTTACAAAAAAATTAACAATTTTAATTAAATATTTCAAGTATTTACTTATCGCTTACAAATGATACGACAACACTTCAACAATTCGAAACAGAAACAAACAAATTTTAATTTATTTAAAATATGATCCTAAAAGTAGGCAATGAATGGCATTCGAAACCACAAATATGAGCATTATTACGGAGAGGAAATTAAAATGGTATTGAAAACAAATTAAATGAGCTTCAATAAGTTTGGGAAAGTCTTAAGTTTAAAACCACCGAATAATTAAACTAAGGCAAGGGGAAAAATGTAAATTACGAGGGCGGCTCAATAAGCCCGTGACTTTTTGAATGAAACACAGTTTTTTTGCAAAACAAAAATTATTTCTCAACATAATCTCCTTTTAGCTCAATACACTTAGTCCAATGGTTCTACAATTTTTGTAGCCCTTCCAAAAAATAGGATTTTTCGAGGTCCATAAACTAGGCATTTGTTTGATCAATAATTTCATCGTTGGAGCTAAATCTCTTTCCACCGAGCCATTCTTTAGGTTTGGGAATAGGAAATAGTCATTGGGGGCTAAATCCGGAGAATATGGCGGATGAGGTACCAATTCGTAGCCCAATTAAACAACTCCAAACAATCTTTTGAAGCTGTCACACGATTACGTTTACGGTCAATTGAGAGCAAACGCTGCACCCATCTTGCAGACAGCTTTCTTAAATCATTTAAAATCGAAATCACACTGTCATATGAAATGCCTGTGGAATCAAAAATCTCACGCACTTTTACTGTTCGATCGGCCAACACCATATCGTGGATGTTTTTGGACATTTTCGGGTGTATTGACCTCTATTGCCCGTCCAGAACTTTCAGCGTCATTTGTACTTGTGCAACCACAACGAAAGTCAGTAAACCACTTTTTTGCCATTGAAATCGAAGCTGCGGGGTCGCCATAGTATTTCTCAAACTTTTCCTTGGTTTGATTGACGGTTTTTTTCGCAAAAAATAAGCACTCGAAATACACTTTTTTCCATTTTTAAAAAAATGTACGAACAGCTGTTAAACCCAAAGTAAATGAGGAAACTTGCTCAAAATTTGACAGTAGTCTAGTAACAGGTGGTACTTGATGGAAGCAGTGTTGCATTTCATATAACTACGAGGGATGTTCGAAAAGTCACCGACTTATTGATCCGCCCTCGTACAATGAATTTAAAATTTTTCCAAAATTAATAAATTATTGGCAGCGTAAAAGTAGGCAACAGATTTTGGCCGTGCAAATTACCAATAATCTTACGGATTTTCCCTCATTCCCGTCGAATCGTTTATACATAAATGTGTTTCGTGGTGTTTATCCGCCGATGGTGCAAGGGTAGTGCGCGTGGCTATTGTACATGAAAACGTGGGTTCGGCCACTGCTCACACCACCTAACATTTCATTCGACGATGGTCACCTCCCTTAGGGATGGCGACACTATCGAGTAACTAGCTGCGAAAAACTTATCAAAAAACTGTTCAGAATCGGTGTAAAATTGTACGTTCAAATCAGTGAGTGTATAACTAGAAAGCGCACATTTCAATGATTGTGGGAAGATCTCTCCTAATCCTTGATGTGGTGTAATGGAAATAATATTTTCTTATGTCCATGGATATTCTATAAAAATAATATTAATCACAGCCTAGAAGCAGGCACGGTATACCACGGTAAATCCACGATAAATCGCGCTCCGTTTTGGTGAACCTATAAACTTTCCCTTATATAAACCGTACAACAGCCCTTTCTGCTATTATTTTTACACTTAGCCTATTGATGGTCGTAGTCATTCCACAGGATATCAGATTCCGCCCTGCTGAACCTATACACTTTCTCGTATATGAACCGTATTACAGCGCCATCTACTACTATTTTCACACTTAGTCTATTGAAGGTTGTAGTCATTCCACCGGATATCACATTCCGCTCTGCTGAATCTACAAACTTTCTCGTATATGAACCGTATTACAGCGCCATCTACTACTATTTTCACACTTAGTCTATTGAAGGTCATAGTCATTCCATGGGATATCCCACTCCGTCCTCTTGAACCAATAAAATTTCACGTATATGAACCGAATTGCAGCGCCATCTACTATTGTTTTCACACTTAGTCTATTAAGGTCATAGTCATTCTACCGGATATCACATTCCGCCCTGCTGAACCTATAAACTTTCAAGTATATCAACCGTATTACAGCGCCATCTACTATTATTTTCATTTCATTCCACCGGATATCACATTCCGCCCTGCTGAAACTATGAACTTTCTAGTATATCAACCGTATTACAGCGCCATCTACTATTATTTTCACACTTAGTCTATTGAAGGTCGTATGCACTCCGTGGGACATCACATTCCGCCCTGCGGAACCTATAAACTTTATCCTATATAAACCTATTACAGCGCCATCTACTATTATTTTCAAACTTAGTCTATTGAAGGTCGTAGGCATTCCGTGGGATATCACATTCCGCCCTGCGGAACCTATAAACTTTCTCGTATATGAACCGTATTACAGCGCCATCTACTATTATTTTCACACTTAGTCTATTGAAGGTCGTAGTCATTCCACCGGATATCACATTCCGCCCTGCTGAACCTATAAACTTTCTCGTATATGAACCGTTTTACAGAGCCAGCTACTATTATTTTCACACGTAGACTATTTAAGGTCGTAGTCATTCCACCGGATATCACATTCCACCCTGCGGAACCTATAAACTTTTTCGTATATGAACCGTATTACAGCGCCATCTATTATAAGTAGCTAGCCACAGAATACAATTTCGTTCCGTTCGGGGAAAATAATACATGCTTTATGCCATATATTATTTTCTCCATCAAAGAAATCATTCATTGTCGGTGACTGGGTAGGATGTCCTCGTACTTCTGCATCATCATCTTCTCCAACATCATCCTTGATTAGTGAAGCGTTTACCAACGATTATTTAAATTCTGTGCAAACTAGTGTAAAATATGGCATGTTTCCTTGTAATATCCTTAGTAAGCAGAGAAATATGTTACCCATCATACACGGTTCATTGAATTTAACGATCTCACAAAGCCGTAATTATCAGTATCCTTTAAACTGTCATAAAGTATCCGTCCCATCGTCCGTTCGCCTGCTCGTCTTTCTAAATTACTATCAAAGAAGGATTTAAGCAGTCATTATTGAATACCATCACAAATAAATGGTTGACTGATTTTGGAAATGGCAAATAAATGGCCGATGCCATGATGGAATGACTTAACGCATGAATGACATTCCACGTTTGCAAGTCATTTCGTATAACAACTACTACCATATAATGGCATTTGCCTTCGAAGACATTAAATTACTGCAGCAATCATAATTCTTATGAATACCAGAAACGGATATAACAAACAATTTCCGGTTATTGTCATCCTTTTGTCTTAAATAGAACACAGCAGCAAACAAGAGAGAAACTAAAATTGCTTTCTTGTTGGGTGAAATGTTGGGAGAAGGGTATAGGAATTCCTTGAATTTTATACAAATTATTATAAATAGTTAGGTAACAATACCATTGTAGTTTCCATTCCTTGGTCTATCTTCGTTATCAGTGTATTCGAATACAACGCCTAGAAATATTCAAGGTCTAATTTGTATTAAACGACCTTTGAGAAAATGTATGTTCTACGAGAGGAGTAACAAAAGTTTTGATAATAATACATTATGCTGCAATGGTACTGAGTGTAGAAGCGCACATCAGATACTATGAAATTTTCTTTAGAATGACACATAAATGAAACGACGAAATACCTATAATATCCCTTAAAAGAGATCCTGAGTTCCATCATTTAAATGGAACTTTGTAATTCCAGATGACCCCAGTTTATTAATATATTCAGTTTATTTTTATTACGTAATCGTCATCGCAAAAATAAAAGAAACTTGTGAATTTTAAACTAGAACCTGCATTAGCACACACAATATTCACGCACACATATCTTTAAATGTTTATCCTTTCTTCCACAAAGTAACACACATGAATGAGGAAGGGTTTCTCCAAATCAAGGTGAACATTTCCGGAATTAATCCTAGGTTCTTATAGTCGCACATGCTAACCATAGCTGTAATATTAAACACGTACAACATAGAACTAATACTTATTTGTAGTTCTCGCATAAGAACCGTATTACAGCGCCCTCTACCGCTAATTATAAATAACATAACCAAATAACTACATATGTGACCTGGATTGAAGAAAGTGGTACAGAAGTCGATTTTCAGGGACCCTCACCATTGAATTTATCGAACTTCTCTACATCAGAATCGGTCACAACATGAAAATCGATTTTTGTCATACTTGAAACCTTCCATCACCATTTTCAGTTTTGCAACCGGTAGACATTTTGTGGAAGTATCATCCTTCTACGACTAGCATCAGATTAAAGAAACTATCATTGTTGAAAGGTGGGCATTTCGGGAGTTGATCCTACATTCGTATACGCAATGGACATGCATGCTAACGACTGCACCACCTAACCACAACACATCTACCTTATTATAAAATGCCCGTACTACGGCAACATCTACCCCCAACTATAAACTTTATATATTTTTAAACAGTCTCCAGGATTGAACATGTCCTGCACGTCATCGAATATATACTCTTCCAAATGTGTTCCTACTGAATTAAATTACCATGATGAGTTCCGCTACAGGTGGGCATTATGTATAAGCAGCTTTCTTTTACGACTAGGATCATATTACGACAGTTGTCTGTGATGGAAGATGGGCATTTCTCAAGGATTGACTATTTATATGCCTCGAATACAAGCAAGATCTTACGAATTCAATCACCATCTTCAGTTTTGCAATCAGTGAACATTTTGTGGAAGTAGCATCCTCCACGAGTGGGGTCAGATTAAAGCAACTATAATTTTTGAAAGATGGGCATTTCGGGAGTTGATCCTACATTATTATATACAATGGATTACAATTTATTAGCAGTTGTAGCAAAATATCCATATTACGGCGTCATCTATCGCCAAATATAAACTTTACATGTTTTTAGACAGACTCAAGGCTTGAACATACCCTGAGACGTCAGCGAATATATTCCCTTCCAAATATGTTCCTTCCAAATTTAATCAGAATCGTGAGGTCTACTACCGGTAGGCATTATGTAGAAGCAGCTTTCTTTTACGACTAGCATCATCTGCATTACGGCATTTGCCATTGTATGCCTCGATACGTCAACAACTATGTATGCTACTCCGAATTAATTAACCATATTCAGTTTGGCTACCGGTGGGCATTATGCGGAAGAAGGTTCCTGCTATTACGGCTGGCATCAGATTAAGGCAGCATTCAGTGTGGCAGATAGGCATTGTGAAAATTGAGTCTACATTATCATACCCAAAACTCGCACTACGAACCGTTCCTACACTAAACCTCCACACTTTAAATTAAACGTATTCACCACAAATGTGATATTTATTAGCAGTTCTCGCAAAGGAACCGCATAACAGCGCCCTCTACCGCCACAAAAGTTATACTTATTAGCAGTTCTCGCAAACGAACCGTATAACAGCGCCCTCTACCGCCACAATAGTTATACTTATTAGCAGTTCTCGCAAAGGAACCGTATAACAACGCCCTCTACCGCCAACTGTCAATGACATAACAAATTAATTATATATACGTTGCTTAGACAGTCTCAGTGATTGACTAATTATATGCCTTGACATGTCAACTCCGTATATGTGCTACCTAGTTAAATTACCATCTTGAGCTTAGCTGTCGGTGGGAACTATGTAGACTCAGCTGCCTCCCATAGCCTGACATAATAATTAAAGCAACTACCATTGATGCGACGTGGTCATATCTGGAACTGCTCATGATATCCACTCCACCACCGAACCGCCACAATTGATATGCCCTTACACGTCAACAAGTGTATATGCTTTCCAAATATATCCGGTGAACATTACGCTGAAACGGATTTTTGTTACAATTGTCATAAAACTAGGGCAATTGCCATTTATAAAATGTGGGCATTTCTCGAGGATTGACAACATATGTGACCTGACACGTCAATAAGTATATTTCTGTCGGAATTAAAGCACCATCTTGAGTTGTGCACCAGCTGCGTCGGCTATAGTACCACCGAAACGCCACACGTTTGTTTCCAAGTTTTTCAAAGCAAGTGTTCAATTTGGTAACAAGAAAGAACTGTATTACAGCGCCATCTATAGCCCACAATATGTAACATAACTAACCAATAATGAATCAGGCAGTCTCGAGGATTGTAAATTTCTTAAAGTTTTGCTGCGGGTGGGCATTCTGTGGAAGCAGCTTGATTTTACATGTACGATCAGAATAACCGTGGTCGTCGGTGGTGCAATTGTAGTGTGCGGCGCTCTTGTCCATGAGAACGTGGGTTCGATCCCTGGTCTGACCGCCTTAAAAATAACATTCTTCCGACGGTGGTTACCTCGCTTAGTGACGGTGACAATATCGAGTATTTTGCCATGAAAAAGCTTCTCAAATCCCGTTCGCAATCGGTGTAAAACTGTAGGTTCCAATCAGTGAGCGTAAAACTAGAGCACGTACAGCTCAGTGGTTTGTACGAAGCTCTCCCTAATCCCTTTATGGGATGTAACGGGAAACCATTTTTTTAACCATGAGAATATGATATATAATTCCGATATGATAGAAACTAGAAAGCACACACCTCACTTGTTGTGAGAAGCTCTGACCAATCCCTTCATGAGATGTCATGGGAAATCATTTATTTATTTATTTTACTCATTATCAAGTATTGGGTGTTCTTTAGATTAATTTATTTGGCATTTTCGTATTAGAACCGTATTACAGCGCCATCTGCCCCTAAACTATATTTATTAGACACATTTTTCTTGGTCAGTATAGACGATTACGCATTACTGTCCGCCCATTCATTTTATTGAGATTAATTAAATATTGTTAGAAAAAGTTTCATTCAAACTACTTATTTTTTCAGTTCTATTGGCAATGACACATTTTCAGGCTCATGTCTGGCTTTTTACATTGTGACACTGTGTGACAAAAAGACTCATAACTTAAATTTAGCCGCCGGCTATCATCTGCGTACACATTTTTAATTTATAACACTTCAACGAATGGCCCAACGAATGGCTACGAATCGAATGAAAACATTTTAACTTTTGACTACCAGCTGTCGATTTACTAACAACAATCCTTACTATCAGGGTTCCATTAGGCTAAAAGAGGCATGTTCATATTAGAGTTAGACAGTAGATAGGAAAGGGTTTGCATCAATTTTTAATTAACGTGTGGCTATCCCTAAAAAAAGTTAGACACTTTTTGTATGGAACGGATATCCAGTGACTAACATAAAAATGTTCTTACAGCATAATCATTAGGTATATGTGTGCAACTCTTGGTGTCTATCAGTAGGTTTAATAATTAATTAATTAATTAATTGACTTTGAAGATGAAGCCTTTTTGATTTTATATATTCACAATTTTTGTTCTTTATGGCAAGAGCTACAACTTTCCCTCAGAGAGTAAATTAAAATTCCAAACGGTTTGCAAGTTATGAGCCTGACAAAATGATCCCTTTTTTGCAAAAATGACTCCGAAGCCCCAAATCTTTGGGGGCGCATAAAAAAAACTGCATGACTTTGGGCAAAACTGAGAGACACGGGTCTTTTTTTTTTGTCTTTTATCACGTAGTGGTTTCCGTAGATGGTTATATTTCCATGAGTTAAAAAATTACAGACAGTGTAATAAACCAAGAACATTACATTAATTATTAGTAGCCGTCTTTAGTCTTTCCAACTGTTGATGAAATGTGGTGCGCAGCTTTCGCTCGAATGACCGGGATCGGAATTAGGATTTGTATCCCAGTTGGTTGGTTGGTTGGCTGGTTGAAAAGGCTGCAAGACAGCACGCTGTCTACCACACTTAGGCTAAAAAAGCCCATTGTGATACCTGCAGTTTCCTCCATAGCAACTATTGACTAGTCATCTAGCCAATTTGCCCTTTCAATAAATTTGTCTATAAGACCTACAGGAATATCCTGTAGGGCTACGGTGCTAACTAAATGTGTAACGAATATCCTACTTCTCAGTCCTCCCAGAGCAGGGAAATCCAAGAGAAGGTGTTTCGTCGTTTCCTCGTCCTCTTCCATGCAGAATCTACAGAGAGTGGAGTTTCTATGTCCCAATCTTAGGGCGTGTTTTCCTACAGGACAAGGTCCCGTAAGTGTTCCTATCATTGTGGATAACCTGCCTCTCGGCAAGTTAAGTAGTTGCCTAGTCCTATTCCTGTACACCTGTGGCCAGAGGACACGGGCTTGTTTGCAAGTTTAATTAAGTCTCCACCTGTCCTTGAACATATTAGCGGCCCCCTTGCCTGATCTGCAAACGGCAGGTAGTGATTGGCATACTAAAACCTTCCTTTGCCGGAAGAACCTGTGCCGTAGTACCCTGTCTAGCTAACGCATCCGCTACACAATTGTCTGGAATGTCGCTGTGTCCCGGTACCCAGATAAGCCTGATGTCAAAATACTCTGCCATCGCCCTAAGTGATGAGTGGCATTCTTTCACCGTCAGGGACGTAGCAAACATGGCTTCCAGGGATTTTATGGCAGCAACCTCAGTAAGGCGGTAATTTCCGCCTGAAATATACTACAGTGATCAGGCAGCTTGAAGGAGATATTTACATTTAGGTCCGGTGAATGGACCCCATATCCTACTTGCTTGTTAACTTTGATCCATTCGTGCAAAATCTGATGCTACTGGTATACCCTTCCAGTGACTATTCCCAGGTATTCGGAATAGAAGTCCTTAGATTTGTGGCTGATAGTAGGTGGGGGATACAGTGGTCCGTTTTTACGGGAATAGAGTTGATCCGGTGTAGTAATTCACCGTGTCCGGAATGCCCCGATATCAAAGCGCTACAATCTCTGATTCTCAGCAGGGATGTAGCGGCTACCGATTCGGCAATGATATCAGGAGTACAGATGTTCAGGATAGCACTGAGTGCAGTACCTAACGTCGTACCCATGGCCCCACTAACGCTAATCAGTGCTGATCTTTGAATTTTCATCAAGGAATTCAGAATATATTTCTTTTGGAGGGAGCTATTGGTCTTGTATCCCAGTCTGTAATGGGGAATCTAGTTCAAAATGCCATATGTTGATGAAGTGTGGAACCTAACTATCGCTCGAAGAACTGGGATCGGAAATATCGGAAAAGAAAAGCGAATGCGAAAAGTTTGAACTTAAGCTGGCAGTCGATTTACGACTCGCTCAGAATTTGTATTCCATTGTCTTAAAGAAGATCAATTCTAAAGTTTCCAATACGCTCCTATAGATGTGAACAATATCTTATTTCATAAATTTGTCATAAATAAAACATGCTAAAGAAGAAAAAGGTCGGATATCTTAACAGATTTTAGGATAAATTCAAATATTGTAATTTTATTGCGGAACTGATAACGCGCTCTTTTTTCAAACATTTTTTTTTTTGGGAACTGACTTTGATGTCAACCCTCGTTTATTGTCATGGGCGCACAAATCTAAATAAGAATTGTACTTTTTCTAATAATAATTTATATTATTTTCTTAATATTCTCTGATTAACATTTGATTTATGTTCACCAGCATTTTCATTTTTCCAAGAGCTTCAACTAGGCCGCTCGAGACGAGTGCGTTGTTTCAAATGCTTCCAACAAACAAGATACAGTACGAATGAAACTAAACAAAATCCAAGAATTTCCTTTTCTATACGGCATCATTTCCGTTTCCGTTGTTGGTCAATATGCTACTGTTCTGGGTGCTCCAGCACAGAGCACGTAACTGTGTGTTTGATTTGTAGAGAAATATTTAACATTCTAAAGGACGACAACAAGAGTAGCCATCAAACCGCCACTGTACCTTTAGTTAAATGTCACTAAAGACTTTTAAATTTTCCTGATGTAGCTATTTATCTTTATTGCTTTTGGTCTTTTTTTGTTTGTTGTTCTTTTCTCTCTCTCTCTCTGTGTTTCTTCCTTCTCCATTTCAGTCTTTCAATGTTTTCCAATATAAAATTAACTTTGTTTGGCTGCTGGTTTAGCATGACGACCCAAATGTGCTATGAAGCTTATTAAAAGCTTATAATATATAAACTACACTTGTATGTAGTATAGTGGTGTATTTCGGCTGTATGTATATGTGTGTATAGTGATTTTCCATTAAATGAAACTTAAGCTCCATAGGCATATATACCCACATTATATAAATCACTATGAGTTACAGTGGTTGGCAGAGGTTTGGTTTTGAAAATAGACAGGAAATTATTTGCAAACCACTTTAATATATAAAGTAGACATATCAGTCTCCCTGTGTTTAAACCGTACTACCACGCCATCTGTTAGCTGATATATACCACAATTTTCGTCCCATTTTTGGATAACATCTCGTTTCTAATAGACACTGTGGGCCAACGTATAAATTTATAAATCGTCTTCTACATTACAACTACTTTAAACTGATAAATGAACAGAATTTTATAAGACTTAATAAAACCGTACTACACCGCCACCTGTTGGCCACTTATTGTAACACATAATATCAGGCATGTCAAGGTTATTCACATAATGCAAAAATCATTCAAAACTTTTAAAAAGGATAATACCATAAACTTTTTAACAACCGGAATACAGGGATATTAATAAGATTTCCAAAATTGTCAGTAGTTGATCTCAAAAAATGAATGAACGGACAAAACCAAGCAGAGTTTGTGCAATGAATGACGGCAAATTAATTGTACCACTATTTCCAGTCTGTTTGAAAGATTGTATTTAAAGTCCTCTACCCAATGTATAGGTCCATTGCTTTGTCATCCTCCATTGAGGTGGCACTTCTTAAAAACGAACAGGGAGAAACTCTATAAACCGTATTACAGCGCCACCTGTGGTATTCAGTATTATAATGCATCATACTTAATTCGTCTTCAAAAACTCGGAATTGTACATAACATCGCCTTGTCAGTCAGACTATTAATTTAATTTCATAACCAGTGAAATCAGTTAGTATTTTTAAACCGTACTACAGCGCCACCTGTATTTTAAAGAATGTAATTTAATATTTGATTTAAACGGTGTCAAAAACGATGTTCTAAGGTAGACAGTCAACACTTCTCTTCACTCGAATACCAGCAAACAAAACGAGTGAAGCCTTAATCATTCTCTGCTCTCTCTCTCTCTCCTTCTTACCCTCTTCATTGAATATTTCACTACATGAGCATATTTTTGATAGGGTTGTTGTATATAACTATACAAATTCCAACCATGTTGACGTAAAATCACATAAACTATACAAAAGTATGAAATAATCAAGATATGACACGAGAGAGAAATACGTTTGAGTGAATTCTGACCACATTTTGATTTTCTTTTATGAGGGTTGCGAAATAGCGCACATCTTCTGGTCCTCTAATTCTTGATCGTCTTTGCTTCCCGATAAATAGAGCCATCGCTTTGTGGTCTACGATTGAACTGGCACTACTTAAAAACGAACAGCGAAGAAAATTAAACGGTATCCATAAACCGTATTACAGCGCCATCTGTGGTATTCAGTATTATATTGCTTCAAACTTAATTCGACTTCAAAATTTCGGAATTGCATATAACATCGCTTTGTCAGTCAGACGATTAATTTAATTTCATAGAGTTATTCCTAATTAAATCAGTTAGTATTTTTAAACCGTACTACAGCGCCACCTGCATTTTAATGAATACACTTTAATTTGTCGTTTAAAGGGTGTCTCAATAAGTTTGCACTTTTTAAATTTAAAACAAACCCCCTTAAATTTTGATAGTTGTGATATTGGATTGTAAAGAAGACAAGTTCCGATTAAGTATGGAATAAAATATCCGTCAAATGGCCCCACACAGCTCTTATGATAGACCATTACTGTTTTCATGAAATTTTCCATTACTTTTTCACAGAGATGTGGCTGTCTCTCACCGACGACCCGTTGGATCTCGGATTTGAGCTCAAGTTCCAATTATTAAAAATGAAGCGCTTTAGAAAGAACAACTCGTTGGAATTGTGCAAAACTTATTACAGAAATTTGGAAAGTTTCGCTGAGACCGCTCGCAAACTTCGAAGAATTTTCAGTCGAGAAAGTGCAGCTAATATCTCAGCCATTCAAAGGGTGGTCAAAAAATTATAAGAAACTGGGTCGGTTATGCACAGTAAGACTCCTGTATGTCAACGTAGCGGTCGGTCTCTTGAAAACATTGCTGCTGTAAACGAGAGTGTCGCCGAAACCCGGAAAACATCAATTCAGCATCGTTCTCAAAAGCTTCAAATTTCAGGAAGCACTACGCAGCGAATTTTGACAAAAGGCTTCCAACTGCATGCGCACAAAATTCAGCTTACTCAGGAGCTGAAACCAGCAGACCATGGAAACCGCCGGCAATTCGTTCAATGGGTTATGGGGTAAAGTGAAGTCAATACCAATTTATCAAAAACAATAATTTTCTCCAAGGAAGCGCATTTCCATCTGAATGTCTTCGTGAATACACAAAATTGTCGAATTTGGGGCACAGAAAATTCTCATGCAATCCATGAGAAACAAATGTACCCACGGTTCGGATTTTGGTCAGGCGGCATGATTGGGCCTTATTTTTGAAGATGAGGCCGAATTTGCAGTAACTGTGAACGGAATTCGTTACAGGAACATGATATCGGAGTTCTTGTGGTCTGAGTTGGACGGCATGGACCTGGACGTCATGTGGTTTCAGCAAGACGACGCCACCTGCCACGCCGCACATGAACGAATCGATTTATTACAGCTACGATTTCCACAAAAAATTATCTCAAGAAATTCTGATGTCAACTGGCCACCGTGATCCAAGGCCTTGCTTAAACCACATGTCGTCTATATACATGCCGTCCAGTTGAGAACTCGGTTGATGTTTTGATGTTTTCGGATTTTCGGCGACACTCTCGTTTACAGCAGCAATATTTTCTGGAGGCCGACCGGTACGTTGACGCACAGGAGTCTTACTGTCCATAACCGTCCCAGTTTCTTAGAATTTTTGGATCACTTTCGAATGGTTGACACATTAGGTGCAATTTTTCGACTGAAAATTCTTCGAAGTTTGCGAGCAGTCACAGCATAACTTTCCAAATTTTTCTAATAAGTTTTCACAATTAGTAATGGGGAAAAGGTAAGGCTTCCCTGCATCAGTAGTCTGTGCGGTTTTTAGTTCTACACACACTGATTGCAGGTGGGTTTTGAAAATCGTATGTTAAAATTTTTTGTAAATATTTGTTTAATACCATTGAATGTAAAAATAGCTTTAGAAATCTAAATATCAATTCCAAACAATTACAATAGTATAAGCCCTTTTAATGTTTTCAAATCATCCTGAGGGTGTGGTGCAATAAATGAATCAATTTCATTACTTTCACATTTTAAATTTCGCAACAACTGAAGTGATTTAATTTTTTTTTACAAAATTCTAAATATCACAGGAGTATAATTCCTTACCAACCACCACCGCATGCTAAAAACAGGCATCATTTTGCAAATTTCCGTTAGAGTATCTTGTTTCCAGGAAAAATGCATCCTACACCTTAAGGCGTTTCCAGCCGTTATAATACCTATGGGATTTCTGTTTCATCGTCATCCTCCATCAAACCTTAAATGTATTGTGATACTTTTTGTGTGTAATATAATATCACTTACACCTAAATGACACACAAATTGTTTATAATCTATGAATCCATGTAATTGTATAGGTAACTGTAACATCAGCCTAAAGGTATGCTATAATTGTTTTAATAACCATGAAATTAAAATCCTGTTATAGGTACGTAGCACAAAGTTTGGGGAGAATAAAAATTTGTTGCAAGTTAATTAATAATAATTTATTAACAAAATATTGTAATTAAAGAACAAATGAAAGGTAGAATTTATTGTAATAATGACATTTTTCAAAATACCCTTAAAATATGCCACATTTATAAAACATGTTATTTGTTTGGAATTCAGTATAATATGATATTCAAGCAGAAGTAAAAATTTGTTACTTCCTTAAAATATATCCTTAAACAACTATTAAATATAGTATTTGCGACTTTAGATAGAAATTTTTCCACCATATTCCATTCTTAAACAAATTAAGCTTTTCATTTACCGCTATTTTCAATAGGAATTTCGAAAATTTTCCACATTTTCCTATAAATTTCATAAAAAATGTCTTATTAAAATGCAAACCTTTTAGTTCCACATTTCGTTTCTTTGTAATAGATAAAAAACTGCCTTAGGTTATGCTTTAATATATTTTAATAGTCAGTGATTAATGTTCAATGAATATATAAGCCTAAGGATATGCTTTGATGTTTTATGTTTTTACAATTGCGAAGAAAATGTAAAAGACAACAAGAAAATTTAGCAAAATTACAATGTAATCGTAATCAGTCTTACATATGAATGGGGCATTCGTTTGGGGTGTTTGAGAAAAATTTTCAAAAGGATTTGGAACAAATGGACAGGTTATAATGAAGGGATTAAGTTTAAATTGAAATATAAGTTTTTTACATGCGGTTCAAATATGTTACCGGATTGTTAAACAAAAAATGTCGTAATTTTTATTACTAATTTACTATTGAATGTTTACATTATTATTCTGTTTTGGTAAAAGCCTCAAAGTATACCTTAATTTTTAGCATTTGAAAGCCTGCCCCCGATGTAAATATGATTTAGTATTTTTATAATCATTTAACGAATGTGATTCTAAAGAAAATTTTATATAATATTCTTTAACAGATTTTTACTGTATTATAAAGTAGACCATTTTCGAGGAAGTATGGAATAAATATCCGGCAAATGGTTACCGCGGCTTTGATCACAGGCCTTTACTCTTTTCATGAAATGTTTGATGACATTTTAACAAAGATGAGTTGCTATCTCACCGATGACGTATTGCATCTTGGTCTTGAATTCAGGAATTGTTTGTACTTTATTCGCATTCGCCCTAAGATTTCTGAAAACCCCGTTGACATCGAAATTTCGAGATAAGATTCGTTCTGAAAATTGTTGCACCAATAAAGCCATTGTTTCATGCGCGATGCGGCAGGTGGCGCTCCGTGCTTGTGAAATCATATGTCGTTCAGATCCAAACCTTTTAGTTAAGGCCACAATAACTCTGTTGTCTTGTTCCTGTAACGAATGTCAGTCATAGTGATGCACATTTACTAGGACAACCTATATTTGTACACTCTTTAAATTTTACCATATTTCCGTAGAAGCCTGAAAGTATACCGTAATTTTTTAGCATTTCTTCAGATTTGTGCCAGATTTTAACAGACGGCCACTGGTGTAGACCGTTCATGAGTAGAGTTACAAACCTTGAATTGTTCGTCTACAAAAATGAGTTCAGGTCCCATTTCCGACTATTGAAATAGTTCCCATAATATTAGGAATCCATTCTAATTCATTAAAAAACAATGCAGATCCTATTAACATATTTGTGCCTGAATTCGTTTTCGGCCTATCCATTTTTTGTACTTTGAGGTACAGTTTTTGTAGTTTTGTATTTTTTTGTAGTTTGATTTGTACATTTGTACTTTTATAATACACTTTTTGTACTATTGACTTCCCTTTGTGAACGAGTACCTTTGTGTACACTATTTGTGCTTTGGGTTAAATTTTCTGTATTTGTGTGTGCACTTTTGGAACTGTTGTGTACACTTTTTGCAATTTCTGTTAGGAGTTGATGGTGGCAGTCGATGATCGACTCACTTCGACCTCTTACCTGATTCAGATACAAATGCTAACTAGGGTTAACTAGATTAAGCGTTAACGCCACCGGAGAACCATTAGGTTTATTCCAAGCAGCTCAGGATCTTGTCTATGTCTATCAGGAAAATTCTCTCAGGTCCCTAAATTGGTAGGATCTCAAAGGATGGATGTCTACTGTCGGCTACTGCTGGGTACGTTCTTCTGCTGCGTGGATTCTTCCTCGTTCTCCTCCCCACAGCTTATACAGAAGTTAGAGAAGGCTAGTTTGTATTAGTTTCTTAAATCAGACATTTTCGTAAGATCTCTATCGATTTTTATACTCCAGTAAATTTATGAGACTCACATTGTATACAGTTTTGAAACATTTGTGCCTAAAGTTATGGCCTATAATTTTTTGAGTGTGTTCTCCTTAAAGTATGCAACACAAATGGGTGAATTTTTCTGTGCCATTCCATAGATGTTAAATAAATTTTGTTGGTTTTCAACTTACACATGTTTGTTGTAAACAAATTGTTCATTAGCCAAACTTTTCGTCTAATACTCGCCGCCACAATTATCAGGTAGTCTACGAGAAAGAGGTAACCCTAATGCCCTAGAAGTTACAGAAGGCTAGTTTGTATTAGTTTCTAAAATGTCAAAGCCTTCAATCTTACCTTGTTTAAAAATGAGAAGTTTTATTACAATCTTGATCGATTTCTATACCCCAGTAAATTTATTAAACCATCATTCTAAAGTTTTATAAGCATTTATGCCTAAAATTGGGCTCTATAATTTTTTGAATGTGTTCTCCTTAGCGTATGCAACATGAATGGGTACATTTTTCAGTGCTAATCTGTAGATGTTAAATAAATGTTGTAGGTTTTAAACTTAAACATATTTGCCGTAAACAAATTGGTCTTTAGTTACACATTTTCTTTTGGTTCCAAAGAATTCCTTTTGATTATCATTCCAATATTAAACATTATTCTTAATCCCTCAGATTTGGCTTAGTGTTTTCGTCGTCTGTTAATCAAAGGACTTTTCGTTAAATACAACTCATCAAAAAAACTTGAAAGATTAACTTGGTTAGATTTCACTTCACAAATTCCCGAATAAAACGCCACATTCTCGCAGGACATACAACATAACGAGGTCCTGGATAAAGACAATTTTTCTAGTGAAAGCCAAACAAAAAGTCAAGGAGGACATTTTTGTCAGAGGATTGAAATCAGTTAATGTCTCTATTGGAGTAGATTTGAAAAGTTAATGAGTTTACTTCCTAGCTGGCTTAGTTGTGCCCAGTGTCTCCTTCACTCCCCCATTCTTAGACTATTTCTAAACTTTGTTCTTAAGCCAGAGAGCGAGAGAGAGAAAGAGAAAGGTAAACACATAAATGTAAGTTCAGTATGTGCATGTGTTTGAGAGCATGACGAATTCAGAGCTGTTGCAAACATACTTAGCATACTCATATAATCAAAGTCCTTAGGCCGGGTGGTTCTTGTAGTGTCGCAGGGATAAGAGAAGGCGTTCAAGGATGTGTCTGTGTGTATGAGTTCGAGTCTGTGTAGTGTAGTGCTTGTCTAGTGTATCGTTGGTGTATAGTTTTACTATTTGACTCTTGTCAAATGCACACATAACTATGAATGTATCTGAGTGGGGGTTATTGTCCCCCCTGTGCACCACGCTCTCCTTTATACTAATACACATTCAAATGAGGACAATTTCCAATCTCTTGTTGTATGCTTACATTGTTATGTTTAAAACACATTGAGACCATTACATACTATACAATACAAAAACCAACCAGGCCTATGTAATGGAACCAACTCACACTTTGCTCTCTTCTCGCTTAACTCTCGCCTACCAGTGCCTCCTCTACGTACCATTGTCTCTTGACCCCTCACTTCACAGCGAACACCAAGGATTACTGTTTATGACTCAAGTACCATGTTAAGTGGAAGAGCCTAACACCCACAGGAAGGGGACAGTACGTTCAGGGGGTTTGCGAAAACACTGTATGGTACCATTCAGTAGCAGTGAAGTGTTGAATTGTGTTTGTAGTTGTAGTGGTAGGCAAAAAGGACTGACGTGTGTTAATATGTAATAGTATAAGTAGTGGTAGTTGTAGTGGTGGTAGTAGTAATGCAATGACTGTAAGCAGTAGTTCATTGCTTAAAACATGCATAAGCATGCATGTAAATGATATTTAATAGAATGCCTCACCAACACAGTCCCTCATGTCCTCATCAGCCTTACTCAAGCACATATGTACATATATTCATTTTCAAAAAAAATCTGCGAAAAAACGACCACTTGATATATTTCCAGCCCGCTCTTTGTCCACTCTAGATTCCCTCCCTGTTCGGTTTGGGGCCAAAATAAATGCCCGCAATTAATGGCCCGTTGGTTATAGTCTGAATGGCCACCGTATTTAATGCCATTCAAAATATAAGTATTACGAGTTATGGAAGAAAAGTTTTCGTCGAAATACGTAGGAAACGTAGAAAATTTGATTAACATATGTGAAATGTTAAAAAAAGTTGACTGATTTATGTAGCATATTTTAAGGATGACACACTTCAAACGTTTGTATAGCATAATTATAGTTGCAAATTTCTGTTGCATATCTCAAGGATAATAACCAAAATGTGGCAACCCATAATTTAAGTTATAAAATAAATACCGAAATTGAAGGTTAAATTAAAAAAATAACTCTAAAAATTAACGGAAAACAGAAATCGACGGGAATCTTATGAGGATGTATCAGCCAGCCCTATATATACGGGAAAAACTTGCAATATTTTTCCCGAGCCTGATTTAGGGTCTTCTAAAGAATTGTGTAGTTAACGGTTCGAAAATCATGTAAAAAATATGTTCTCTTTAGAAACGTCTTTTCTTTTGTACCAACTTCTCATTATCGACTGGGGTTTTCCAGATCGAAATGATCCCTGTTCTTTAACAACAACATTCTTGTTAACAGTTTGGAATGAATTCCTTAACTCCTGTACAGAAGTGATTATACAACGAAACGAACTCTTGGCAAAGATCTATTTGATGTGGGTTCAGCAATATTGATATTTCAAGTCAAATGCAAAAGTAATATTCTTCAAAACATTTCAGTACCCATTTTATTTCCTTTATTTCGAATAAGCTGTCATTTTCCAACAACTAAGTTGTCAGTCGAACGAAAATATTCACTTAGGGGAACCTAAATTGAGTCGCATGAGAGTGACTGCATTTCATTCACTTAGCGAGATCGGAAAAGAGCCTATAAGCTTTTTACCAGAAATGAAAGCTTAGCCCCTATTGAGCCTTGAAAAGTCAGTTTGTTATTCATGTGGCAAAGTCTATTCGTACTTGTACTTGTCAAGAAACCCATCACTGAAAACCCGTGGACTTTGACCAAGTGCTCGCCTACTCAATGGACTACATAGCGTACACCTCTAGCTATACTCGAAGATCCCATGTGTGCGATCTGGGAGGGTTAGGGAGAGAGGAGAGGATTAGACAGAATGCCCCGGAAGTTGAGACACATTAAGATTACATCAAAGTCGACAATGTAAGGAGCTCCGGTTTTAGAAATTTGTGAGCATTAATCACTGTCAAAACTGTATGCCCCTATCAGTGAGTGTAAAACTAGAACGCGCACAGCCATCTGGCTGAGCAAATTGAGGTTATGTGATTTTTTTTCTCTGTATCTCGGCGATTTGACTTTTTTCTACTTCTGAAAGGCCTCTTAAAGACCTTTCCAAAAAGCCCAAAAACAAAAAAATCCGACCACTGGCTCAGAAGTTAGCAACTTTATCGTAATACCCTCCGACCGCCAATCCGAAAATTTGAACCCGCTGCCATTTCGCACCCTTGCATTTTCGGACATGGTCCTAGTGCACTTTTCTTCATGAAATGAGCCAAGGAATACGCTGGAGAAATTTGTCCGGAACTTCCTGAATCACCCTGTATACATTTTCATAGTACTCACTGACTTCGAAAACGATCATCGTTGTTAATTACTCGATATTTAAATCAGTTTTAGTTTAATGTGATTATATTATTTTCTGTCATCCTCAAAAATAATGAAATTCACAAAGGAATTCAAGAGTTTGAAACCAGCCCGAAAGTATGCAATGCTATCAAAACAATATTAAAAAAACACGTTTATCTCCATAAGAAACACGTTTATCTTTATATATATACATTACGGAACGGAAACTATCATCAAGAATAGTTTCTATACAAAGAATTATTATCCGACAATCTGCATTAGAAGACATAAGGAGCTCTGGCTATACCTGAACATCCCTTGGTTTATATGGAATGCTACGAAAGGATTAATTTTCGTCACGATAATAGGTATAAAATGGGAAAGATTACACCACAGTCTACAATATAAGGAGCTCGTGTTTTCCATATTTGTTGGCATTAATCACTTTCAAGTAAGAACATTGGTAGAGGTTTTTCT
Organism: Phaonia tiefii; assembly: GCA_963931995.1. Classification (NCBI taxonomy): domain Eukaryota; kingdom Metazoa; phylum Arthropoda; class Insecta; order Diptera; family Muscidae; genus Phaonia; species Phaonia tiefii. Next base: position 23,503,139 of record OZ008370.1, read on the forward strand.
GCGACCTATTATAACTTAAATGTATCACTAATTGACTTCGATATCACTGGCGTGGTTTTTGATTTTGTACACAAAAATTCGAAAATTCCCATATACATTTTTCATTTAAAAAATAGATAAAATCAAATATCTCGTCAGTGAAGTTGGAATATAAGCACTTCAGGTGGAGAAGTTTGATGAAAACTCCGTCCAACGAGAGAGCACAAATTTTAAACATTTGCTTGAATCTCTTTTTGCCCTTAACGATGACATAAACCAATATTTTACCACGAAAAATACTAAAATCCATCTCTTCCGATTTATTAGAAACATACTGCCTACCCTAGGGCTGCAAAGTTAAGCAAATTCTATAGAATACTTTAGGGGATATTTTAAAGTTAAAAGGAAACACTGTTTTATAATGAGCACGATATAATACCCCTATCGGAAGAAATTCTTTAACAGTCCCCGTCCAACAGTTCAATCCAATGTGGCTTCTCGTAAAAAAGTAAATAATGTACCGTGATCCACAATAAGCCCGATACAATATGCATATGGAGAGAAATTCCTTATAATTCCAGAACCAGCATATCAATCGGCTATAACTTTGGACGAATGTTAAAGGACACGTAGGTAAATGAAATTTTTACGAATAAATCAAATCGCATGCATATTTTGGGACGTATCAAAAATTATGTTGCCTATGTTAAGGCTGAAAAGTTTACCAAAGTCAAAATTAAATCCAGATCCATAATGAGCACTATACAATAAAAATATGGAGAGAAATTCCAACAGTTCAATCGAGTGTGACTATTAGTTTGGTGGAATGTTGGCGGATATGGAGGTAAACGCAAATTGTCTTCAAACTTTATACGATGAGATCAATTTTAAAAATTATTTGGTATTATGTTGCCTATACAAAGGCTGAAAAGTTAAGCAAATTCTCTAGAGTACTTTCAGGGATATTTTAAAGTCAAAAAGAAAACGCGATAGCCAGTGAACACGATTCAATCGTGATCTTTATGCGATGAAATCAATTTTAAATCAATCAATTTCAATCTTTATACCGTGAAATCAATTATAAGAATTAATTGGTATTATGTTGCCTATACAAAGGCTGAACAGTTAAGCAAATTCTCTAGAGTACTTTCAGGGATATTTGAAAGTCAAAAAGAAAACCCGATCGCCAGTGAACACGATTCAATACAAATATGGAGAGAAATTCTGAATCATTGCGATCCAACAGTTCAATGGATCAATGGATAGCAAATAAGTAGGTAAACGTAGGTCGTCTCCGAATATTAGGAAAAGATATAAAACAGCGTGATATGAAAATTATTTATAACTATGTTGTCTATCTTAAGGCTGAAGTTTCAAGGTGTCATTTATTTTTTAATACGTGAAAAACTCCACCCAGAGAAACCCTGATTTGGGACGTGTAATTTGTCATAGAACTAACTATCGTAATATACTGAAAAATTTGGTGTAAATCACTGACAAGGTTTTTCTCACATTTCCTCTATTTCAAAATCACTGGCGTAAAAAATTTACAAATTCAAGGAAAATTGTTACATGAATCATATATGGCAACACTAAAATACTTGCAAAATTTCTTAGAGTTACGTGCAAGGATATGCCATGCTCTCGAATGTCCTTTTTCGAAATTTTTTTGGGAAATGTATTAAAAATGTATTGAAATTTATTTCTCCATATTAAAATATATTAAAGTATATTAAAATCAATTTCTCCGTCAAATCTTTACATGGTTTTAAAAAAAGCTCTTTTTAAGTATTTTTTTGTCGCATGTTTAGGATTTTTTCCAACTATTACAAATAATATTTACTTATATACAGAAATAGGGGATTTTAATATATTTATATTTTAATACATTTGTAATAGAAGACTTTGGCTTTGTGTACATTGTATGTAAATTTCAAGGAGGTGTCACTTATAGCTTTCGAGATAATAACATTTTGAAATTGGGACATTCTATGAAAGTCCTGACTTGGAGGGAATGGTATATATAGAAGAATGTGGCGTATATACAAATATTTAGAGTCGATAACAAGGTATTATTGGTAAAATTTCGGTAGGAATCCACAGTTTTCTATAGCCATCAAGAAGGGTTTCTATACTTTTTATATAAGTGTATTATAAAATCGAAATATGAAAATTACAGGCGGAAAAGCTTTACAAATTCAACGAAAATCCTTAAACGAATCACAAATAGTAACACTAACCTGCATGCAAAATTTCTTAAAGTTTGAAGCACGGATACCCTCATCGGTCGAATGTCCTTTTTCAAGAATTTTTTGTGAAATTGCTAAATTTTGTTAAAATTTTCGAAAAATGTAATTAAAAAACTTTCTAAAATCATTTTTGTTCGCTAATATGTTGATGAATTTCTACTTAAATTAAAAATACAATTTAAATTAAATCTTGAATTTCTCAAAAAAAAACCCCTAATAAAATATTTATAGTAACTTGTAACATTATATCATTTGTTGTCAATCATGGTGGTCAGTTGAGACTTCCACATTACTATAAAAATCATAGTTAAGCTCTGAAAATTTTGCCGCGAACGCTCAAAATGATTTTATACTTTTGATATAATGTATAACCAAAAAATGAATATCACAGCCGGAAAAACTTTCAGAATTCAACGAAATTTGTTACACGAATCACATATACTAAAAGAAATATAAATGTCTAATATCTTAGAGTTAGCTGCAAGGACACGCCTAACTGACGAATATCCTTTTTTAACAATTTGACCTTCTTTTAGTTTTGACGAATTTCTTCCCAAATTACAAATAAAATTAAAATTTGAGTTTCTTAAAACGGGACTCCATATCTATAATATATTTGAATATTATACCATTTGGTGTCCATTAAGAGTTCATTTTGAACTTCTCAGCCATACCTCGCATACAATATTGTCTCCCTGTCTCCTTCTCTCTCTCGTTCTCTCCGTCTGACTCTTGTGCATGAAGGTTTTTGGTATCCATAGGTAGCTTTTCAAGCCTCGTTTATTATCATATGTTGCCCTGGTAGCCAGAATTGTGTTGTTGTCAGTTTTTTTAATACAATGTATTTCAACTTAATGTGTATATGTATATAAAAACGTATACACGCACACATTCAAATATTTGCCATGTCTGTGGTTGATTAATTGGGGTCATCATTACTGAAGGATATAAGTGGTTGCCGGTAGAACGATACGAGTGTTTTCCGTTACCAATTTTTCAACCATATTTTATCAGAGATTTCCCTGAAGCTTAAATAGGTAGGTAGACTGGCATATGAAGGAAACGCATACATATATATCCAGAATTCTACTATACATAAATAGTCAGTTGTATGCAAAAATCTTTTGTGCGTCACATAAGAGAGTAGGATCTACTTAACTTGAAATTTGTCAATTCACTCAAGTGTGAAATTAGCATAATTTTGTCAAATTCAGATTATGTTTCTACTTCTCTTTTAACACCCCAAACACCCCAAATCCCTTCAGCGTCTCTCTCCTCCTTTTTGACCAGCTCCTTTGCCATCCATTTTCCTGCCCCCAATCCTCAGTATTTTCTATTTTTTTTTGACAGTCGGTTATAAAACAGAGCAAAGATGTTGTGAAACAAAATACAAAAAGCAAAAATGAATAATTCAGTGACCGGTCGGTCCTGAGTGCCACAAATCTTCATTATCATTTTTTAAGAAATAAACCAAAATTGCCGAAATTTAGGTTTTGGAGCACACAATTTTAAATAGTATCCTAAAAGTAGACTATAAAATTTACATTTTATATTATGTATATGTATTATATGCCTATGATTTAAATTACAATTTTCCATTGAGCGAGCCACTTAAGCGAGACACAAGGTTTTAAATTTATGCTTGCGTTGCTTTATATCTTAACTATTTGATAAAATATTTTCGCTTAGTTATCCTAAGAAGCAGAATACGGGTCCTGCTGTTTTATAAACATCGTCATAAAAACTAAAATGTTTTTTTATATGACGCCTTAACTTGGGTAAAATATTATGTAACGCCTCAAAATATACAATGATTTTCTGAGTTAGTGTGCTTTTCTCATTGGAGTAAAGACTGCTTGCTGTAGCGGATTAATTTGGAATACAGCAGCTAGCATATATTGAATAGAGCGGTGCCCTGCACTAATATTATCTTAACCATCAAGGTTTGCTAATTGGAAGAGTTTAAAATGGTTTTTATAATACGGAGTTAAAGCATTTGGCCGCTACATGTAGTTCTAGCTTATGTGATGGATCACCCAGGAAGAAGGTCCGTACTATGATCTACATTAAGCTTCGTCTGATTGCAATGACTTCATAGAAAAGGCTTCACCTTTGACTTGTACGACTAAACCTATCACTTCTTACGGTGCAGTTTGAATGAAATTTCCTTCGAGATACAACTACACATATTCAATTTTTCCTTGAATCTCGGCCTGCATTTAACGATGTTATAAATCAAACTTGAGAAAAAAGAATCTAAAGCGAGAATAATGTTTTTCTGTTTTTACTAAGAAACATATTGCCTACCTCAAGGCTGAAAATTCTATAATATGCTTTAAGGGATATATGCAACTCAAAAAGACTGGCTCGTTCAGTTTGGGCCCAGTTTGAAATTGAATGATCTGGAAAGGTGTGGGATATATTCTAGCAGTTTAGGCTTATCTCTTTCACGTATACTAAATGTAGCGTTTATCACACACAAAATTCTAGCGATTATCAACGGGAACTTTGAGGATTATGGAAGTGGTCGATTGGCTGAGGGATAATTGTCCAGCAGAGTTAGGTTACATGCTCATGAAAGAGTACTGCGACCATTTGAGAAAAACAATGTGTAGGAAAATATATGAACCTGTAACAGACAATGGCGAGTATCGATGTCGTATGCACCACGAGCTGAATTCCGACATCGATGTAGTTAAGCGTATCAAAGTATCGTGATTAAGCTGGCTAGATTATATCAGTAGCTATGACAGGAATCAGTGGGAAAGGCAATCAAAGACGCACTCGAAGGAAGCCGAAGAATAGGGCGATCACGATTCCGCTGGAAGAATCATGTCAAAGAATCGCCCCGAAACCATGGTGCCAACAACTGGTGAGAAAAGCAAACCATTGAGACGGATAGGAAAATATGGAATGTTCCTTTTGCAAGGATTTTAACCCAAGTTGATTAAGACCAAAGTAGCGTCTTCTCTGACAGTCAGTCTGTTCTCAAGTCTTTAGAACTATTATTATTGAGCTCATCATCTACCAAGCACTGCCGCGTTTCTCTTAACGTGATGGCTCAGTGGTACAATATTCACCTTATACGAGGACCTGGCCACAGGGACATACCAGGGAAGTGGAGAGCGAATGACAAGACTAGGGTCTACCTTACAGTTTTCACAGGAAATGGCAAATAATAGGGCGCCTACACTGGCCTTGCACAAAGGCTACCTGGCTATTGCAGTACATTTTAGTCTCAAGTCATAGCAATAAGAGAAGTTGCCTCTGGCTTGGACAAAACGTCATCACCGCCTGTGGTATCCAATAAAGACTGAAGCCGTTCGGAAAATTTACCGATGCATTTCCAAGGACGACAACGTTGGCTTAAAAAGTGAACCGTTTTGACCGGCTATGTCGATTTTAAAGGTCAGACTTACTAAAAAATTATCCCAAATTTGTACACAACTGGCAAAACCAGCGACGTCAGCCCAAAAGTATCCTCCGCTGTGGTAACAGACAGCCTCCGACTCCGAAACTTCTCATTCAATACGAACTCAGATGCCTTCGCCGATTAAATTTGTTGTTACGCTGACGACGCTCATAAATTGTGGTCGGCTTCTGGTCTCAACCTCTAGCTGGCAATCAGGCTACTATAAAAATCCTGCAATCGATCTTCCTGACTTCATGAAGTGCCCACAACTATCGCGGATCTCTAAATGAGTTGGCCGCGTATCCACCATATGTAGATATCGGATCTCAAGAAAATTCAAGGGAACCATATTTCGGATGAGCTGGTGAGAGTAGGGACTACCTAACCTTTTCCACAGGATATGGAGTCTTTCTGAATGCAACCTCGTCCTTAAAACCGAAGCTATCAAAACTGCGGACTTTTGTGTCAGCAGAAGGCCATAGGACGTCGGTGGTGCAATGGTTAGTGTGCGCGCCTCTTGTACATGAGATTCTGGGTTCGAACCCTGCTCTGGCCACCTTAAAATTTCTTTCGCATAGTGACGGCGACACTATCGAGTATTTAGCCATGAAAAAGCTTCCCAAAATGCCGTTCGGAATCGGTGTAGAACTGTTGATCCCACTCAGTGAGTGAAAACTGGAAAGCGCACAGCTCAGTGATTGTGAGAAGCTCTCCCCTGTCCTTTCATGGGATGTAATGGGAAACCATTTAGTTTTTTATTTTAGAAGGCCATAGGCGTCGGTGGTGCAATGTCTATAGGGCGCAGCTCTAGTGCAAGAGAATGGGATGTATTGGAAAACGGGTTTTTTTAATGAGACCATATCAAGCATCTTACTACATGTTGAATCTAATAGAATTTCAGGGAGTTAAGCTGGGTGATCTTAGGACATTTTTGCAGAGTAGTAATTGGTTCGCCAGGGACTAATAGACGTATTTCACCCACATCCTGGAATATGTCGTTTTGGGTATCATATGGCTCAATTTACAGCTTCAACGATGGAGGCGGTATATTGTGTCCCATGGTAAAACGACGCCCTTCATTCGACTATGTGTGGCAATAGTGACCGACACTTCTACTTCACCTTGTAAGCATATCCTGCGTGAAAGGCATCTTGAGATATTGCGGGAAATGCGGATGAGAAGACTTTTCTGAACGGCACTGGATAGGGTGAGATATATGGGCATTGACAGCCACTTCTACCTAACCTTGTGCGAAGGCTCATTTATTATAATTTAGAAAATATATATGCGAGATACTCAGATTATTTACGCCCATGACAAATATTGTCGGACTTGGCCAGGAGGAGATTTGTTAGCATTGTGTCTCTTCCTAAACCCAAGGTCTCAATGCTTATGTTAGTCTTGGCGGAAACACTATCTAATGGGAAGACATACGGTGAGACTTCTGCTGAATTTGTTACACTGAGCAAGGGGAATGTCTGCATTGGGATGCTTCTTCTGGGAGAATTTATTGAATTGATCGACCTAGAAGTATGCAAATATTTATGTATTTAAAAGCCATCCTAACATTTGCTACATATTGTATTTCTTATAAATGCTAAAAAGTATGCAATAATAAGACCAGATAAAAACTGTATTGATTAAGCCTTTTTCGTAGAACGACTGGCCTGAAGTCTTTGCATATAAAATTTGTAATCTAAGGGATCAGTAAAATATACCAATAGGTTCAGACACGTCTGTTACAAGGTTTGCATATACTTTGTCAAATACATAGAAACAATTTCAATTTATAAGCATGTTAAATATTATCTTAATTAAATTTAGTTATTTGACACTTTAACTTTCAGCCTTAACGTATGCAAATTGTGTATATTCTATGAAAGCCCAAATATATGCTAAACACTAGCGTTTGTGCCAATATCTGTGCAGCCCCAAAAGTATGCAATAACCTTTGTAAATTATCAAATGTTAAGCAAGTTATTTTGTGCAGTGATTTTTGAATACTAAGAAACTAATGCATTAACCAACTAAATATCTGCAAGGACATAGGCATCATTGCTTTCATGCAAATATTAGCAATTATATTGGTAAAAGGAGTAATAAACCCATTTTCTTATTTGGCAAGCAAGTGTATCCTGTAGAATTAGCCTGTACGAAGGAGAGGTGTTACCATTTTATGGGTCTTAGTTTTGAGGAGGACGGGGCAAATCAAAAATTACTTTGTATATGAGACTTAATGAAATTACTATAGCAAGAAATCCTATCGTGCATCTTCAATTCATTCTATATGAAATTGTCGTTATATGTGTGTAAGCCATCACTATACCTTAATGTACGACTATCTCTGCTAATATAGGAGTATATGAATATCTTTGCATTCTACTGCAGGTGGTTTGTAGGCAATCCCATACAACCCCCGGAGCAATTTGAAAATGACTTGAAATTTTAACAAAGGGTTAAAGTAATTAACTGGAATTAGTTTTTGAGGGTAAATAAGGAAGAATTACACGCACATCAATTGATTTCATTGAGGTATGGCAGAGAGTGCAATATCCATTAATTACTTCTGCATTTAAATATGGGAGAAGTAGTATTATGTAGCCTAAAAGTATGCTGCATATAACTTTGATTTTCAACATTTAGCTTGTAGCCAATTTGTTGACTAATCAAGGAGTAAATATATTACAACCATAAAGATTCTCATATAAATAATTTCAAGGATATCTGAAGAATTCCATAGTATGTTTAAAGACTAAAGTAAATTTGAAAACCTGAAAGTAATAAGATAAAAATAACACAAACGGTAAGAGAGAAATAAGTGTACACTGAAAAAAAGTATCAAAATGGTGTCTGCTCTGTCATAGATACCTATTTAGAAAATACAAAAATATATTCAATTAAATATATGATCAAAGCGTTACCATAGATTTTAATTGCCTTCAGCAATCTATTCCCAACTCATTGTCCAATTTTAGGGTATGGGATAACAAATGTACTGCCAACCAGAAAATTTTTTCAAAAATTCTAAAAAAAAAACTATTTATTTTAATATCCACTTAAAATATACTTATCCATCTGAAGGCTGTCAGTGTGTTGCCTACCTTAAGGATTAACCCATTTAATATCTATTATTTTATACTACAAATATCTATTTATCCTTGTCTATTGTGCATGGTTTATTACAGTACCGTACTCAGAATTTTCTTCCGGTGGGGGCCAATTGACGAAATTAATTTCGGGAGGGGAGGGGCGGGCCGATCCGCCGGGCCCTCCCTGCGTATGTGCCTTGTTGATTATATATATTGGAAGATGGCATTAGGCCAGTATGATAAATAAAGAACTGTTGCATACTTTTAGTTGCTTAAATAATGATATTAAATTGCTTACTGCATTTTGTTTGGAAACGAGCAGTATTTACGTTAAAAATGATTATTCAAGGGTTAGGGTAGGTTAGGACACGTAACAAGAAGAAGAAACCTCAAGTTACTTGCGTATCTCTATACTCGAAGGTCTGTCCACACATTGTAATAGTTCTAGTGGAGTTTGAATAATAAATAATATTCCCATATAGTCCATAAATATTACTTATAAAACACAGGTTTAAACTAACCCATTAACATTGCTAAATGAGACTGGAGGTTAATGAACAATTCATCGGACATTGAACCCACAGTACCCACCATATGAAAATTATACAGATCAACTGCAAAGTTTCATACAAAGCAACCCTTTCTCCTATACAGCAAGACTGCGTACTGCCAGAGGAAGAACAATGGTCAGAAAAGGCCTCCTCGGCTCCTCAGTTAATCCCATCACTTACGTATTGATAGAGAAGACTTGTGGCCTTCTAAACTTTTTCACCAACCTCGCTATTAGTGGTACAGATATTGGATGTCAATGTCGATAATCTAGTGACTAATACCTGAAATTTCACCCAGTCGGTTCTTCTTGGATTCCAAAAGTGTCCTGTGACTTCACATAAAGGGTTAAACCTGGTGGTTGTCAGATGTTCAGATCAGTATGATAGATACGACTCGCCAAGTGAGTTTCAGTTAATTGGTAGGTATTCTTCACAACAGCAAAAACATAACTAAAATTGTTGCATACTTTGGGTTCCACAAACTAAAGACTGTACAAGCCATACTTTAACGCTCCATTCTAAAGCTTGTACACTTGTAGAACATATATTTTTATAAACAGCAACACGATCCAGTTCGATTCCTGTTTAGATTTCTTAGTCTTGTTGAAGATTATTCCCGCGGATTTCCGCATAACACTTAGCTCCTTTATCCATTAGACCCGTGGGTCTTTTTCCTTAGTAAGGTAAACTTTGTCATTGGTACAACCCCAATACTCTAATGACTAGTTCCTGCGATTTCACTAAGTCAATTCTTCTTGGATTCCAAAAGTGTCCTTGTGACTCCGTCATACAGTCTGTCGTGAGTTAAATATCTGCAGAATAATGTTGCCGTTTATTTACTTCTACAGCCTGTCTATTTACTAAATACTTGGATACTCAGACCAGTATAATTCATACGAATCACAAAAGGATTTGGAGTTCATTGGTAGGTGCTCTACACAGCAACACAAATATAAATGAAATTGTTGCATACTTTGGGTTGCATAAACTAAAGAACATAAAGTTCATACTCTAAGGCTCCTTTGCTTAATTTTTACAGTTTTCGGTGTAGGAAAAACTTTTTTTTCAAATAGCACGAAGAAAAGTATTTCATACTTGAATTCGGATAATTTTTTAATATCGTGGAAATTGTAATACACTTGACATGCCTTTGAACAATATCTATTTTAGAAATATTTAAATATAAACAAATTTGTTGATTTTACTATAGTCATTCTCATCTTTTGCAAAAAATCTCTGCAATATTCTAAAGTACTCTACTGTCAGTACATTATCAGATGATTGGCTGTACTGGTTGATTTTATAATCCCCAAATATGTTGCCTATTTTTAGGCATCTGCATTAAAAATCATTGATTTAAGCTTATTTCGTTAACTCGCACATTTTTATTTACAACTAAAAGACCATTTTCCCATAAATATCGTCGATGTGCGTCAGAAGCAACCTAAATAAAAATTGAAAAAATATTGCCTATATTTTAGGCAAGGTTTTTAGTTGCCATATTGTTTTTTCCACAAAAGCTACGATAAAAGTTTAAATTTGTGTATATTTGCATTCAATATTGAAAACAAAGGACAACTATACACAACACGAGAAACGGTTTTTTTCAAACTAATTTGCTAAAAATGTTGAAGGTGTGAGTTTGGGTTTATTAGTAAGCACTCCACAAAGGATACTGTTAATGGAGGACAACAATTAAAAGCGTTTGGTTTTTAGCAGAAAAAATTTGACAATTTTTCACATAAAGTAAAGCCAATTTAAACAATTTTAGCACTCTACTCTGTTGCCGGCTTTTAGGCGATGGAAAAGTTTACAATTTTTGTGGATATCAAAGTTTTTAGACAGAATGTTATTTAAACTATAAATTCCGATATGTGTGCATGTACAACAACCTAAAAATAACAATTGTGATAAAATAAATACAAAAGAGCTAAAATTAACCCAAAAATATATAAAATTTTTTAAAAAGCCTACCATTAGGCGGCAATTTTTTTAGAGATTCTAAAAACACCTAACAATATGCAATAGTATTGCCTATATATTGTGATATTGTGTAGCCCTCAATTCATTATTGGGTGTATTAAAACCACTGAATATTAAATTAATTTCAGCTACTTTAAAGCTGTAAACATTACATGTTCATTTTATCAAGAGACTACAAAAACCTCTCTCCATCATTAAAGACATTCCATCACGAAAGATAGACTTTATCTGTTTTATACAAATTTTGCATAATATATAAGCTAATAATACACAAGGCACAAAACAAAGCAGACACAAAATGAAACATGCTGCCTACTTTAAGGCATATGCAATTAACATAATTTATACACATTCTACTGTGCTTATTATTTAGAGAAGAACAATTGTGGGCTAAAAAGAACAATAGTTAAGGGAAACAATATGAAACAATGCAAAAAAAGGAAAAGGAAACATAAATTCAAATATACATATTATATATAAGTATAGCCTACTTTTAGTAAATGGAACGCATATTGCACAATTTATACATATGTAAAATGTATGGAAGAAATTAAACTATAAGAGACTTTAGTTTCAATATTAGAACTTGGGATACAATGCATACATCAAGACCACCAACTGAAACCCCAAATCAATTGCCGAATTTTAGGAGCAATTTTGTGTAAATAGAAAATTACAAATCAAACGTATTACAAAAAAAATTGAAAGCACAATTTCAGTGAAACCAAAAATCATTGTAATTGCAGCATATTTTCTTTAACAAAGCGCTTCCATCTAGCGCTTTTCATAAGATGAGAGAAATTGGAACACCAAAAAATGCGGTGCCTACTTTCAGGCTCTCAAAAAATGCACATTGTTTCAATTTGCATTCTTTTCATTGAAGCACATGCACATATATAGGCCAATTATGGCATAATGGAAACAATAGCAGTAGCGCAAATGTTCGCAACAAAAACTATTTTTAAAATATTTATATGGGCAGTCTTTTGTGATGAACGATCCAGAGTGCTGCATACTTTTAGGAATGAATAAATAAATGGGTAGTGTTTGTGTAAATATTTCACGGGTATTAAAAGTAGGTTGATCATATATTTGGTTCTGCGAATTGTGATGGAAATTTGTTTGTTTTAATTTGTGTTGCATATTTTTGGGATGAGTAAGAGGGGAGAAAAGAATTGGGCATATTTGAGGCTTACAATAATTGCAAGACATTTGTGTTGACATTGGGCAATCATTGTGTAACGAAAGGGAAGGAGGAGATTTTTTGTTTGACCCAAATAAATTAATCAGCTTTAAAATCGCTTTAAAAAAGGCTAGAGTCTGTCAAAAATTAAACCGAAATTTTAAATGAATCTCTCCTGCAACTAACCGAGTTGGGTAGTGATAAGGCAGAGGTCGCAACACTTGTTACTGTCAAACCCAATTAACAGTGTACTAACTTGTCTATTGATTTTTGGTAAATAAATTAAACTTTGAGTAATGTAAAGGAAATTACGAAAACAATCTTGCCACCCTGAGCGACCACATATTCTATATTCAGCTGTCGTGTCCTGGGAACTGCTGTTTGTATTGTATAAACTGCTAAACACACGAAAGGATAGGCCTTGCTTTGTGACAACAGCAAAATCGAAGATAATAATGGTGAATCTGTTGTGGAAGCGTGCCGTTTTTGGTTGCCCTATTTGCTATGCTGTGACTCCTTGCTTTTATCCTGTAGGATAAAGGAAGTGTGCCATGTGAGGTCATTCTTATATGCTGCGATTCCATGTTGATGTTCTCCGAAGATATGCTTATATCCTCGGAACTAATAGATTTTGCCGTGTGAGGTCATTGCAGTATTCTGTGAGTATTTTCTTGCATTTTGTGGACCGAGAGAGGTTATTCTAATATCCCGCAAGGATTTGGCGTTATCTTATGAAAAAAGAGAATGTGTCATGTGTGGTCATTCTACATCCTGTGACGCCATGCGAATACCCAGAGGGTAAAAGAAAGTGCGCCTTTTGAAGTCAATCTATATCCTGCAAGACCTTGCCGTTATGTTGTAAAAAAGAGAGCGCACCGTGTGTCGTTTTTCCATATAATGCCAGTCCTTGCCAATGTCCTCTGAGGCAACGAGCTGAGTGAGGTCATTCTATGTGCTGTGAGTCATTGCCGTTATCCTGTGAACGAAGTGAGTGTGCCGCATGACATCGTGCTATATTTTGAGTTAATACCACTATTATAGATAACCGACAGAGTTCAGTGTGAGGTTATTGTATATCCTGCGAGTCCTTGTGATTATCTTCTGAGCAAAAGAGGTTGTGACATGTAAAAATAATAAAATATTTTCTTTTTACATCCCATGAAGGGATAGCGGCGAGCTTCTTACAATCACTGAGCTGTGCGTTTTCCAGATTCCACTCACTGATTGGTACCAACAGTTTTACACCGGATCCGAACGGTTGTTTGAGAAACTGTTTCATGGCTTATTAATCTATAGTGTCGCAGTCACTAAGCGAGGTGGCCGTCGTCGATACAAGTGTAAGGTGGTCAGAGCAGGGATCGAACCCACGTTCTCTCGCACAACAACCGCGCACACTAACCGATGCACCATCGACGGCTACTGCGTGCCTTGTTAGGTCAATCAAAATCCTGCGAGCCCTTACCTTACCCTTAGGTGAACCAAGAAATGATTCATATCAGGTTAGCTGGAGCACCAGAAAGAAGCCTCTGATATCGCGGAAGATAAGGGTTTTTCAACAGAGACGCTACAAAAGTAAATCGATAAGGACAGCAAACGACGCCATATTTTTCCCGCTCTTATGACATTTCTCTTCAGTAAGGTTTGCCATTTCATCATGGAAAGATATACGAGCCAACAACGAGTCGAAATTATTAAAATTTACTACCGAAATTTGGAGTCAGTGGCCCCAACTTTAAGAGCGCTACGTCCAATTTATGGTCGGCTAATTTCTGGCTGAATGGCTTCGTCAATAAGAAAAATATGCATTATTGGGCAGACAGCAATCCACACGTAATTCACGAGTCATCATTGCATCCCGAAAAAATTACGGTTTGGTGCGGTTTATGGGCCGGCGGCGTCATTGGGCCGTACTTCTTCCGTGATGATCAAGACCGGCACATTACTGTGAATGCGAATCGCTACCGTTCAATGATAACCGAATATTTTTGGCCCCAATTGGATAATATGGACTTGGAGGACATGTGGTTCCAACAGGACGGCGCCACACAGCGAATGCCACGATCAATTTATTGAAAACCAAGTTTGGTGAACGTGTTATCTCACGAAATGGCCCAGTCGATTGGCCGCCTCGGTTGTTCGATTTGACGCCGTTAGATTATTTCCTGTGGGGCTACGTCAAGTCTATGCCAACAAGCCAGCGACGATTGATGAACTTCGTACGAATATCGAAAGTGAAATTGCAGCAGTATCGGCCGATTTATGCTTGAAAACCGTCGAAAATTGGGTTCAGCGTCTGGACTTCTGCAAGCGTGCCCGTGGTGGCCATGCAAAAGAAATCGGGTTCCATACATAATGGCATCGAACGTACTTTCATAGGAATAAAGTATTTCATTGGAATCTAAAACTGGTTTTGTTTTATTTAAAACAACTTTTGTAGCGCTCTTATTGAAAACCCTTTATAAGCGAGACAAAATATGCGGGGGGCCGGAAGAGACCCAATTTGACAACCCTCCAAGCTCGGTACAAGGGGCTCCACATAAATCCATAAAGAAAAGCTAGAAGACGTTCCTTTCACGGATACGCCAGCAGGCGAACATTACCCCTGAGGATCGGAATACAGTGTAGTCCTAAGGAAGATGAAGGGGCACAGGTCACTTAAAACCACTTGTCGGGAAAAGCCGCATAAGATCGTGTCATCCCTATATTCGCATAGGGCACCGTGCCCTATTGAAGACGAATGTTCGAGAGAAGGACAAATTTTAGCAAAGCGATCAACACATTAGATGTCAGCTTGTAGGAAAATTGGCGACGCGTGAGCTATGGGCTCGAATGGGGTTCCGAACAAGGGGTGGAATACTGCGATCATCAGAAGGCCTAACATTTCAAACCTACATCGCAGAAGGAGTTTTCCCAGAAAAAGGGAAGCTGCAGCGGTTGCTTCTCGTCCTAAAGGGGAACGAACACACAATCTAGCAAGTCGTTTTCCTATTGATCCTATCCACATGCCTACTGGGCACAATCATTTATGATCCTTTTTGGAAAATGGTGGAGAAGGCGAAGAGGTATCCACTCTTATCGCAAGTATGGCTTCAGGAATTCAAATTCTACGATTAATGTAAGACAACACGTGGTAAATATACCATCAGAGGATATATCGGGGATACATTGGAGCGGTGGTGGCACCACGATAGACAGCGCAAAATTCACACACGACGTGAAGAATGCCTTCAACTCTGCCGATGGAGACCGAGTGAAAAGCGCCCTGACAAGAATGCAGTAAACAGTATAAATTCTAGATCATATTTGGTACTACTTGTCTAATCCTGTGTTGAATTATAACAACGATAATGGAGCAAAGTTTGATGATGTAACTGCAGATGTCCCACAAGGATCGGTTCTTGGGCCTTTCCTTTGCAACATTATGTACAATGAAGTCCTAAGGCTGCGAATTCCAAGTAGGGCTAAAATTGTCGGTTTTGCCGAAGATATATTGATTTTAATGGCGGCAAGAAACACGGCTCAAGTGGAGAGGATCCCGAATGAAGTGGTCGCGCAAGTGGAGACCTGGACGGACAAAGCGGGCTTGGAGCTGGCACTCCACAAAACTGTAGCGGTCTTGATAAGCAGTCCCAAGAACGTCCAGAAGATAAAGGTACGGTTTGTAGATCGTCTGGTACAATCATCTCCCACTATCAACTATCTTGTCTAAACGGAAAAAGTGTTAGGTATTCAGGATTCTCTGGCCCGGCGCATGACAAACATAAAGTTTATCAGAAAGGACAAAAATTTTTCTAAAAGGTACCTAATGTGTACACTTTATGCAGTTTGTAGTAAAGTTTTGAAATACTTTATGTTCTTTTCTGGTAGACGGTATATTTTGGGTTAATTGTTTTGGTACACTGAATTTACATCTTGGTACAATTTTTTGTACATATTTTAGTACACTTTTTCCATTTTTTGGAAAAGATTTAAGTACACATTAAGTACTTCTTTGCTACAAATTATATACCTCTTGATAGATTTTTTGTACTTATTCACACACTTTCTGAACATTTCAATTCAGGTTTTGGCACTTTGTGTACTTTTTGGAATAGTTTATGTACTTTTTCTTGAGCAAATAACTCCTTTAAATCTTTGCTCCATTTTAGTAGAGCAACACAATTTAAATATTTAAAAAGTACATAAAGTAAAACAAAAATATTTTTCCAAAAGGTTCCTAATTAATGTGTACACTTTATGCAATTTGTATTATAGTTTTGAAATACTTTATGTTCTTTTTGGTACACTGTGTATTTTGCGTTAATTGTTTTGGACGATTTGGAAGATGATTGTAATGTACAATTTTGAGTACAATTTTTAGTACACTTTTTCTACTTTTTGGTAAACTTGTAAGTACACGTACTGTTTTGGTACAAATTACACAGTTTGTGGTAGACCTTTTGTACTCTTTTGGTGTACTTTATGTACGTTACAATTCACGTTTTGTACTTTTTGGAATACTTTATATATAAGTACTTTTTCTTACACTTTTCTTGATATTTGTTTGATGCTCTTTATGTACTTTTTGGTGCACTTTGGAAAAATTTAATTTTGTTTAATTAAATAAAGGACATAGATGGTTGGTTGGTTGGTTGGTTGAAAAGGCTGCAAGACAGTACGCTGTCTAGCACATTTAGGCTAAAGAATCCCATTGTGATACCTGCAGTTTCCTCCATAGCAACTATTGACTAGTCGTCTAGCCAATTTGCCCTTTCAATGAATTTGTCTAGAAGACCTACAGGTATATCCTGTAGAGCTACGGTGCTAAGTAACTGTGTACTGAATTTCCTACTTCTTAGTCCTGCCAGAGCAGGGCAATCCAAGAGAAGGTGTTTCGTCGTTTTCTCGTCCTCTTCCATGCAGCATCAGCAGTTTCTATGTCCCAATCTTGGACGTGTTGTCCCAATCTTGGACGTGTTGTACACGACAATGTCCCGTAAGTGTTCCTATCATTGTGGCAAGTTAAGTAGTTGCCTAGTCCTCTTCCTGTCCACCTGTGGCCAGAGGACCCTGACTTGTTTGCCAGTTGAAGTAAGTCTCCACTTGTTCTTGAACATATTATCGGCCTACTACCTGATCTACAAACGGCAGATAGAGATTGGCATACTAACACCTTCTTTTGCCAGAAGAACCTGTGCCGTAGTACCCTGTCTAGCTAACGCATCCGCTACGCAATTGCCGGGAATGTCGCTGTGTCCCGGTACCCAGATGAGCCTAATGTCGAAATACTCTGCCAACACCCTAAGTAATGAGTGTAATTGTTTCACCGTCAGAGACGCAGCAAACATGGCTTCCAGGGATTTTATGACAGCCTGGCTGTCTTTGTAGATACATATTCTCACTACTTTTCAGTAGTTCTGAAACCTCCAATATGGGGGTAATTTCTGCTTGAAATACACTACAGTGATCAGGCAGCTTGAAGGAGATATTTACATTTAGGTCCGGTAAATGGACCCCATAGCCTACTTGATCGTCCAACTTTGATCCATCCGTGAAAAATCTGATACTACTGGTGTCCCCTTCCCCCTTCCCCTTCCTCTTCCCCTATTGGTCTGGCTATTGGCGTATAAATCCATATGTTGCTGTTAGGAGACAGTCCCCAGCGCTTTTCTATCGCCCCTTTACAGCAGTAAAGAGCAACAGACGCATTTTTCACCCTCTCCTCCACATTAGGTTTCCAAGACAAGTTTTCTGTCGAGAATTATTTCCCGATACTTGGCCTTTTCCGTCAACTGTAATTGCACCCCATTAACTGACAGCAGTTCAAATGCGGGTATTTTATATTTCCGAGAGAACAAGATACGCTCGGTTTTAAGTGGGTTAAGCGATAGTCCGTTGTTAGCGGTCCAGTACGAAATCAGACTAAGCAGGCTGGTTGTACGAATGCTAAGTAAATTGAAGTTTCTACCCGTACAGATGATAGCAATATCATCGGCATAGGCAAAGACCTGGCATTCGGCCCTGTCCAATTCAAGAAGCAGTTCATTGACAGAAGTTAACCATAATAGTGGAGACAGAACTCCCCCCTGCGGTGTCCCCCTGTTAACATTCTTAGCAATTGTAACACCACCCCATTCAGCTTTGACGGATCTATTCACCAGAAGCTTCCCAATTAGGCGTGTCACTAAGCTGTCGACTCCTAGATTCTGTAGCAACCTAAGAATCACCGAAGGTTGAATGTTATTGAAGGCTCCCTCGATGTCTTTATTCTCAAGAGAGTTTTCTATTATGCTAACTATAGAGTGGAGAGCCGTCTCAGTTGACCTGCCCTTGATATAAGCATGATGACAACTCGATAGCAGATTCTGTGGAAGATTTCTTCGAACATGAATGTCCAGCAAAGTTTCAAATGTCTTAAGAACAAAGGATGACATAGTGATTGGTCTAAAGTCCTTTGGTTTGACATGAGAGCATTTGCCCGCCTTCGGGACGAAAACCACTTCGGTTTGCTTCCAAATGCTAGGAATGACTCCCAGCATAAGGCAGCCCCTGAAGATTGCCTCCTGTAGTTGCACGGGAATTGTCTAATAGCCCATATCAGATTCTTTCTGCTCACTATTGAGCAAACTTTTTCTACGCTAGGTGAGTTTCCGCCTAGCTCTTCTGGCTGATGACCAGCATTCCTGTCATCGTTGGGAAAGTGGGTATCCAGACGAATCCCAAGAGACTCTTCAGACGAATACGTCCACGTTCCATCGTCTTTCATTCAGAATCCCGCACACGGTGGGTTTTTAGCGAGCACGCATCTAAAAGGTGCAGTCTGGTTGTTTCTCTCAATGGATTCACAGAAGTTTCGCCAGGATTTCCGTTTGGCCTTCTTCATTTCACCTGTATATAGATTAAGACTAATCTTGTAAACGTCCCAGGACATACATATAAGTACTTATCTTTATATATATAATTCTACTCCACGTGTATTTGTGACTGAACTCCTCCTAAACTTCTGGACCGATTTGAATAATTTTTTTTGTATGAGTTTGGGTGGCGCCCTGGGTGGTTTAGATTTACTATTCGGTACAATTGGACAAATGGGCGTGGTACCTCCCATACAAACCGCTTGAAATATTATGCAGGACAACGGCTGCCGGGTCAGCTAGTATACATATATAAATATATTTTGGAAGAGTTGTCGTACACTTTATGTAGTTCTTTTGGTAGCCATTATGTACTTTTGTTATACTTTGTGTATACTTGTCTGTCTTATATAAATTTAAGATGCATTTTATGGTACAGTTTATGTACACTCAGAAAAATTATATGTACTTTGTGGTAAGTATTAGGTACCGTCATGTACCTAAGGTTCTGTCTAACTATAAAACACCTAAAAGTATGCCACATATAGAATTAAAATCGTTAATAGTATTAGTATTATTCAAATATACAAGGAAATTCAAATCTATACATTTCCTAAAACATAAGAAATGAACTGCAACTATTATACTATATTTAAATCCTCAAAGTCTAAGGGTAGGCTAAAATTAAGAAAATTATAAATTTTTGAATAACTATTAAACACCTAAACGTATGGTTTACACTAAATTTACTGCTTCATTGATATTCTAAAATATTTTGAGGTATTCGAAGATATTTACCTAGAATCTAGAAAGCAAACTGCAAACGTTTTACTTCCGTTTTCTAAAAAGTCCGAACAGTATAATACAATTAACAAGATTCTAATAGTCTGCCTTTCTACTAAACGCCTAAAAGTATGTTATGTATACAATTTAATTCATGCTTTCAATTGATTATTAATGTTTTTCAATTAAAATCGAGATCCAATATTTTTCCTAGAAACTACTTTAGAGAACAAATTGCAAAAGTTTTCTCATTCTTTACTATAAGCGCCTAATTCTATGTTACAAACTATTTCTATAATACTTAGGTATATACATATAATTTAAGGCTACATGTTCTTTGGTCAATGAAATAAGAAACGAAATTGTACATCGTTTCCCAATTTTTACCATAAAACACCTAAAGGTATGCTTCTAGTATTACATATTTAAATTTTTCGTCGTAATCTAGGCTTTGAAAACAATGTATAGTTTGTTTTCCACAAAAAAAATCGAACAGAAAGGAAAATGAAATTTTCATACAACGTTTCCATTTTTTACTAATCCAAACTCCATTTTGTTTGGGTTTAGCCAACTTCGTAAACAATCCATTGATCTGCTGCTCTGTTACAATTTACGTACTATGTAGTATGGATGAATCTTTTGCCATCATTTTGATACACATTTTCAATTTGTAAGACTCGTATGTACTGGGTTCTCTATCCTAGCATATAGTATGTTGAAATCGATTTGTTATGCTCCATTTCCTGCCCTTTTGCTCTGCTATAAACGACGTAGTATCTACGACAATGCTGTAAACAATAACGATAGCTCTTAAGCGCCCTATGGTATGCAGCACATTTTTAAAATAAACATTTCTTTTTTTCTTGTTTTCCCTCTTTTGCAGGCATATCCCAACAGAGATATAACCAATATTGTAGAGTCATCACACTATCAGAAAATTGGTGGCTGGTGTCGTCAGGGAGCATTGAATGCAAACAAGTGTAAGGGCGCCCATCGTTGGATTAAACCCTTCCGTTGCCTGGGTAAGTTTTTGTATGCCATTACCCCGGTTGAATAATGTACATTTAATGGTTGCATGCATGCGTTGCATGTTGTACTTGTATTGCGTATGGGTTACACTTTAATAATAGTTGTAGCAGTTGTATGTAAGTGATTTGTTTGCGATTTGATATTTATATGGTTGTGTGTCTTACTTTCAGAAGGACCCTTCCAATCGGATGCATTATTGGTGCCCGAAGGCTGTCTCTTCGATCATATTCACAATGCCTCACGCTGCTGGCCCTTCGTTAGGTGGAATCAAACTGGAGCGGCTGCCTGTCAAGAGCGTGGCATGCAAATGCGTAGCTTTGCCATGTTGCTACCCTGTGGCATCTCCCTATTTTCGGGTGTTGAATTTGTCTGCTGTCCAAAACATTTCAAAAGTGAGTAAATGGTCACAATGTCCACAATAGTACTTGTATCATACTAGATCAAAAGAAAATAAAAATCTTGTCAGAAACTGAAAGCTGACGGAGGAGAAAGTGGGCTGTCGTAGCCGCAGTGAGAGAGAAAATGCATTTGGTGAGAAAAACACTGAAAGAAATTGTAACGTTACAAAATACATGACAAACATTCACAACGTCACATCTATTAAATGAATATTTTACCATTATATCTCGTGAAGGGTCAAGGGAGAGCTCCTCGCAATCAGTGAGCTGGGCGCTTTCTTGATTAACAGTCACTGATGCTCACTGACGTTTGGTAACGTGATTTTGTCGTAGGCTGAGGTTGTCTCAGTTATCTCTAGGGTCGCCGTAATAGTCCATATAACGTTACGAAATGAATTGTTAGTTTTTCTCTGATTTGGGTAAGGTTTTCTCAATTTTGTTATGATCCAGAAAATTTAATATTTTACCGAAGACAATCACTTTTTGTGGTTTCTTCGATTGTCGGCACTCGGCTGTCTTCGGGTTGAACTAGATCTAGGTAGGGTTACTAGATATCTGATCTACTAGATATAGGATCTACTAGATCTGGGATCTACTAGATATAGGATCTACTAGATATAGGATCTACTAAATCTAAATCTATTATCTACTAGATCTAGGTAGGGTCACATTATCTAGGTGGTCGGCCTCTACACGAGTACCGCAGTCTTTCATAAGCACCGTCGTGCAAGAGTGGAGATGAGTGTTTTCAAAAAACCCGGTTTTCAAAAGTGGTACAACCTCTACTGTGGTTGTCACAACCTTCAACGTCTACTGTGTTTGTCACAACTTCTAATTCGGATGTGATGAGATCTACTGTGGTTGTCAGCACCTCTAAACTCGATTATGGCTAATTTCGCCACAATTTCTGTGGGTGTACGAACAAACATATACTCTTTTGTAACGACAAAGGAACAAGCCTTCGTAGTAACAAACCTTCGTAAGAACAAAGGAACAGAGTATCTTGAGAACAAACTTTCGTAGGAACAAAGGCACAAGCCTTCTTGGGAACGAACGAACAGGCCTTCGTAATAACAAAGAAACTAGCACTCAAATGAACAAGCCTTCGTAGGAACACATGAGCAAGCTGTCGTAGGAACAAGCATTCGTAGGAAGACAGAAGCCAGCCTTCGTATGAACAAAGGAAGAAGCCTGCGTTGCATCAATGGAATGAATCTTCCTAGAAACAAATATTTGAAGAGACAAATAAACGAGCCTTGGTTGGAACATAGATACGAGCCTTCATTGTAACTAAGAAACTAACACTCGTAGCAACAATACTTCGTAGGAATACAGGAGCCAGCCTTCGTAGGTACAAACCCTTCGTTGGAACACAGGCAGAACCTTCGTAGGAGCTAAGGAATAAAAATGTCTTAGTAGGAATAAAGGAACGATCCATCGTTGGATCAATCGAACGAGCATTCATTGGAGCAAATTAACAAGCCTTCGTAGTAACAAAAAATCGAGCTTTCGTTGGAACAAAGCAATGAATCTTCCGAGGAACAAGCCTTTGAAGTGACAAATGACCAATCCTTCGTAGGAACCAAGGAACAAGCTTTCGTTGGAACATTACTTCAAAGGAACATAGGAGCAAAGGCTTCGTAGGAACAAGGGATGGAAACTTTGAAGAAATAGAGTAACAAACTTCGTAGGATCAAATGAACCAGCCTTCGTAAGAACAGAGGAACAAAACTTTCGTTGGAAAAAAACGAGCCAACGTTGGAACAAAGGAATGAATCTCCCTAGGAACAAGCATTTGGAGCGACAAATAAACGAGCCTTGGTAGGAATACAGTAGCAAACCCTCGTAGAAATAAACCCTCTTCTTTGTAACAAAGGCAGAGCCTTCATAGGAGCTACGGAATGAAAATGCCTTGGTAGGAACAAAGGAACGATCCGTCGTTGGATCAATCGAACGAGCATTCGTAGGAGCAAGCATTGCTAGGAGCATATTAACATGCCTTCGTAATAACAAACAATGGAGCCTTCGTTGGAACAAAGGCATGAATCTTCCTAGGAATATACCTTTGTAGTGACAAATGAGCACTCCTTCGTAGGAACAAAGGTACAAGATTTCGTGAGAACATTTCTTCAAAGGAACAAAGTATCAAAACCTACGTACGAACAAAGGATCTGACTTTCTAAGCAGCAAATGAACAAGTCTTCGTAGGAACAAAGAAACAAGGTTTCGTGGGAACATAACCTTAAGGGAACAAAGGGGCCACGCCTTCGTAGAAACAAAGGATTGAACCTGTGAAGAAATAGAGGTACAAACCTTCGTAGTAACAAATGAACACGCCTTCGTAGGAACAAAAACACGAGCCATCTTTGGAACAAGGGGCTGAATCTCCCTAGGACCAAGCCTTTGAAGAGAAAAATTACCAGACCTTCGTAGGAGCAGAGGAAAAAGCCTGCGTTGGAACAATGGAATGAATCTTCGTAGGAACAAACATTTGAAGAGACAAATAAACATGCCTTCGTAGGAACAAAGGTACGAGCCTTCATTGTAACTAAGAAACTAGCACTCGTAGCAACAAGACTTCGTAGGAATACAGTAGCAAGGCTTCGTAGGAACAAACCCTTCGTTGGTACAAAGGCAGAGCTTTTATAGGAGCTACGGAATAAAAGGGAGGAACAAAGGAGCGATCCGTCGTTGGATCAATCGAACGAGCATTCGTAGGAGCAAGCATTCGCAAGAGCAAATTAACAAGCCTTCGTAGGAACAAACAACCGAGCCTTCGTTGGAACAAAGGAATGAATCTTCGTAGGAACATGCTTTGAAGTCACAAATGAGCTATCCTTCCTAGGAACAAATGTACAAGCTTTCGTAGGAACATTACTTAAAAGGAACAAAGGAGCACATGCTTAGTACGAAACTTTGAACTAATCGGGGAACAAGCCTTCTTAGGAACAAATGAACAAGCCCTTGTAGGAATAAAAGAACTACCCCCCATAGGAACAAGCCTTAACTGGAATAAAGGATCGACATATATGAATAGGAACCAAGGATGGGAAAACCCTTCGTAGGAGGAAGAATTTGTAGGACCAAATGAACAAGAATACGTGGGAACAAATGGACAAAGAAATAAACCCTCCTAAGAAGAAAAATCGAAGGAACAAATGAACAATCTTTCATAGGAACACAGGAAGAAGCTTTCGTACGAACATTCTTTCATGGGAATATTCTTCCATAAAAACAAAGGAGGAAAGCCTTCGTAGAAACAAAGGGTCGAACCTTCTAAGGAACACAGGAACAAGCCTACGTAGGAACGAAGATTTCGTAGGAACAAAGGGACGAGCTTGGGTTCCAAAGCATTCAGGCTAATGAATGAACCTTCGTAAAATTCTTAAATAACAGTTCACTTCATAGATCAGTTCTTAGAAGAACTATGGAGTCGGATATACTTTCCTTTACTTGACGATAAACTTGATTTTGGAGTGATAACCGACGACTACTTCCAGCAAGAGTTTACTACTTATAGAATAATTGATATAAAGAGAATGAGAATTCTGAAGTTAATATATGGAACTTTTTGCTTTGAAACGCACAATGTGCTGTGATTTGATGTATCACCGTATGTCTTTGGGCAGATAATGACAAACGGTGGCCTGACTGTATAGTTTATGAATAAGGGAAGATAAGTGTGGTACAAATGTACTTCTTGTGGTATAAATGTACTATTTGTATAAACTTGTTTAAATTACCGCAGTGTATGTACTATTTTATGGGTTAGATATTATTTTCTAATTGAAATTTCCATCTCCCTCTAAGTAGAAATTACTATTGCTAATTTTGTGTATAATTTTTGTGGCTTTTGAATTTCGATTGTTGAATTTCGAAAGACTAGCATTGATCAGTGAGTGGTAAAACGAAGAAAAAGAAGAAAAAATAGTGGTAGATTTTTAGTTTAAAAATAGTATCATGACGGGCCGTCATTGACGGAATAATACGTCCGTACATAATAGTTTATACAAGCATCGGAATTCACACCCTCATATTTCCCTGGTCTACTCGTCACCTAAGCGTAGACAACAGCCATCACTCACCCCAAACACCGCGAACAATCACACTCATTGACAAAAACGCACCAGCTCTGTTGACATTGTATACGTAGTAGCAGCGAATTAGTTTCAATGGCCACTCAAGAATGAGTGCTTTGATGCAATTCTCATTTGGGTCACTACAGCTATGGTACTTAAAGGAAAGGTCCACTAGACTCATGTGTCGCTTCCGAGAGCACAACCCGATAAGATTATAAAATTGTATCTGGGGCTCTAGTTCTGCAGGGAACAGGTGCAATTTTTGGGAACCGTTCTTTAGTAAAGACGGTGTAAATACATTTCTACACAAAGGCTTCGGCTTACTGTTCCTACACAGAGGCTTCGGTATACAATTGTAGGAGACAATCAGTGAATGTAAAACTAGAAAGCGCACAGCTCATTGTTTGTGAAAAGGACTTCCCAGTACCTTCATGGGATATAGTGGGAAACTATTTATTTAATAATTTTTTAAATCGAAATTAAGGCTGTATTGCCGGAGTTCGGGCACGGCTCAAAAGGTGATTTAAATGAACCCGAAATTAGAGATTAGAAAAACATATAAGAACATATAAAAATATATATATTTTTGTCGGATGGACCCAAGGAATCCACAGTGTCCTGAAAAGTGGGACTACTAAATACGGACTCAACTGAAATATATTTTTTTAAAAAAATAAACGGTGTCCTTATATTTGTGGAGCGATATCTGCGGACCCAGATAGCCCGAATTTACCATATTATAATAGCTCTTGAGAATCGATAAACGTCAAATACTTTGTGTGGGTACTCAAATTGTTGAACCTGCATCATTGGTAGTAATTTTGGAAACTTCAACAAAAACTCGCGAAGACGGGTCTGAATCCCTCCCAGAGGAGAAAATCCCTAAGCCAGGCACAACGCCAGCCACAAAGAAAGCTTTATAACATAAAAAACAGCAAAAACTGCGGAGGTGTTATTGAACCCTTCGGAGAGAAGAAAATCCCTAAGACCGGCCGAAAACTTTTTAACAGAAACATAAACTGCCAAAGCCGAGAAGCTGGTGGTAAAACCTTCCAAGATGAGGAAACCACTAAGTCCGGCAAAAGACAAGCCATGCAAAAAGCTTTGTAACGCAAAAAAACTACATAAACTACCTAACTACCTAAAACCCTTTCCAGAGGAGAAACCCCGAAAGCCCGGCCCAAGGGCGAAAGGCCCGCCACGTAAAAAGCTTTGTAACATAAAAAATCAATACCAAAGCCTTGAAGCCTGTATTGAAAGCTTCACAGAGGGAAAGTCCTTAAGCCCGGCCAAGGGCAGTCCACGAAGAAAGCTTTCAAACATAATAAACTGCCGAAGCCACGAGGCCGGTATTGAAACCCTTCCAAAAGAGAAAATCCCTAAGCCCGGCGAAAGGCCGGCAACACAGGAAACTTTTGAACATAAGCAACTACCGACCCAGCGAAGCCGGTGTTGAAACGTTTCCAGAACAGAAAATCCCAAAGTCCGGCGAAAGGCCGGCCACGCAGAAAGCAGAGCCAATGCCACGAAGCCTGTATATAACCCTTCCCGGAGGAGAAATTCCCTAAGCCCGACCAAGGGCCGTCCACGCAGAAAGCTTTTAACATAATAAACTGCTGAATCCGGTATTGAAACCTTTCCAGAAGAGAAACTCCCTAAGCCCGTCCAAAGGCCCGCCACGTAGAAAGCTATGTAATATAAAAAACAGTGCCAAAACAACGAAACCTGTATTGAACCCTTCTCAGAGGAGAAATCTCTAAGCACGGGCAAAGGCAGGCCACGCAGAAAGTGTCTTAACATAAGCCGAAGCCGCTAAGTCGGAATTGAAATATTTCCAGAATAGAAAATCCCTAAACCTGGCCAATGGCCCGCCATGCAGAAAGCTTTTTAACATAACAAACTACCGAACCCACGAAGCTGGCATTGAAACCTTTCCTGAACAGAAAATCCCTAAGCCCGGCGAAAGGCCGACCACGCAGAAAGCAGAGCCAATGCTACGAAGACTGTATTGAACCCTTGCCATAGTAGAAACCCCCTAAGCCCGGCCGAAATACAGTCTTGCTGAACGCTTTGTAACATAAAAATCTACCGAAGTCGTGAAGCCGGTATTGAAACCTTCCCAGTGGATAACATTCCTAAGCTCTGCCAAAGGCCGGCCACGCAGAAAGCTTTGTAACATAGAAAACAATACCAAAGCCACGGAGCCTGTTTTGAACCCTACCCAGAGGAGAAAATCCCTAAGCCCGCCCGAAGGTAGACCACGCATAAAGCTTTTTAACATAATAAACTGCCGAAGGCGCTAAGCCGGTATTGAAACCATTCCAGAAGAGAAAATCCCTAAGTCCGGCGAAAGGCCGGCCATGCAGGAAGCTTTGTAACGTTAAAAACAGTGCCAGACCCACGAAGCTTGTATTGAACCCTTCCCTGAGGATACAATCCCTAAACCCGGCCAAACGGCGGCCACGTAGAGAGTTTTTTTTTCCATAATAAACTGCCGAAGCCACGAAGACGGCAGTGAAACCTTTCCAGAAGAGAAAATCCCTAACTCGGGCCAAAAGCCGGCCACGCAGGAAGCTTTGTAATGTAAAAAACAGTGCCAAAGCCACGAAGCTTGTATTGAACCCTTCCCTGAGGATACAATCCCTAAGCCCGGCCAAACGGCGGCCACGTAGAGAGGTTTTTTTTCATAATAAACTGCCGAAGCCGCGAAGACGGCAGTGAAACCTTTCCAGAAGAGAAAACCCTAAGCCCGACGAAAGGCCGGCCATGCTGGAAGCTTTTTGACATAAAAACTACCAAAGCTTGTGCTGAAAAGTTCCCAGAGGAGATAAGCCCTAAGCCCCTAAAAAACTGCCGAAGCCGGTGTTAAACCCTTTCCTGAGAAGAAACCACCTAAGACCGGTCATGCTGAATGCTTTGTAACATAAAAAACTATCGAAGCCGCGAAGCCGATATTGAACCCATCCCAGGGGAGAAAATTCCTAAGCCCGGCCAGGTAGCTTCATAACATAAAAAGCTGCTGAAGCCACGAAACTGGTGTTGAAACCTTCCCAGAAGAGAAAATCCCTACACCCGACCAGAGACCCGCCATGCAGAAAGCTTTGTAATATAAAAATCAAAATCAATCAAATGTAATATAAATACCAAAGTCACGAAGCCGGTGTTGGGCCTAAACCAGAGGAAAAACTCCAACTCTGAAATTTGGCAGCTGTAACATATGTTTATTCCGATTAGGACGGTCAATCAAGCAACTATACAATATCCCAAAATCGGGTTATCCGGCCACACTAAAAAGTAAAGTCACTGTCGTGAGAAGAATACGATACATTTCACTTGAGTACCCGCACTTGCCTTTTCCTACGTGGACCCAGGGGGTCCTATTGAACCGGCCGATAATTTTTTTTTTTACTTTTAATGTTTTATATTTTATTCTAACTTCGGTTTTTTGACCATAAAATTATACATTTTTCTCTAAGTGTATTTAGGTAAACTATGAAAACAATTACAGTCTGTTCCTCGATATCGAACGAAAGCCTTTGTTCGTCTTCTAATCGAAAGAAAGTTGAGTTGGGTTCCACAATCTTGTTGTACAAATAAAAGTCAACTTTTTGTGAAAGTGGAATGCAGAACACATCTGATAGAGTCAGTCGAACGAAAATTTCGACTTAGAGTAAAACAATTTGGGTCGAATGCGAGTGACTGACAGTCGTTCGTTTAACTTTTCGTTCGAGATCGGGGAACAGGTCCTTGGTGTTTATTTCTTTGGAACTTATGAGCTGTTTCTTGAAAATTAATACAAAATTCCCTTTCTTTCTTCACACTCAGCTGATGAAATTCGTGTCAAGAAAACTGATTTGCCTGTCATGCCACCAGTCGAAATGTCTAATCCCATTGGTGATGATTTGGATGATATCAGCGGTGATGACAATGATTCCAACTACTCCAAGGACACAGCCGATGATGTGGAGGATGAAGATGATGAAGACGATTTGTTGGCCGACGATGAAGAGGATGAAATGGCTGCCGATGAGGCTACCGCCACTGGTGGAGGTGATGATGTAAACGCTGAATACGATTCGGGTGAGGATAACTATGAGGAGGATGGCGTCGATGCCTATGATCAACAAGGTAGCTCTAGTGGTGCCAAACCATCGAATAAGCCCAGTGCTAAGGATGATCTGAAAACGGGTGGCCCCAACGATGCTGCGGGTAAAGTGAATGGTGATTTGCCAATGCCACCCACAACCGGCCAGCCCACGCCCGATCCTTACTTTACCCATTTCGATCCACACTATGAACACCAGAGCTACAAAGTAAGTCAAAAAGTAAGTGTTTTCACATGCTCAGGCATTTTATTTACAAAAACCAAATAAATTCTAAAAAAAGGAAGCCCAACAGCGCCTCGAGGAATCGCACCGTGAAAAGGTCACACGTGTCATGAAGGACTGGTCCGATTTGGAAGAGAAATACCAAGACATGCGTTTGGCCGATCCCAAGGCGGCACAAAGTTTCAAGCAAAGGATGACAGCCCGCTTCCAGGTATGATCTGTACAATTTCTACTTGGTATTTATTAAATGTAAGAGCTTCAAACTTGAGTTGCTTGTTTTCAGTTCAATTCCTTACTCCCTAACTCTTGTGACTGTTTTCAATTCATACTCGTACATAAAACTGTCATTGTTGGAATTCATTATCACATTTTCATCGGTTGTTTTTCTTTTTTTTTTTGTTGATTTTTTTTGTTCATTCCACCCCCTTTTTCTTTGCGCTTTATTAACCTTTCAGTTCGATTACAATTTTTCTTTGATTAGTATTCTTCATCATCCTTATGTTGTTTTGTTGTTGCTATCGCTGTATCGATGTCGATGTTGTTGTCATCATCATCATCATCATCATCATTGTCCATTCTTATCCTTATCGCCATTATTATTGTTGTTCTTGTACGCGTTCTTGTCGTCATTCATTATTATTATTGTTGTTATTATTACTTTATATGTTTTAGTTGTAGTTGTGCATTATAATGGGAGCGAAAGAATCATCAGATATGACGCTTTTTGTTTGTAGAAGTACTATGGTGATAAACATACACACACACTCACACACATAAATAAACTTACATTACCCAAACTTCAATACAAACATAATTTAATTCATTTTGATACTGCTGATATTGATATTGGTAATAATACACAGCCACACACACACAGTTTCACACACACACACCTATCTACATAACCTACTTATATACTTACGCATACATACATACGAGCATAACGTAAAGCTGTAATAAATTGGCTAACTTAATCTGATTATTGGAAATTTCCTCAAAGCTTGGCTGCTTCTGTACAATATAAATAATTATTAAACGTAAATTATCCTTATAGTAACTTAGTTAGATAGCTTGAGATAACGCGCAGTATTTATATTCCTGACAAATAAACGACTTCCGGTTCCGGTATGCAAACATTTAAATGAATATTGTGATAATATGCACATGAGTTTAAGGCGACACATGACACCGGAGAGCAAACACTTATGTTACAGGCCTGGGAGAGACGTTATTATGAAAGATTCATACAATAAATTGTTTAAATCCATCCAACAAGAAAATCCCTTAAAACGATCAAACATTTAAGCGGCAGACAGACGGACACTAGACAAGTAGGAAAGGGAATTCGATCGAAAGGAGTTACAACCCGGTAGTCTAAACAAAACATCTAAACAGAAATTAAGTCTGAAATTAATGCCGATAAATATAAAATGGCCGTCGGTGGTGTAATGGTAGACTCCGCGGCTCTTGTGCATGAGGACGTGGGTTCCATCCCTACTCTGAACACCTAAAATTTCTTTCGCCGACGGTGACCTCGCTTAGTGATGGCGACACTATCGAGTATTTAGCCATGAAAAAAGCTTCTCAAAATACCGTTCGCAATCGGTGTAAAACTGTAGGTCCCAATCAATGAGTGTAAAACTAGAACGCACACAGCTCACAGGTTGTGAGAAGCTCTCCCTAATCCCTTCATGGGATGTAACGGGAAACCATTTATTTATTTAAATAAAAATTTGAATTGCAGAACAATTAAATCTAAAATTTTCAGTACAAAATATCCACAGATGACTAAGAACCTAAAGAGAGACGGACACTAGATTGAAAGGGAATCCGACCGACAGATCACCGGAATAAAACAGCTGGGCCGAAAGTATGACTAGTATGAAAAACGATAGATTAAAGTCTAAAGAGCAGAAGAATCGATACCACACTTGTATGTACAATACAACTAAGAACCCCAGCACAGACGGACACTAGAAAACCTGAAAGGGAAACCGGCCGCAAGACCACAGGAACATACCTTTTTTACATCAGTCTTTACCAGTCGCACCAATTTTAATATCGTTTCGTCAGTCTTGCTTTCGGTTCAGCTGTCTTATTTCAGCGGTCTTCTGCCGGTTTCCCTTTCAGTTTGTCTAGTGTCCTTCAGTCTCCCGGTTCCGGTTTTTAGTCTTATTTTATGTAGACTTATATTCAAACTTATATTTATCCGTATTCATTGCAGATTAGCTTTCTTTTTTGTTTCGAATTCCGTGTTGTACTTACTGGACTTTACTATGTCCTTGTGGTCTCTGGCCTGCCCTTCG
This sequence comes from Phaonia tiefii, assembly GCA_963931995.1. NCBI lineage: Eukaryota > Metazoa > Arthropoda > Insecta > Diptera > Muscidae > Phaonia > Phaonia tiefii. The sequence continues at coordinate 23,535,341 of OZ008370.1, forward strand.
GTTTTTGGCATTTGATATTGTACCACTATATGCTATTGTACCACCTTTTATGGAAACAATGATTGATATCCTTCGAATTTTATACAGCATTCATTCGCCTTCCACGTGTGTCACGGAACCTGTGTAAAACTGTTCTATCTCTCCTTAGATCATGTGTCATGTCTCTATCGTCCTTCATACCAGTCTTACAATCGGTTCAGCTGTTCTATTTTGGTGGTATATCGGCCGGTTTCCATTTCAGTTTGTCAAGTCTCGCAATTGTTCTGCCAAGTTTGATAACGATCCGCCTGGCTTTCAGACAATTATCTATCGTCCTTCACACCAGTCTTACTATCGGTTCAGCTGTTTCAGTTCAGTGGTATTTCGGCCGGTTTCCCTTTCAGTTTGTCTAGTGTCCTTCGGTCTCTCGGTTCCTAGTCATATTTTATGTAGACTGTCGCCATTTAGTCCTGAAAATTTTGATTTTGATTCTTCTGGAATTTAAACTTATATTTATCGGTATTTATTACAGATTACTGTGTCCTTGTGCCCACTAGTCTGCCCTTCGGTTTTGGGCTTCTGGTGTTGTACCACTATTTGCTATTGTACAACCTTTTATTTAAATAATTATTGATATCCTTTTAATTTTATTCGGTATTCACTCGCCTTCCACGCTAATGGCGCAGACTTCTTGTGCTCTGAACTGTTGTAACTTTCCTTAGATCGTGTGTCATGTGACCTTCGTTCGTTATCAAGTTTTGGACAAAGCACGTCGCGCAATTGTCCTTCCAAATTTGGTAACGATTGTTCTGGCTTTCAGACTTTTATCTATTGTCCTCCACACAAGTCTTAGTATAGGTTCACCTGTTTTATTTCAGTGGTCTTTCTGCCGGTTCCCTTTCAGTTTGTTTAGTGCCTTTTAGTCTTTCGGTTCTTAGGCGTCTTGTATGTAGACTGACGGCATTTAGTCCTGGAAATTCTGGTGCTGATTCTTTTGGAATTTAAACAGAATACTATTCTGAACTGATCTAATTTTCCTTAGATCGTGTGTCATGTTGCCTTCGTTCGTTATCAAGTTTTGGACAAAACAAATGCGCAATATTCCTGCCAATTTCGATAACGATTCGCCTCGCTTTCAGACTGTTATCTATCGTCCTTCATACCAGTCTTACTATGGGTTCACCTGTTTCATTTGAGTGGTATTTCTGCCGGTTTCCCCTTTAGTTTGTCTAGTGTCCATCAGTCTTTCGGTTCTTAGTCGTCTTGTATGTAGACTAACGACGATTTAGTCCTAAAAATTCTGTTTTTGATTCTTTTGAAATTCAAACTTATATTTCTCGGTATTCGTTGCAAATAAGCTTTCTGGTTAGATATTTTGTTTTGAATTCCGTGTTGTACTTTCTGAGTTTAACTGTGTCCTTATGGCTGCTAGTCCGCCCTTCGGTTTCAGGCTTCTGGTATTTTACTATTGTACCACCATTAATCTAAATAATGATTGATATCGCTCTGATTTTATGCCGTATTCATTTGCCTTCCACGCTAATGGCACAGACTTCTAGTTTTCTTAATTGTTGTAACCTTCCTTAGATCGTGTGTCATGTGTCTTTCGTTTGACATAAAGTTTTAGACAAAGCAAGTCCCCCATTTGTTCAGCCAATTTTGATAACGATTCGTCTGGCTTTCTGACTTTAATCTATTGTTCTTTATGCCAGCCTTACTTTCGGCTCAACTGTTTTGTTCCGGTGACCTTTCGACGGGTTTCCCTTTCCGATTGTCTTTTGTCCGCATGTACTTTGGTTCTTAGTCATCGCTTTCTGTAGAGGGTCAGCATTTACTCCTGACAATTCTGGTGGTGGTTCTTCTGGCATTCACACATTTATTCATCGGTCTTTAATTTATATTAACAATCTGTTTAGCTGTTTTTTGTAGACTTCTGGATTGTACTTTCTGGGGTTTACCCTGTCATTTTGGCCATCAGTATGTCCTTTGGATTTAGGCTTCTTGTTTGTATCTATCGATTTTTATGCCAGTCATACTTTCCAAACTGTATAACTAACTGGATAACAAACAAAAGACATATGACAAACAATCTAAGGACATTAGAAGAGTTCAGAAAACAAGAAGTATGTGTCATTATTGTGGACGTCTAATGAATACCGCGTGAAAAGTTAAGGACATCAATCATTATTTGGAACAAGAGTAGTATAATAGCATAGAGTGGTACAATACGAAAATCGATGGATACGCGGATGGGCACAAGGACACTGTAAACCTCAGACAGCAAACCCGGGAAGAATCGCAACCAAAATTCACAGGACTAAAATTACCGACAGTCTATCTAAAGTACAAGATGACTCTGAATATCGAAAGAGGTCATCGGAACATGACAGCTAAATCGAAAGCAAGACTGGAATGGAGACCAACTAAACCCGTTTGTTGAACAAGATAACACGGTTGTGGGGAAAGCGCTAGAGTCAGCAAATTGAATCTTACAGAAGGAAGAGTAAGGTTCGTAAGTCGTACCGAAAAGTACATAGCCAAACCAATGGCAATGGATCAGGGCCCCCTTTTATAGGGATAAGGACGGGAATCTTGTCACAGATATACACTCTAATTTAATTGTCCTAGGAGACTTCAAGATATGCAGATGAGAGTGTTCAGCACATACTGGACCGCCCCCTCCTAGCCAAAGCGAAGTTAAAACGGCTTAAGGACAACAAATCCCCTGGTGCTGCTGGCTGGACTACCGGCTGAACTGTTTAAGGCTGGCGGCTATGGGTTGGAAACGTGTATTCCGCAGCTAATATGCAAATCTGGCTAGACGAATGCATGCCCGATGCACGATTGGAGTTGTAGCATACTGTGTCTAGTTTTCCAAAAAGGCGACCCGAGTATATGTTCAAACTATCGTGGTATAAGCCTTTTATCCATCGCTAAAGCCGTTTGTGGTAGACCCGATCGGACCTTATCAGTGTGGAAAGTCAACTTTTCACAATACGACAAATCTTGGAGAAAACACATGAAAAACACATCGTCACCTACCACCTGTTTGTAGATTATAGGTCTGCCCTCAATAGCCCGATACGGGGAAACCCGTACCAAGCTATGCCGGAGCCTGGTATTCCTGCTAAGCTGACACGAATTTGTAGAATGACACTGACCGACGCCACTAAATCACCACTTAAGATTGGTAATGACCTCTGCGAACCATTTCGTGTGAGGTGAGGCTTCAGGCAGGATGACACCCTATCATGTGATATCTTCAATAAATTAGTTGAGATCATCGTGATCAGCAGTGAACACGAATAAAACCATCGAATGCTTGTTCGAGATTAAATGATTTCGTGTGGCTTCGTAGAATACGTGAGCGTATGTCGATCGGGAAACACGAAGCCCAAAAATGCCGAAATCAGATGGTCCAAGTGAAGTAGTAGACCACCGGAATAAAGTAAATAAACCGAAATTTGGACTGGTAGAGCAATGGAAGAAATTCAGAAACACCACCGTCACAGATCAAATAACAAAGGCAGTAGTCATTAATGACGCTGCTGGAATAAACCCAGTTGCACTGACGAAGACAGTGTAAATAAGTAACGCGGACTATGATTCAATACCAATAGATAACTAACCAAAAGGTAGAAGAATTTCGAACATTGATCAGAATAACAGAAGTCCTGAAGGTTTGGTGGCAGTCGAGGTATGACTCCCTTGGATTTTCTTGTTCATTATGATACCATAGGCTAATAAGACTAAGCGCTACCCTTGGTTGGTTGGTTGAAAAGGCTGCAAGACAGCACGCTGTCTAGCGTACTTAGGCTAAAGAAGCCCATTGTGATACCTGCAGTTTCCTCCATAGCAACTATTGACTAGTCGTCTAGCCAATTTGCCCTTTCAATGAATTTGTCTATAAGATCTACAGGAATATCCTGTAGGGCTACGGTGCCAACTAGATGTGTTCCGAATATCCTACTTCTCAGTCCTGCCAGAGCAGGGCAATCCAAGGAAAGTGGTTTCGTCGTTTCCTCGTCCTCTTCCATGCAGCATCTACAGAGAGTTGAGTTTCTATGTCCCAATCTTAGAACGTGTTTTCCTACAAGACAATGTCCCGTAAGTGTTCCTATCATTGTGGATAACCTGCCTCTCGGCAAGCTAAGTAGTTGCCTAGTCCTCTTCCTGTCCACCTGTGGCCAGACGACCCTGGCTTGTTTGCAAGTTGAAGTAAGTCTTCACTTTTCCTGGAACATATTATCGGTCCACTGCCTGATCTCCAAACGGCAGGTAGAGATTGGCATACTAACACCTTCTTTTGCCGGGAGAACCTGTGCCGTAGTGCCCTGTCTAGCTAACGCACCCGCTACGCAATTGCCTGGATTGTCGCTGTGTTCCGGTACCCAAATGAGCCTGATGTCGAAATACTCTGCCATCACCCTAAGTCATGAGTGGCATTCTTTCACCGTCAGGGACGTAGCAAACATGGCTTCCAGGGATTTTATGGCAGCCTGGTTGTCTGTGTAGATACATATTCTCCGGAGGATTGTAACACTACTTTTCAGTAGTTCAGCAACCTACAGTATGGCGGTAACTTCCGCCTAAACTACACTACAGTGATCAGGCAGTTTGAAGGAGATATTTACATTTAGGTCCGGTGAATGGACCCCACATCCTACTTGCTCGTCCAACTTTGATCCATCCGTGAAAAATCTGATACTACTGGTATCCCCTTCCAGTGACTTTTCCCAGGTATTCCTGTTCGCTACCTTTACCCGAGAAGCAATTAGTTTGATTCAGTTCTCCAAAATTTCTAAATAATAAATATTCCAGATGGAATTATTGATCGTACAACTTTTGGCGGCCGTCGGCGTTGCAATGGATGGTGTGCTCGCTGCTTGTAGACGAGATCCTTGGTTCGATCCCTGCTTGACCACCTTCAATTTCTTTCGCCGGCGGTCACCGCGCATAGTGATGGCAACAGTATGGAGTATTTAGCCATGAAAAAGATATACAAAAATACCGTTCGGAACCGGTGTTAAACTGTAGGTGCACACTGGTTGTGAGAAGCTCTCCCCAATTTCTCCATGGGATGTAATGGGAAACCATTTATTTGATCTTTTTACCTAACAGGTACTCACCCTCTAATTGGAGTTAGTGCTACCCAATAATGGATGCTGTGGATGCCCCTTTTGTCTCGCCTGTTAGATATCTAAAGAGTACTGAAGGCTGTCGGAATCGTTGCCTTCGGGACAGGTGTTCGTGATCCCTTTTCAGCATGAAGCATTAACGATATGACCAACTAAATATTGGATTTGTTCAGTGGGAATAACACCAGAAAACATAAAACAGAAGGGCACTAGAAAACATTGGAAGACAGATTATTCCTGGAACAGAAATCTATAGCTGAGGGATTAACTGAAATGAAAAAAAATCCCATGAAGGGATTGAGGAGAGCTGCTCACAATCAGTGAGGGGTGTGCTTTCTAGTTTTACACTCACTGATTAGGACCTACAGTTTTACACCGGTTTCGAACGGTATTTTTGAGAAGCATTTTCATGGCTAAGTACTCGATAGTATCGCCATCACTAACCGAGTCTGAGCAGGTATCGAACCGGCGTTCTCATGTACAAGAGCCGCGCACACTAACCATTGCACCACTGACGATAAGACTAACGAATCTGTTCAGTGGGAGTAACACCAAAAAACTTAAAACAGAAGGACAATAGGAAACATAGGATGACAGATACCCGTGTTATCTGTTAATCCCTCTATACCTGAGGGATTAACTGAATTGAAGACCAATGGAAAATACTCTACAAGTCAAAATTATCAATACAGGTGGCTAACAAAAGAGCGACGGTCTAAATACTAAAGGACAGATGAAAAGATTAATAGAGATGGTAGGGACCCCGAAACTTACATTATATCGATAGACCTACATAAGTATAGAAATCAAACTGCTACATAGACAATTATAATGCCCATTTAATTTGTCATTAACCGAAATAATGAAATGGTGATAACTGCGGGAATTAAACCAGCGTTCTTACATACAAGAGTCACGCATGCAAACCATAACACTACCCACGGTCCAAAAACTTACAAGCGAAGGACAGAAAAGACTTTGATTACAAAAGTCAAAAGAAGGACGGGAAAGACTTCGATTACAAAAGTCAAGAGAGTACGTCATCAAAAGACAGTGGGCCGCAATTCCTTGGACGAAGTAATTGAACGACTAGGAACAGACAAAAGATTCAAAAGACTCAAGCAAACCGACAAGTGGAAAAGAGCTAAGCTATCGCCCTCGTTGTGTATCCAATAAAGGTCCACAAATGTTATTGGCTTATAAAGGGTGTCCCAATAAAAGTGCTCGATTTCATTTACAAATAAAATGCATATTTTTTATACCAGTGGTGATATTTGTATTGCATTCGAAAGTAGATATATTCCGATTCAGAATGGCATACAATCTCCGGCATATGGATTCCCGTGGCTCTGATCGCTGGTCTTTGTTTCGCAAAATTTTAAATTATTGTGAACGATGCCGGATTGCTGTTCGACAACTCTGGCGACAACTCTCATTTACAGCATCAATGTTTTCGAGAGACCAGCCGGCGCGTCGACGCACAGAACACTTACTCCCATAATTGACCTAGCTCCTTCAAATTTGTTGATCACTCTTTGAATTGTTCACACGTTAGTTGCACTTCCACGATCTAAAATTCCGCAAAGTGTGTGAGCGGTCTAAGCGTAAATTTCGCCAGTTTCTTAATGGATTTCCCAATGATACCGCGTTCTTCCTTTGCGTATCGCTCCATTTTTATTACTCGCAACAATCGTAGACGACAACTTCCAAATTTCAGAGCTGCCATATGCAGAAGAAAAGAAAACCCCAAAAATAGTTCACTTTTATCGGAACACCCTCATATGCCTTCAGTGATGTAGGAAGTTTGAGATTTAAAAGATATCATGCTACACCTTCCTTCTTCCTGATTGTAGTATTAATGTTTCCCTGAAACTTATAATGATTACCTCCATTCCAAAGATCATATGCAACGCAAAATTCCCTTCGGCAGAAATGCCCTAACTTTAATATTTAGTATCGTGGATATTTGCCTCCTCTAGATTGTGGGTCAATCAGATATAAGCCATTTGTGGTCTATGGGACATACTGTGGAGGATATGCCCAATCTGAGTAGTTTGCGGTGCGTCTCAGTTTGTTGTTAAATTTATAAAACTATTTCCACAATTCCTGTATTTATGCCAACTCTCTTAAGAGGAAAAATGATGCCAGCCAAGTTGTTTATTGAAATTATATCCACTTTAAAACCCTTGGCCAGGTTCGACTGACTGCAGCCTCGTTTTAGAATTTAGAATTTTGATATAACGGGTTTTTCAATAAGAGCGCTACAAAAGTTTTTTTTTAAATAAAACAAAACCGGTTTTAGATACCAATGAAATTTTTTATTCCTGTGAAAGTACGTTCGATGCCATTATGTATGGAACTCGATTTATTTTGCATGGCCATCACGGGCACGCTTGCAGAAGTCCAGACGCTGAACCCAATTTTCGACGGTTTTCAAGCATAAATCGGCCGATACTGCTGCAATTTCACGTTCGATATTCGTACGAAGTTCATCAATCGTCGCTGGCTTGTTGGCATAAACCATAGACTTGACGTAGCTCCACTGGAAATAATCTAACGGCGTTAGAGGCGGCCAATCGACTGGGCCATATCGTGAGATAACACGTTCACCCTACTTGGTTTCCAATAAATTGATTGTGGCATTCGCTGCACCATCCTGTTGGTGCCACATGTCCTCCAAGTCCATATTATCCAATTGGGGACCAAAAATATTCGGTTATCATTTAACGGTAGCGATTCGCATTCACAGTAATGTGCCGGTCTTGATCATCACGGAAGAAGTACGGTCCAATGACGCCGCCGGCCCATAAACCGCACCAAACCGTAATTTTTTCGGGATGCAATGATGACTCATGTATTCCGTGTGGATTGCTGTCTGACCAATAACGCATATTTTGCTTATTGACGAAGCCATTCAGCCAGAAATGAGCCTCATCGCTGAAGATGATTTTCCGATGAAAATCCAAATCGTAGCGCTCTTAAAGTTGAGGCCACTGACTCCAAATTTCGGTAGTAAATTTTAATAATTTCGACTCGTTGTTGGCTCGTATATCTTTCCATGATGATATGGCAAACCTTACTGAAGAGAAATGTCAAAAGAGCGGGAAAAAATATGGCGTCGTTTGCTGTCCCTATCGATTTAATTTTTTAGAGCGTCTCTGTTGAAAAACCCTTTAGTTCCTCGATGTCAACTTCAACAAGTATCTTTGGCATTCGTATTCAAAAAGCTAATCAGACGCGGAAATATCCGGAAACATAATCATGTGACTTTCCCTATTCTCTGAAAAATACCAAATGGTTTTCAAGGTCGATACTACCTGTGGGTGTTTGGTAGTGCAGGCAATCTATATCTTCCATTTGTCGCTTTTTGATAGAAGCACCTGAATATTCCAGAAACATAAACCAACCATATTTTGATCACATTGGTAAATGGTTTCAATTAAGTTACAAATCTCCCAAGATACGCAATTCCTTAATAGCCATTGATGATTGTCATATTGCCACCAGCACTCTTGCACCAATGTTATTCCTCACAACACTTTTGGATTTTCTCATCTTCACACCCGACTTTCCACGTCCACCACGCTCATTCCTAGATCCACAATGACCTCACCACAATCATAGCTCAGCATGCCACTCGAACTCCAGCCGATTGTCAAAGCTTTGCACTGTAGTTATATTAGATATAGGTCATAGCTCTGTAAATTATAACGAATTCGACAGAACGGATTCTATCATAACTCCAAACTCCAAACATTAACCTGTAGTTAAAAACTATACAAACATAAAAGCCATCACTCCAAAGTCATGACATTAATCAGATCAAATTTTAATTCAAAAAGAAAAAAAAAACAAAATAAGAAAAGAAAGAAAACAAAACAAAAGTATGTCAAACTGTTTCTGATAGTCTTTCTCTCTTAAATGTGCAATATATCTTTATATGGGAATGTAATTTTAGACTTCTGTTCAGGCACTCGAAGAAGAAGGCAATGCCGAAAAGCACCAGTTGGCTGCCATGCATCAGCAACGCGTTTTGGCCCACATCAACCAACGGAAGAGGGAAGCTATGACTTGTTACACTCAGGCCTTGACTGAGCAACCACCAAACGTAAGTACATTTGGCTCCAACACCTGGAACCAGGTGGTTAAGGTCAAGTGGTTGCAGAACAAAGATCGAGCTTAACTTGCTTTGCTTGCACTTCCAGGCTCACCATGTAGAGAAATGTTTGCAGAAACTTTTGCGTGCTTTGCACAAGGATCGCGCTCATGCCTTGGCTCACTACCGTCACCTCTTGAACTCTGGCGGTGCTGGTGGCTTAGAGGCTGCTGCTTCCGAAAGACCTCGCACCTTGGAACGCTTGATTGATATTGATCGTGCCGTCAATCAATCCATGACCATGCTAAAACGTTATCCCGATTTGTCCAACAAGATTTCGCAGCTCATGAACGACTACATTTTGGCTTTGAGAAGCAAAGACGACATTCCCGGCTCCTCCTTGGGCATGAGCGAAGAAGCCGAAGCCGCTATTTTGGACAAATATCGTATTGAAATCGAACGTAAAGTAGCCGAAAAGGAGCGTCTTCGTTTGGCCGAGAAGCAGCGCAAGGAACAAAGAGCCGCCGAACGTGAGAAATTGCGAGAGGAGAAGTTACGTTTGGAAGCCAAAAAGGTCGACGATATGGTTAAAGCCGAACAAGATTCGCAAGCATTCACCAGCGAAGAATCAAAGACCAGCAAAGATGAATCCATGGTAGATCCTACAAAAATGGCACACAGTGATAAGGATTCCGCAGCAGAAGAATATGTGGAAGCTACAATCAGGTATTAACTATCACGCTCCTTGTTAGCTTCACACTCTCTTAATCCTTTTTTCGATTTTCCTTGCCGTTTTAGCACAAAAACCCAAACCATCCTACCTACCGTGGATGATGAGGCCGTTCAACGTGCTGTTGAAGATGTTGCCGCCGCCGTTGCCCATCAGGAAGCTGAACCATCTGTCCAACATTTCATGTCACACGATTTGGGTCATCGCGAATCGGTACTTCGTGTGCGATTCCTGTATCCATATTTGCCTAAAATCTATCCTTTTTCATTACAGAGCTTCTCTCTGCGCAGAGAATTCTCTCATCCCTCATCGGCGCATGCGAATAAAGAGGGACGCAATGTCTACTTTACATTGTCCTTTGCTGGCATTGCTCTCATGGCTGCCATCTTTGTGGGCATTGCTGTGGCCAAATGGAGAACAGCACGTTCGCCACATGCGCAAGGTTTTATTGAAGTTGATCAGGTAAGTGTTTGAAGGGAAGCAATGTGTCTAATACAATGAAAGCAAGAAGAGTTGGAAATAAGTGTTATAGGATTTGGTAAATAGGGTGGGATAAGAAAAAAGTAGCGTCCTGGGATAAGGAGCATCCACCGATCGATGTTGGGAGTACATTTTGTGAAGCCATCTTGTATTAAGATAATGTGGTCATCGGTGGTGCAATGGTAGTGTGCGCGGCTATTGTGCATGAGAACGTGGGTTCGATCCCTGCTCTGACCACCTTAAATTTGTTTCGACGCGGTCACCTTGCTTAGTTACGGCGACACTATCGAGTATTAGGCATGAAACAGACTTCTCGAAATACCGTTCGGAACCGGGGTAAAACTGTAGGTCCCAATCAGTGAGTGTAAAACTAGAACGCGTGAGAAGCTCTCCCTAATCCCTTCATGGGATGTAATGGGAAACCATTTATTTATTTACACTGAAAGAAAATCTGTACATCAGGTCGATGATAAATGTACATCAACTCAATGAAAAATTCATCAATTCAATTAAAAAGTTCTTTAATTGGAAGATTGCGCATTTCCACCATTTTCTGCTTCATTAAATTGATTATCTTTGTTACATCAATCTCCAGCATTGTAATTTGGAAATAAGTAGTGGGATCGATTCAAAATGTGGACATAGTATTGAAAAAATAAACTGATTAAGAAAAAAATGCATATAAAATTTAAATTAAATTCATGAAAGAAAATAGAGAAATGGACAGAAAACATTACCCACGCTATGAGCATTTTGCATGTGGTCTTATACCCCGTTCTGGTGGTTCTTTACGATGAAAATAGGCCATCAAATTTGGCTACTCATTCACAAACAATTTACATTAAAATGATGACCAATTTACATCAAATAGATGATAAACTTACATCAAATTACTGATAACATTACATCTAATTGACGAGAAATGTACAGCAAATTGATGAACAATTTACATAAAAATGGTGAACAATTTACTTCAACTTGATGACACAACTACATGAAATTGATGCAACATTGTCATTGAATCAACGTAAACTATTGATGAATATGGATGAAAGATTGATGAAATGTTCTTCATCAATTCAATGAAATGTGTCTTAGGTTGGAAAAGGAGGACATCTTTCATCAAGTTGATGAAGGAATTCATAAATTTGATGAAGCTTTTACTTTCAGTCTAGGTTACACATTCGATCCAATATTTAATAAATTTCGTAAGGTCTTGAACGCCAAGGGATATTAACCTCGTCCAGCCTTAAGTACAGAGTGTCTCAAAAGAAAGTTTACATTTGGTAAGCTAAAGGAAAGAGTCTAGCGCAAAAGTTTTTCAGCTCTCCTCTTGTTTTCTGCTGAACCACCGAGATTTCTCCATGAATTTGACAAGGGGTTTAATTGGTGCTTCTGCTAGGTCACTGAGGTTTTCGAAGAACCTACCCCCAGGAAGGCTAGGCAATACTCTTGCAGTCCTCTATATGAACAAAGCAAGTGCTGCACTGTCTCCTCCTCTTTTTCATCTAAACAGCTTCTGCATAAGTCTTCATATGGAAGTTTAATGCGTGCAGCCATGTAGCCTATCACGCAGTGTCCAGTTATGACTCCTGTGAGAGAGCTTAGTGCGTTCTTTCCAAGAGAGAGCAAACCTTTGGTACGTGTTCTATCAATGACCGGCCAAACGGATCGAGTTACCCTACAGTTCTGTACCGATTCGCATCTCGACTTGGTTAATGTTACTCCCAGTTCGTCGACTTGGTTCCTCAGTTCCCCGAACGGAATATGCACGTCCAGGGTCGCAAAGGAGCCCGTTCTGGCACATTCGTCTGTTATTTCATTGCTATGTGCCGGTACCCAGCATTGCCATGGTTAAATCGAAATGGTCCCATCATGATTAAGGGGAGTTGAAACCATACGTTTCCCCATATTGGTGTGCCCATATGTGTGTCGAAAAGGGTGGTAGACTTGTGTCTGTCATTCTGTTAAGTTTCCAGAGACAGTATTCCCTTAAGCTTCCTGAATGTTTGTCAGATTCAAAAGAAAGCAAGATCCGTAAAATTATGCCCTACTCATTAATTGGGGCGGCCAGGAGCATACGACGTGCTCGACGCTCTCGCCCTACTCTCCATCACCTCAGCTCCTACAGTAGTCATCAATCGAAGTTCCTACACTATGCGTGTGTCTGGCGGTCAAAAAGTTCCCAGTAGTCATAACTATAAATATAGAAATATCTCTTGTGGGGATATACATCAAGAATTTCAAACGATTTAGGTCATAATTTGGCCAATCGTGGCTGGTAATTCAGCCTTTTGTTATCCCTAGAAAACTATGTTCTCTTCTGAGAATGAACTTAGTTAAAGAAAGGGGTATTTCCACGTACTAAAAAACCAGTGGGTTTGGAGGTTATGGTGATTCCGAATCCCTCATTCTTACTCGGGGTTCACACACGGCAATTTTACTTGCGTGAGCCATGAGTTTATGGGAGAGAGAGGGAAAGAGAACGAAAGCTCCTCCCCTCTCTCTCCTATAAACTCCAGACTTGCGCAAGTAAAATTGCCGTGTGTGAATCCCGAGTTAACAGCTCCATTATTTTCTGGAGTGTTCTCTAAGATATGAGAAGAGTGAGGGAGAGAAGAGTCAATTCTAAGGTCGTTTGCTCCATATTCCTTGACATAGGTCTTTGGCCAAATTAAATTGGTTTATTATAATTTTGTCTTCTTCACATTATTCGACTGAAAGAGAAATTATATATTTGAAATTATTATTATATTTATTATATTTGAATCTCAAAATCTTTCTCTCAGTAGCGACTTAGTTCACAGTAGCGACTTAGTTCACACGAATCTTTTGGAGATTATTTTAACCATCGTTTTGTATGAATATTTACAATTATCTGGCAACTCTTGTTCTATGCACTTTAAATAGGCTGGCTACTCTTTTTTTCAAAGGCGTCACCTATATGATTCGGAGGAAATAAAATGTGATCTCATCCTAATTAGGTAGTGGCTGTTGGTCAACACTATCTGAGATTGTTTAAATTCATAATTTTCACAGGATTTCTCTGGAAAAAACTTAGAAAATGTACTCGTTCACCGCCAGCATGATCGCATTTTTTGACATCCTCTGCCCAAAAGTATACAAAGCAACAAAGATGGTTGTGGACATGGTAAACCATCCATTCGGATATCTAGAGCAGGCCGAGGTTCCGCTTACGTGGATCCAGACTTGCTTGGAAAGACATGAACAACTTCCAATATGGTCACATAGTTGAGAACTATCGTGGTTTGGAAACTATTTTGGAAAGACCACATAAAGAAAAGAGCGGAAACGAATCACATATGTTGCTCTACCTGCAGAAGAGCTAAGGTGGCCCTCTGGCTCTAAACGAGCTCAATAAGGCGTACGCATCTGTAGTCTGGTGAACGTCAGTGGAGAGGAAGTGATACACTGAAACACGGCAATAGTTCTCAGTATGAGATACGTGCAAAAAACCACATCGAACCAATACTTGCATTAAAGCTCATAGAGGTTCAAATTCAGGTCGAGGCGCCTTGGCCACGAAACATTTACAAGGAGACTGGATCCGAGAGTGTCACAAATCAATTCACCAGCATAATATGGCGAAACTGATGGGAATTCCATTATTCCGAGAACTGATCACATTCCAAAAACCATAGCAATGCTAAACTACAATACAAATATCCCACGAAAACATTCATGGGTGGAATGCTTCCTACTCCACTGTTATAGTGGCGGACCTACGATAGATATAAGGGCGGAAATATTGGGGACCTAAATATTCAACGGCAGTCTTGATCACGTAACTGTGTATCAGGCCGAGGTTAAGGCGATTCAGGAATGTGTAAGGTGACCAAACGATGACACGAGACACACAAATCTGAAAATTTTCACAGATGGCCAAGCGGCGATCATAGTGGTGTCGTCGCCAAGTGTTCGTTTGTGCACCATCACAGTACGGTTCTGGCAGCTTTGTGACCATATGAACTTAAGGCACCGCGGCATCTTGGAACATGAAACAGCAGGTGAATTGACTGGGATGGGATCCAATCACGACCGTCGGTGGTGCAATGGCTAGTGTGCGCAGCTCTTATACATGAGAACGTGGTTTCGATCCCTGCTATGACCATCTTGCATTTCCTTAGACGACGGCCACCTCGCTTAGTGATGGCGACACTATCGAGTATTTAGCCATGAAAAAGCTTCTCAAAATACCGTTCGGAACCGGTGTAAAACTGTAGATCCCTATCAGTGAGTGAAAAATTAGAAAGCCCACAGCTCCCTGGTTATGATAAGCTTTCCCCAATCCCTACATGGGATGTAATGGGAAACGTTTTTTTTTTATTATCGAACCAACACTCAGGGGATGCCTCCTATAAATGCCGGGCATTGTGTTGGCGAAGGAAAATTGAGGTAGTGGGGGGGTGGAAAGAGGGAGTAGTGTCGGTTGCCATTTACCTTGAATCTTTGTATGTCACAATTGGTGGGAAATACATTAGCCGGAAGTTTATTCCATATACGGACTGTACGGCTGAAGAACAAATTTTCTCTATAGTGTGTAGTGCGGTCAATCGGCCACTCGATACAAAACTGTTGATGGTTCCTGTAAAGCCACGTACTTGGGCTAAATATCCTCAAGTCTGGCATAAGTTGAGTTGACGGAGGAACACATAAGGTGGAAGTATAGACAGTACAGCGACATGCAAACCACATTTCGACGATGCTCAAGGGAGGCAGTAGAGTTGGATACCCTACTGTCCCCTATCAACACCGTCGCTCTCCTTTTAGCGCGGTCGATAAGCTCCAAAGACGTCCTATGAGCACGTGCCCATATATGGGAGTTATATTCCACCTTTGGCCTGATGTAGGTGGTGTAGATACTGAGAAGATCAGATGGAGTGAAGTATTTTTTGCACCGCTTTGAAAACCCCAGACACTTGAATGCATCTTTCGACACTACAAATACATGTTTTGCCCAACGTACATTCATCAATATGCACACCTTTCATAGACAATGACGACACACCTGGGCCAGCAAATCGTTTATGCGACAACAAATAATATTGGGTCTTACCTTCATTAAAATCTACTCTATTACTTCGACCCCATTCAATAATGGACACCAAATCCCGATCGAGTGTTTCATGCATCGTTCTGCGTTTGACTTCAATCTATTGAAGACTTGGCCTGCTGTCGAATGAATAAGAATGACAGAGATTATTGGCATCCGGAAAAGAGTAGATTGAATTCACAGTCTGACCCAGGAGTTCGTCAATGAAATTAAGAAAAAGAGAAGGAGAAAGGATAGAGCCCTGTGGTACACGTGCAGTCAATTTATGCTCGCCGGATGAAACCCCATCTACAACAATTCGTCTAGTGCGATCTCTGAGAAAATTCGATATAAATCGAGTGAAGTTATCACCGACAACCAAACGCAGCGAGCTTTGACAAGAGTGCATCGTGCCATACTCTGTAAAAGCCCTTGGAAATATCAAGAGCCACTACCTTACTCTCACTAAGCCGGTGGATGGATCGACTCTCCGAAAGGAACGGCATCAGATCTCCTGTAGATCTCATTCTACGGAAGCCATACTGCCGATCATTAAGAAGGTCATTGGACTCAAGATATTTTACAAGATGGTGGTTAACCATGCTCTCCATAAGCTTCGAGAGCGTCGAACAAATTGCAATTGAGCGGTAATTTGCAGGGTTATTTGCATCTACTTTTTTAGGGATTGGCTGGACATTAGCAACCTTCCAACGCGACGGGAAGACTCCCGCACGGTATGCAAGGTTGAAACGGTTGCTCAGTGGAGGTGCCAGCATCGAATAGCACCTACTCAAGACCAGTGCTGATATGCGATCCCGGGGGCCCGGGGATTTATTTACACGAGATTCGCAAGAACCTTTTTAACTCCTCGCGTTTGAAAAAATATCTTGGGCACGGAACAAGATACGTAATTGATCACGGGGAGTGGTTGATTGCTATCCGGCAAGGAAGAGCTCCTTGCACACATTACAGCCAGGAGGTTAGCTTTATCAACCGGTTCAGTGAATGTTATGTCATCTTTAAGAAGAGATGAGAACAGTTCTTTATTCTTCTTGCAAATGACCAAAAGCTCTTACTTCCTCTAGGGATAGAAAGGACTTTAGCACGAATACGCTGTTCGCGAAGAAACTTTTCGCGTCGAAGTATTTTGGCACACTTGGATCTTGCCTGTTTGCGTAGCAGTTCAGTATTAACGTTTTTGTTAGAACGCCAGTCTCTGAACGCATCCTCTTTGGATCTGACAGCATTCTTGTATGTCTGGTTACACCAATTTTTTTCCGATACTTTAACCGAAATAATTTTTGTCGGAATGAAGGAATTCATTGTTGTTGATCCAATTTTAAAGGTTCAGTTAGAACTAGAATGCGTACAGGTGAAGCTTTCCTCAATCCCTATGGGAAATTTCTAAAATATCCCAAATTTGTGCAGACTGGCAAAACCAAGAGCCTCAAACTTAATGTTTTTTATTGTGACGCCGTCTTCAATAATTTTATCTCGGCACGGAGTTGGTCTAAGCACAAAGTTGCCATATGAAATGTTAATTTAATCTCAAATTGGGTGGTGTAAACGGCAAAGATTAGAGAATAAGGTTATCGCTAACCGGGCCGCAATAAACTGCGGTATAAAATAATAAATACCGCAGTTTAAAAATAAAATAAAATAAATAAATAAATAAGTACGACATTAAATGTGCGGGAGCAAATTTCTTGTAGCAGCAAAATTGGATTTTTGACGTAGAATACGTCCTACCTTACGGTATAGGGAGTCATGTCAGATTGTTATTGTTGTAATCTTTATTTCATTGATTATGAGGAAACGGCGAGATAACTTCTTTTAAAATTTTTTTTGTAGGTAAATGAAGGTGTTATCTTTCGTTTGATATACATTTCATATTGGTTGATATCTTCGTAATATTTAAATTTCTCAAATGAAAATTGTTTAAACACATACACTCAAACATATGTGTGGTGTTTGGTTGAGTGTTTGAGTTTGTAGCGTAAACACAAACTATGCTGCTGTTTCAGTGTGGACACAAACCTTCGGCTGTTGTTTTGATTGATGAAATATTGAAATTTCGTATATTTACTTATGTATTTAAGTGAAACAAAATGTTAAATGTGAATTTGAATTTAACATGGATATATACTTATAAAAAATATAAATCAAATTGATTTGCGTCTGTTATTTATCATTTATCCTTACTCTTTTAATTTAAAAACATATTTATCCTATTTTTCCTACCATAAGCTTATGTATATTATCAAAAGTAACTATCAAATAAATAAAATCATTTGCTTATGTTATTTATCATTTATTGTTATATATGTTTTCTGTCTTATCGGATGGCGTATTCTACGTTAAACTTAATGGCCGTGTCTCTGACACAGCCTGCAGGGACAGTCCGTGGCCGAAGGCCTCGGACAACTGTCTGCTGTATTTTTTTCGTTCTTTTGCGAATTTAAAAAAAAAAAAGAAAAAAGTTTGCTGAAGTCCATATTTTCCAAAATATAGTTCTCCACAGCCTGAATGTATAATCGCGCATAACTCTGCCATTTATTATCCCATCCTGATGAAATAAATTTCATAAATCGTTAAATTTATATTCCAACTAGTCGCCCGGACGTTCGGCCTGGCTCTGGCAAGGGGGATCAAATTCCCTCTGTAGCTAAAGTCGATGTGTGACAAAATCAGAAAAATCGCGCGAGTTTTTAGAAATAATTTTTTTATTTTGGTGTGTAAAAACTACAACAAAGGACAACAGAAATAAAAGACAACAACAACAACGATAAAAAAAAACAACACCAAAAGGCAAGACCAACAAGTTGATTAAACCAAAAAAGTGAGGTTAAAAAACATTTTTTAATGAGTCCTCAATGGGCTAATAAAAGAAAATATATTTATATACAGAGTTATAGAGTTTCACAAGGGCTTTGTAATGATACATATTTCAAGCAGATCCGATGATAAATACCTGAGATATGAACGATTATATACTCAAGCTTTAAAGGTCAATATCTCAAGAAGTTGGACCTAGCGCAAAAAACAAAACTTATTTTTCAACTCAGCGCAAAAGCCTTTACCGTTGGTGGAATTTTGGTACAGATCTGATTTTGGTGCTAAAATAGTTTTATGCCAATGTGCGTTAGATGGGAGTTTATTAATTTATATTCTTATTTTTTATCATTTTCAGAATGCCACCACCCATCATCCTGTGGTCCCTGAAGAGAAAATCGTGCCGAGTATGCAAATAAACGGTTATGAAAATCCCACTTACAAATATTTTGAAGTTAAAGAGTAAACATATACCAACACAAAACCCAAAACACACACTTAATTAATAATATTAAACCAGAACAAAAAGCTACAGATTATTCAGATATAAAGAAGATGAAAATAAAAACCAAAATATAACAGAGGAAATCTTTTTAAGAAAATCTCCCACAATTACCATACCTACCCCCCTTCAGAAAAACTACACACTCACACACACACAGAAGAAACCGAGAACTGTCAAGTGAAATACAAAAAGAAATCACAACAACCATTTTTAACTACTGAAGAATCTACAATAATTGATATTTGAAAGCCAAGCAACTTCAAAACTCCCCTCAATCACAAACACACAAAAACTTCAAAACTAATATAAAAAAAAAAAAACAAAAATATTGAAATGAAAGAGAATAGAAAACATTGAAAGAAAAGAACAATTTCAATAACTTTAAAACAAAACAAAAAATATTTTCTTTTACTAACATTAAACGTCGTTCTTGTTTAGAGAGATACAAAGTAAATTAACAAAAGTAATATAAAAACAAAAATATTGATTGTGTGTAATGCAAAACAAAATGATAAAAAATCGTATAAAGAAAAACAAGAAAATTTAGATTTAAGCAAATAAATGTAAAACACAACACAAACCGACAAAACAAAAATTACAATTAATTAACAAACCTAACAAAACTTATTATTTCCTATATAACACAAAGATAAACTGTAAGAAAAGCATTAAAACAAATGAAAGACGAATGAGGCAAAACAAAAGAAAGAGATTAAGACAAAGACGGAGAAAAAGAAATAGAAGAAAAGGCTTCTATGACATCACTCTTGATACTTGCAAACAAAGTAATACAAACAATAACTACGATAATGGAGAGATTAGTAAAGGTAACATAATAACAAATGAAAAAAATAAAAATTATTATAAAATTCCCCCTCATTTTCTATAAAACACAGCAACAATCTGGCATCGTTGACTTTTCATGCAAGTTAGTGTTGGCAACTTCTTGTAATTTTTCAAAACAAAAATTTCAGTTTCTACTACATAAATAATAATTTTAATTTTCGCCTATTTGAACTCCTTTACACAGACAAAAATGAAAATGATAAAAACCTTAAAAATAACGAGCAGCTTACTACTCAAAACGCTTTTAAGCCATGAAAGAGATTATAAAATTACATTTAAAAGAAAATGATAAACTATTCTAGAAATTTAAACAAAGGATTATCCCTAAACATATAACGCATTAACTTCTTCATTACTAACGCAGAAGAAGCGATGCTGCTAAAACAAAATGAAAAACGCTAACAAAAATGCGCTCTAAAAAAACCAAAATCAAAAAAACTCCTTAATAATCATGACAACTACTTATATATACACAACCAAAACTAGCTTCATTTCCCTTTCAGTTTCATTTTCACACGAGGAAATTCAAATTTAATACATATTTTAAATTTCCTTTCCCCACACGAACACAAAGTGAGAACAGATAAACGAAATCATATCATTTCATAATTAAGTTTTAGATTTATAAATCCGTTTTCTGTTTGTCATTATTAGCAATTAGTAATTTTCCAAAGAAATTAAAAATTAAATTCGTTTAATAATCGTAAAAAGAAAAATTCACTAAAACTAAACTGTGTGGCAACTCTTGGACTTACGACACAAGCGATAAGGGATGCCACACGGTTTGCATGTTTCTCCCTTAATGAGGCTTTTATTCTAACCTCACAACTAAATTTCAAACCTAAGACTTCCCTTATAACAGTTGTTATTTCTTGCTTAAAGCAGATGTTATGTAGAAATCTATTTTTCCAGATATTTTCGCGCCCATTCATAAGTCAACATATATGATTTTTGTCAGAAGGTATATAGGCTGCCTCTCTAGCCCACAGCAAGCCCGTTTGTAGCATTATATATAAATACGTACTTTTCCCCATTTAGGGCCTGGGGAGGAACTCCGATGTGATTAATCTTTCTGGAGATAAAAAAAGAGTCAGATCCGTAATCCTTATCGCTTTAGAGTTTGGAAATTGTAAATAACCAGGAAGTAAAATAATAATTTTTCCTGTCAGAATGGCTGTCGATTGATCTACAATCCTTGAGGAAGCCCGTTTGTAGCATTAGGCATAAATTCACACTATGTATTCCCTCATATAAGAGCTGGTAAGGCCGATCATTCTACAGTTTAGAAAACAATTCGTTCTACAATCCATATCACTTTAGAGTCTCGAAATTTGAATCAATAAGAAGTCGGAAAATGTTTTATTTTCAACCGAAGGGCTTTAGTTTGCCCCAATGGGCCTTAGAAAGCCAGATTAGTATACTACGTATAAGACATAGCTTCCCCATAAAGAGTCAAGTGAGGCTTCTCCATAAAGACCATCATTATGGAGTTAATATGCTTTCTTTTCATAATCCGTGTCACTTTAGAGTCTAGAAGTTTGAATCATCAAGAAGTCTAGTTACAATTTTTTTCACAATTTCCTCAGAAAGATGTTTAGGAAGTTCAAATTTCCAAAATTGATACAACAAACATTAAAAATTAAAGTTTTTTCTTCATGAAGATTGTACCGCAAAATGGGCATACCTTTGAAGAAAATATCTCTAAGTCCGATACCTTTCGAGATGTTTATGGATTCCGATAAATATATGGTTTTCGATAACTTAATCGTTTTAGATAACTTGCTTGGTACGCGAGACATCAGATGTTAAATTTGATAACGGCCATAAAGTTGAAAAAATCATAAAAATGTTTTTCACGAAATCGAAAAAGCAGTCGAAAGAGATAAAAAATCAATAAATCGATTTTTTTATCGGTTTTTAGGAAGTTCAAATTTCCAAAATTGATACAACAAACATTAAAAATTAAAGTTTTTTCTTCACGAAGATTGTACCGCATCCGGTAATGGGCATACCTTCGAAGAAAATATCTCTAAGTCCGATACCTTTCGAGATGTTTATGGATTCCGATAAATATATGGTTTTCGATAACTTAATCGTTTTAGATAACTTGTTTGGTACTCGAGACATCAGATGTTAAATTTGAAAACGACCATAAAGTTGAAAAAATAATTTCACGAACTCCAAAAAGCAACGGAAGAAGGTCAAAAATCAATAAATCGCTATTTATCGGTTTTTAGGAAGTTCAAATTTCCAAAATTGATACAACAACCAATAAAAATAAAAGTTTTTTCTTCATGAAGATTATACCGCAAAATGGGCATACCTTAGAAGAAAATATCTCTTAGTTCGATATTTTTCAAGATGTTTATGTTACCGTTAACTTTACCGTTTTCGATAACTTTAGGGTTTTCGATAACTTGCTTGGTATTCGAGACATCAGAAGTTATATTTGAAAACGACCATAAAGTTGAAAAAATTATAAAAATGGATTTCACGTAATCCAAAAAGCAACAACTCGCTTTTTGTTATCGAGTTTAAGGAAGTTTAAATTTCCAAAATTGATACAACAGCCAATAAAAATCGAAGTATTTTCTTCATAAAGATTGTACCGATGTTTTTCAAGATATTTATGGTTTCCGACAACTTTATGGTTTTCGATAACTTTATGGTTTTAAATAACTTGCTTGGTATTCCAGACTTCAGATGTTAAATTTGAAAACAACCGAAAAGGTGAAAAAATCATAAAAATGTATTGCACGAAATTCAAAATGTAACCGAAAAAGTTAAAAAATCAAAAACTCGTTTTTTATCGATTTCTAGGAAGTTACAATTTCCAAAATTGATACAACAAACAATAAAGATTGTACCGCAACTGGCAATGGAGAAACTAGTAGAAACTATCCAGAAGAAACTATCTCTAAGTTCGATATTTTTCCAGATATCGATATTTAAAGTTTAAAAAATCGATTAAACATTAGATTTTCTTATATAGAAATTAGCATTTCAAGTGGGAAAACAAAAAATAATAAAAGAAAACAAATAAAAATCTGCGACAACACAGTTATCGAGTTATCTAATGCGGACCACATATTTGTCAACCATGAGCATGAGCATTGGTTGTCGGTGATTTTTTTTACGAAACCTTCGATACACATTCACATCTCACTTCTTGAAGATGGCCTGAAAAGAGACTCAATCTAAGGGTTCAAAAAGATCCCATAGACAAGCTTGTTTTCTCTCCTACAGCAGAAGTCATTCTCAGTACTTTTGAAAGATCCCATAGGCATGCACACTTCCATTCTATAAGTTGGCGTATTGGCAGGCCCACTAGTGGAAGCCAAAATAGATGATCATAGGCGTATACACTTCCAATC
The DNA here is from genome assembly GCA_963931995.1 of Phaonia tiefii. NCBI lineage: Eukaryota > Metazoa > Arthropoda > Insecta > Diptera > Muscidae > Phaonia > Phaonia tiefii. The sequence continues at coordinate 23,558,374 of OZ008370.1, forward strand.
CTAAAACAGACCTGTTGGCAGATCTACTAGTGGAAGGCTGAACGTATGTTCATAGACATACACAATTCCCTTCTATAATCTGGCTTATTTAGAGGACCACTAGTGGAAGGCAAAACGGGTTCTCATAGGCATTTACACTTCCATTCTTTAAGGACGCGATTGGGCTGGCAAGAGGAATGTTGTTACTCCAGTAATTCCAATAGTTGTGTTTATTGGGTTAACCAATATCCTTACATTTGAAGGTGACAGGAATGTAGCCAAATTTTGAAACACAGATTCTAAGTGTTTGTAATGGAAGCGTAACCAAAACCAGAAAAGAGTCAAAAGGTTCAATTCAGAATTGTTCTGAAATCAGCAAGAAATCTGAGGGCTAGATATAATTCTTAGGCATGTTTGCTGGCAACACTAAAGACACAAAAAAAAAGCATTGACTACACTTTTTCTTTGAAAGGTAAACAGTGTTGCCATATGCTAAATAATAGTGAGCCTATTCGGAAATATAGGCATCACTTTTTCTTATGAAACATTTAAAATAGTTGATATAGGTTTATGACACAGTGCATACAATGTCTCACTGTTGTCCGGTATTAGCATATGTTTGGAATTAACTTGGCATCACCTTTTTAGTATGTCACCACTTTTTAAGATTCAAATTTGCGTATTTAAATGAAATTTGAATGACAAACATGAGGCGTTTAAAGTTCATTTAAGAGGAGAATGGCAAACTGTGACACTGAATCTTTTAATAATTAAAGATAATTAAACGATTTATTAACAGAGAATTTAAGAAATTATTTGGAAAAATTCATAGTTTTAATTAAATCTTATTTGTTATGTAAATTAATTAAACCTATATTTATATTCTTGAGTTTTTTTTTGTGTTATTTTTAAGTCCGAAATTATTTATAATAATTTATAATTTATTCCTAATAATTTATTATAAAAAATTAAGAAAAGTTAAAGCCATACAACTTTGCTGTGAGAGTTATAAATATTATTATCATTAACATAAAAAATAAATAAATTATAAATATTATTATCATTAGTTCTTGGCAATTTCATTATCATAAAAAGTTTTTATGGCAACACAACAAAAACATAATGCTTAGTTTTCTCTTCATAAAAAGGCATTAAAAATAAATACTAACTCTTTAAATACTACACGACAACAAGAACAAAAATGCTATTTCAACAACTAAAAATTAAGTATAATTTATAAAATCAATAAGTAAAATTATATTTATAAAAAAAAAATTGCAAAGGAAAACAGAGCGTGTATCAGGAAGATGAACTTTGAAATTGAAAATTATTTTTCATATAACAACAAATTATTTAGAAGTTTTCCTATTAATGTGATTTGCCAATTAATCAAAAATTTAGTGAAAAAAATTTAATTTTTATAAAAAAAGTTAAGGAAAATAAAAAGAGTTTTAAAACTGAGGAAATTTCCATTGATATTTTCTGAATATCATTTGATGTTTTTTGAAATTCAATTGATGTTTTCTGATTTTTAATTCATGTTTTCTGAATTTTAATTCATGTTTTCTGAATTACAATACCCAAATTTCTAAATTTCACTTGATGGTTTCTGAATTTCATTTGATATTTTCAGAACTTTAATTGATGTTTTATGAATTTCAATTGATATTTTCTGAATGTCAATTTCTGATTTTCTGTCCTTATATTCTGATTTTCAAATGAAAATTCTAAATTTTAATTGATATTTTATGAATTTGAATTAGAAACTCTGAAATTGGTTTGATCGTTTCCGAATTTTAATTGATATTTTCTAAATTACAATTGGCGAAGGTGTGGTTAATGTATGAGAAATACTTTCATGTTTATGAATTTCAATTAATATTTTCTGAATTTCAATTTTAGTTTACTGAATTTCAAATCATATTTTCTGATTTTCAAATAGAATTTCTAACTGTCAATTGGTATTTGCTGAATTGCAATTGGAATTTCCTAACTTCAATTGATTTTTCTGAATTACAATTGAAAAGGGTGTAAATTTTTTCAATTGTTAGAACATGATGCAAGTGTTGCTATTTTGATTTTTTTTTGGTGAAAAAGAGATTTAAAAAAATTATATTTTAGAAGGAAACACATGAATGAATTATCCTTTGTAATGTTAACAAAATTAATTTGATCTTTTCTGAATTTCATTTGCTATTTACTGAATTACAATTGGAAAAGATGTAGTTAATGTATGAGAAATTCTTTCATGTTTCTGAATTTGAATTAATGTTTTAAATATTAAATTAATATTTTATGAATTTCAATTTTAGTTTACTGAACTTCAGCTAATATTTTCTGATTTTCAAACAGAAATTCTGCCTTTCAATTGGTATTTTCTGAATTTCAATTGGAAATTCTGAATTCCAATTTGGTTGTTTCTTAATTTGAATAAAAATTTCCGAATTTCAATTAATTTTTTTTAAATTACAATTGAAAAATGTTTTAAATTTTCAAATGTTAAAACCTAATACAGGTGTTGCTATTTTGATTGTTTTTGGAGAAAAGGAGATTTAAAAAACTTATATTTTAGAAAGAAATACATGAATGAATTATCCTTTGAAACGTTAACAAAAATAACTCTGAAATTAGTTTGATCTTTTCTGAATTTCAATTGATATTTTCTGGATTACAATTGGAAAAGGAGTAGTTAATGTATGAGAAATTCTTTCATGTTTTCGAATTTTTATTGGTATTTTCTGAATTTCAATTTTAATATACTGAACTTCAGCTAATATTTTTCGATTTTCAAATAGAAATTCTGGCTTTCAATTGGTATTTTCTGAATTTCAATTAGAAATTCTGAATTTCATTTGACTGTTTCTTAATTTGAATAAAAATTTCCGAATTTCAATTAATTTTTTTTAAAATTACAATAGAAAAATATGTAAAATTTTAAAATATTAAAACGTAATACAAGTGTTGCTATTTTGTATTTTTCTGGTGCAAAAGAGATTTAAAAAATTTATATTTTCGAAAGAAAAACATGAAAGAATTATCCTTTGAAATATTAACAAAAACAAAATTTGATCTTTTCAGAATTTCATTCGATAATTGCAGAAATTACAATTGAAAATGGTGCAGTTAATGCATGAGAAATACTTTCATGTTTCTGCATTTTTATTGATATTTTCTGAATTACAAAATAATTCGATTGATTTTCATAGTCTTTAAAATTTCTTGGACTTTTTTCAAATTTATATAAAACTGTTTTTAGCGAGGTTTTTAATCAAAAGTCAACACCATAAAAAAACATTGATTTGCCTTATTATAATTATATTTCTTTAACTTCGAAAAAAATTTAAAAAAATGTGTTGCAATTTGGCGATTTTCTCAGGTCGAAATAGCGATTTTGAACAATTTCTCTTGCAATATCCTTAGAATTGTAGATGTTCGAAGACTTTCCGGCAACTTCCTGTTAAATTAAAACTCAAACTTAAAATATTTAAACAATAAAAACAAAAAATAAAAAAAAAATTGTATTTTCTAATTGCAACACTTTAATTTTATATTTTTTATTTTTATATTTTAATTATTTTATGTTTGAGTTTTAATTTAAGTCCTATATTTTTCAAGATATTTACGGTTTCCGATAACTTTACCGTTTTCGATAACTTTATGGTTTTCGATAACTTGCCTTTCCGATAACTTTACCGGTTTCGATAACTTTATGGTTTACGATAACTCGCCTTGTTTTCGAGACATCAGGTGTTAAATTTTAAAACGAGGATAAATTTGAAAAACTAAGAAAAACAAGTTTCACGAAATCCAAAAAGCAAAGAGAAATAACTCGCTTTTTATTATCGATTTTTAGGAAGCTCTAATTCTCAAAATTGATGCAAAAAGCAATAAAAATAAATGTATTTTCTTCTTGAAGATTGTACCGCATCGGGCATTGGACATACCTTATAAGAAAATATCTCTAAGTTTGATATTTTTCAAGATATTTATGGTTTTCGATAACTTTAAGGTTGCCGATAACTTGCTTGGTATCCAGACATCAGATGTTAAATTTTAAAATGACCATAAAGTTGAAAAAATAAAAATTAACTTCACAAAATCCAACAAAAAATCGAAATCTTAAAAAAAAAATTCAAAAAGTTGATTTTTTGTCGATTACTAGGAAGTTAAAATTTCCCATATTGAAATAACTAACAATAAAGATTGTACCGCATCTGACAATGGGAATGCACTAGAAGAAAATATCTCGAAGTGCGATATTTTTCCAGATATCGGTAATTAAAGTTTAAGAAATCCTTTGAATATTTATTTTTCTTAAGTAGAAATTAGCACTTCAAGTGGGAAAACAAAAAATAATAAAAGAAATAGATTAAAAATCTTCGACAACACAGTTATCGTGTAATCTAATGCGGACCACATATTCGTCAATCACGACCAGGAGCATTGGTTATGGATGAAATTTTTTGTAGTTTATTTACGAAAAATTTGATACAAATTCACATCTTACTGCTTGAAGATGGCCTGGAAAGAGACCCAATCTAAGGGTTGAAAAAGATTCAATAGATACGATTATTTTCCATTCACATCCCACTTCTTGAAGATGGCCTGGAAAGAGCCCTACTACAAGGGTTCAAAAAGAGCCCATAGACATGCTTGTTTTCCCTCCTACAGCAGGACTGTCAGAAGTCATTCTCAGTACTTCTGGAAAGATCCCATAGGTATGCGCACTTCCATTCTTTAAGCTGGCAGGCCCACTAGTGGAAGGCAAATCGGATGTTCATAGGCATACACACTTCCCTTTTTTAAACAGACCTGTTGGGAGACCTACTAGTGGAAGGCAGAATGTATATTCATAGACATTCACAATTCCCTTCTATAAGCTGGCTTATTTAGAGAACCTCTAGCGGAATGCACAACGGCTTCTGATAGGTGTTTACACTTCCCTTCTTTAAGAAGGCCTGTTGGGAGACCTACTAGTGGAAGGCAGAATGTTTTCGAATACATCAACACTTCCCTTCTATAAGCTGGCTTATTTACAGGACCACTAGAGGAAGCCAAAATAGATGATCATAGGCACATAGACTTCCCTTCCTTAAACAGACCTTTTGGGAGACCTTCTAGTGGACGGCAGAATGTATGTTAATAGACATACACACTTCCCTTGTATTTATAAGCTGTCTTATTTAGAGAACCTCTAGTGGAAGGCACAACGGGTTCTGATAGGCGTTTACACTTCCCTTCTTTAAGAAGGCCTGTTGGAAGACCTACTAGTGGAAGGCCGAATGCATGTTCATAGACATACACACTTCCCTTGTATAAGCTGTCTTAATTAGAGAACCTCTAGTGGAAGGTGCAACGGCTTCTGATAGGTGTTTACACTTCCCTTCTTTAAGAAGGCCTGTTGGGAGACCTTCTAATGGAAGGCAGAATGTATGTTCATAGACATTCATAATTCCCTTCTATAACCTGGCTTATTGAGAGAACCTCTAGTGGAAGGCACAACGGGTTCTGATAGGCGTTTACACTTCCCTTCTTTAAGAAGGCCTGTTGGGAGACCTACTAGTGGAAGGCAGAATGCATGTTCTTAGATATGCACAATTCCCTTGTATAAGCTGGCTTATTTAGAGAACCTCTAGTGGAAGGCACAACGTGTTCTGATAGATGTTTACACTTCCCTTCTTTAAGAAGGCCTGTTGGAAGACCTACTAGTGCAAGGCAGAATGTATGTTCATAGACATTCACAATTCCCTTCTATAACCTGGCTTATTTAGAGAACTTCTAGCGGAATGCACAACGGGTTCTGATAGGCGTTTACACTTTCCTTCTTTAAGAAGGCCTGTTGGGAGACCTACTAGTGGAAGGCAGAATGCATGTTCTTAGATATGCACACTGCATTCTATAAGCTGGCGTATTGAGAAACCTACTAATGGAAGATACAACGGGTGCTCATAGGCATTTACATCTCCATTCTCTAAATAGACCTATTGGCAGACCTACTAGTGGAAGGCACAACGTCTTCTCATAGGCATTCACACTTCCCTTCTTTAAGCTGGCTTTTTTAGAGATCCAGTAGTGGAAGGTACAATGGGTTCTCTCTAGTTGTAGGCTTGTTGTCAGACCTGCTAGTGGAAGGCAGAATGCATGTACATAGATATGCCCTCATCCCTTCTTTAAGCTGGCCTGTTGACAGACCCACTAGTGGAAGGCAAAACGGATGTTCATAGGCATGCATATTTCCCTTGTTTAAGCACGCGAGTGGGCTGGCAAGAGGGATATTGTTGTTCCAGTAATTCCAGTAGTTGTGCTTATTGGGTTAACCCATATCCTCATATATGAAGGGGACAGGAAAGTAACAAAATTTTAAAACATAGATTCTAAGTGTCTGACACCCTCTTTTTATTTGACATTTAATAGTGTTTAACTTATTCTCATCACTTCTTCCTAATTTTTTAAAATATAATATATTTTTTCTTAGAATTTTTTTTAAATGTTTAATTTTTTTTCAATTTTTTTAAATGTTTAATTTTTTTTTTTTTGGTTTTTTTATTTTATCATTTTGAATTTTTTTTAAATGTTTTATTTTTGTCACTGAATTTTTTTTAAACGTTTAATTATTTGTTTTGAATTTTTTTTATGTTTTACTTTTTTGGTTTTTTATTTTTTCAATTTCGAATTTTTTTTAATGTTTTATTTTTTTTAATGTTTTATTTTTTTTTTGCTTTTTATTTTTTTCATTTTGAATTTTTTTTAAATTTTTTTTGAAATGTATTTTTTCTAAATGTTTAATTTTTTTTGTTTTATTTTTTGGTTTTTTATTTTTTTAATTTTGATTTTTTTTCAAATGTTTAATTTTTGTCATTTTGAATTTTTTTTAGTTTTACTTTTTTGGTTTTTTATTTTTTCCATTTTGAATTTTTTTTAAATGTTTTATTTTTTGTAATGTTTTATTCTTTTTAATGTTTTGTTTTTTTTTTCGTTTTTTATTTTTTCATTTTGAATTTTTTTTGAAATGGTTTTATTTTTTTTGGTTTTATTTTTTTTTGGTTTTTTATTTTTCAGTTTTATTTTTTTTTGTTTTATTTTTTTTTTGGTTTTTTAATTTTTTAATTTTGAATTTTTTTTAAGTGTTTAATTTTTGTCATTTTGAATTTTTTTTAAACGTTTTATTTTTTTTGAATTTTTTTTAATGTTTTACTTTTTTGGGTTTTTATTTTTTCCATTCTGAATTTTTTTTAAATGTTTTATTTTTTTTAATGTTTTATTCTTTTTAACGTTTTGTTTTTTTTACGTTTTTTATTTTTTCATTTTGAATTTTTTTAAATTTTTTTTGAAATGTATTTTTTTTTTAAATGTTTAAATTTTTTTTGTTTTATTTTTTTTTTGGTTTTTTATTTTTAAGTTTAATTTTTTTTGTTTTTTTTTTGGTTTTTTTTTTAATTTTCAATTTTTTTTAAATGTTTAATTTTTGTCATTTTGAATTTTTTTTAAACGTTTTATTTTTTTTTTAATTTTTTTTTATGTTTTACTTTTTTGGTTTTTTATTTTTTCCATTTTGAATTTTTTTTAAATGTTTTATTTTTTTTTAATGTTTTGTTCTTTTTAATGTTTTATTTTTTATTTTTCGTTTTTTTTTTTTTAATTTGGATTTTTTTTTAAATTTTTTTTGAAATGTAGTATTTTTTTTTATGTTTTACTTTTTGGTTTTTTATTTTTTTCATTTTGATTTTTTTTTGAATTTTTTTTTAAATGTTTTATTTTTTAAATTTTTTTCTATTTAACTATAATACTTTTAATTTCAGTTGTATGGTAATTTTGTTTTTCTCTTTAAAACTAAAATAACACACTACCACAACATCTAGAGAAACACTACATTTAAATTTAAAAACAACAACAACAACAACAACTTATATTTATTAAAACTAGTCAAACAAACCAAAAATATTAAGGAAAAAAATCTCTAAAAACCAAAAAAAAAATATGCTTCAATCATCTAATCATTTAAAATTTATTAAACAGAAAAACCAAACATATTTATGTAAAACTTAGCATGAATGTAAGAGTAATAATTTAAAACTACAAAACAAAAACAAGACAAAAACTGAAAATGAAATGGAAGAAAAGTAAAGTAAAGCAAAAGCAAAAAAAAAAACAACAAGATAAAAACCCCGTCCTGCGTTAAATAAATAAATAATAAAATAATAATACAAAAGTATGAAATAAATGAAAAAATTATAAATAATATTACAAAACTTTACACAAAAAAACGTAAAAAACCAAATATAAATAAAAGAAGAACGTATATTAACAAAATACAACCAAAAAAAAAAAACAAACAAACAAACAAACAAAAATAAACATAAAAAACTAATTTAATGAAAATCTTAAAAATCTTATCATTTCAATTAATTTCGATTACTTTTACATTATGTAAGTCATACACAAACAACAACAACAACAAGAACAAAATATATATATAATAAAAATTAAACCAAAAAAAATCTTATATATATATATATAAATGTACTCAAGACAATTGTAATTGCAACAATAATTGTACGCTAAATAAACAAAATAAAAAACCAAAAAAAAAATAAATAAATATATTTAATAATTATAATTAATAAAACAACAAAAACTCCAACAATAACCACAACAAAATCAATCCTTTAACAACAACAAAACCCGCAAATCATTCTATGTAAAATGTTTCAGTACAATTTATCCGAAACCCGATTTGACTTACCATAAAACCGGTTATTCTTAAAGTTTTATTTGTTTTTCCTTTTCCTAAAACACACAAATTATATTAGTTTTAAACTCCCAGACCCAAAATCGAATACACAGAAAAAAAAATACAAGCAAAACAAAACAAAAGTATTTGTGTTCTTCTTCTTTTGAAATATTTTGCATAAATATAAAAACCAAAAAAAAAACAACAAAAAACTATTAGAAATTGTGTTTTTATTTCGTTTTCTTTCGAATTGGATGACATTTAAGGTAATTATCTACAAATAACAGGAAAATTTAACAAAAAACAAAAAAAAAATATTTATTTTACATAAAAAAAAATGTAAACAAAAAACCAAAGCCACCGCACCTGCTTCATGTATTTACTCTTATAACCTATATACTCTACTATACTAAACATATACACTTGTTCCCCAAACTGACACCTAATTGCTCGCCTCTAAGCCCCGCCCCTTTTAGGATTAAGCGACTAAGTATTAGATATCAAAAAAACCCTGTAACAAAGCTTACTATAAACATTTTTAAAAGTTATAGGAAGTATACACAGAAAAAAATCAGGGTTTTAATAAAATTATTTTTATTTATTTTGATTAACCTGCTATTAAATTATTTAATTGTAAAACATTTAATGTCCTGGAAAACCCTCTCCAAACGTCCTCAGATATTTATTAGCCTTTGTCAGGCCTAATGCCAAAAAAATTCAACCTGAATGAGAATTATTTAGTAATAAATCGTTACAAAATGTAACGTGGGAATCGAAATCAAGCAAGCAAAAACACACAGGCTCACAATCTTTCTCTTTCGCAGTCATCAATAGAGACAACTAGTAAACAAACACACAAAGTTGGGAGAACACAAAGTTTGACCGGTAATATATCGACACGTTCCCGGCAGAATGTATTAAGCGACTAAATGGAAATTGTTCAGGAAACGAAAAACACTTCCTCTCAAGTAGCTGATTTGTATTATGTTTTCGGTTACTACCATTTCATTTGCTTAATAACTCATGACGTGGTTATGCAAGGGACATTCTCTGTATATCGAAATGTGAAGCTTGGCATAAATTTTGAGATTATGGAATGAAGTCATTGTGGCCAAATGTGTCGCTTAATACATTCTGCCGGGAAGGTGTCGATATTATACCTTCGCAAAACGTTTCACAGACTTAGTAGACGGCTGTCACACCAAAAAATGCATTTTGTAATCGAGCTAAAGAACCCTCATACGGCATTTACACCGACCAAGATTAGCGCATTTCGAAGGTTAACTCCTTTAATCCACTCTAACCTAGAAGATTACTCATACAAGTTTAATCTGTAAAAACTGAACTTTAATTTTTAACAGACAGCCGGAAGATGTGCGCAATTTGGCAACCCTGCTAAAAGATAACCAAAAAGTGCCAGTAGTTCACTCAAACGCATTTCTCTCTCGCGTCATATCTTGATTATTTCATACTGTTTGCTTAGTTTATGTAATTTTATTTAAACGTGGTTGGAATTTCTATAGTTCGATACAATAACATCATCAGAAAACTGCTCGTGTATTGGAATATTCATCAACGAAGAGAGTAAGAGAGAGAGAGAGAGAGCAGAGATACGAGGCGCTTCACTCGATTTCTTTGTTGGTATTCCACTCCATGTGTAAATTTTCTTCTCTATTTAAAATTCCATACTCCATAAAGCAACTGTGGTATAGAGAAGAAAATTTACTCATGGAGTGGAATGTCAACAAAGAAAACGAGTGAAGCGTGTCGTTTCTCTGCTCGCCCTCTTACTCTCTTCGTTATTCTTTATTAGGTTATTCTATTTAACTATAGAAATTCCAACCACATTTAAATAGAATTACATAAAGTATGTAAAAAGTAAGAAATGATCTAGTTATGACACGGGAAAGAAATGCGTTTCAGTGAATCGCGTCGAATTTTTGGGTTCTCTTCTACTAGAGTTGCCAAATTGCGGGGTATTTTCCTCTCTACCTGTACATCCTTATTGCATACTCTTTGCAAAGACGATCTAGAATTAGACAACCAGAAGATGAGCGCAATTTGGCAACCCTGCTAAAAGAGAACCAAAAAGTGCTAGAAATTCCCACAAAGGCATTTCTCTCACGCTTCATATCTTGATTATTTCATACTTTTTGCATAGTTTATGTAATTCTACTTCAACATGGTTCGAATTTTTATAGTTAAATACAATAAAGCTACTCGTGTGTTGAAATATTCAATGAAGAGAGTAAGAGACGGAGCAAAGAATAGCTAGGGTTACACTCGTTTTGTTTGTTGGCATTTGAGTGAAGAGAAATTATGACTGTCTACTTGTACATCGTTGTTGTTTTAACCTCATTTTAAACTAGTGTACATTTCGATGCAACACTGTTAGTTACGAACAAAAAGTATGTACAGGTAGAGAAAAACCCCCGCAATTTGGCAATCCTAGTAGAAGAGAACCAAAAAAGTCGACGCGATTCACTCAAACGCATTTCTTTCCCGTGTCATTTCTTTCCTGCGACGCGCTTCACTCGACGCGCTTCACTCATTTTCTTTGTTGTCATTGCACTCCATGAGTAAATTTTCTTCTCTATACAATAGTGGCTTTATGTTACGAAGAAAATGCAACCATAATAAAAATATACACATAAAATCAACTGTTTGACAGATGGGAGCCGATCGAAAATTTTCCCAAAGACAATTTACAATTAGACGACCAGAAGATGTGCGGAACTTGGCAACCCTAGTGAAAGAGAACCAAAAACTGCTAGGAGTTCACTCAAACGCATTTCTCTCTCGCGTCATATCTTGCTTATTTCATACTTTTTGCATAGTTTATGTAATTTTACTTCAACATGGTTGGAATTTGTATACATAGTTATATAAAATAACACTATCAAAAAGCTGCTCATGTATTGAAATGTTCAATGAAGAGAGTAAGAGAGAGAGTAGAGAAGTACTAGGGTTTCACTCGTTTTGTTTGTTGGCATTTCAGTGAAGAGAAATTTTGACTGTTTACTTGTACATCGTTTTTGATTTTCCGACGCGTCGTCGCCACAAAAACTTTTTTGAAGCTCAAGCCGCCGCCGATATAAATGGCCCTTATTAGTTTATTGTGGCCGCCGGTGGTGCAATGGGTAGTGCGCGAACCTCTTTTACATGCGATCCTGGGTTCGATCCCTGCTCTGACCACCTTAAAAATTTCTTTCGGCGACGGTCAACCTGCATAGTGACGGCGACACTAACGAGTATTTAGTCATGAAAAAGCGTCTCAAAATGTCATTCGTAATCGGTGTAAAAACTGTAGATGCCAATCAGTGAGTGAAAAGTTACAAAGCGCATCCTTTCATGGGATGTAATGGGAAACGGTTACGGTATTGGTTTAAACTGTGAACCGACTTTATCGACTGGCACGATTTGACTCACAGATCCATTTTCAAAGGTTCAGTTATTTCAAAAACATCCCAAATTTTTACAGAACCTGTAAAACCAATAGCCGCCTAGTTAATTTTTCTGTTGTGCCGCCGTCTTAAATAATTATCTTGGCGCGGAGTTTGTCTAAGCACGGAGTTGCCAACTGATATGATAATTTAACCTCAAATTTTGTGGTATAAACGGCAAAGATTAGAGAACAAGGTCATCGATAACCTAGCCGTGATAAACGGCGGTGTAAATGCGTTAAAATACGGCATTTTCATCAACCAAGATTAGCGCATTTCGAAGGTTAACTCCATAGAGTAATATACTAAGAGTTTGCAACAGCTATTTTTCTTGGACCGGAAACCAAGAAAAGTCACTGGAAAAGTTGGAGCACAGAGTTATAAAAACTTGGCAACCCACACAGAATGTGGAAAATCTTTGTTTTAATACATTTGTGTTTCAATTGTAATCTCTATAAACAGTTTTACTCTAACACTTCATTACATTTTGCTTTATTATCCCTTTTTCCGTCGATTTAATTATCACAAAAATACTTCCAGTTGATGAAGTACTTTTGGTTCAATGCACAAAGACAAATGTGACCAAAACGCATTGAGCAACCCTACATACTTCCAGTCATCTATCGCTATTTCTCTTTGTTACTTTATCCTGCATGTTTCGCCAACTCTAAGGTTAATCAGCTGTGGAATAGAACCCACCTGGTTAAATCCATTAACCAACGCTAACCCAGAAGATTATTCATACCATTTTAATCAGTAAAAACTGAAGTTAATTGTTAACCTCATTTTAAACTGGTGTACAATTTGATGCAACTCTGAAAATTACCAATAAAATGCAACCATAATAAAAACATACATACACAAAAAATCAACTGTTTGACAGACGGAAGCCGATCGAAAATTTTCGCATCGCCGCCAACAAAATCTTCGCGTCGCCGCCATCAAACATTTTTGGTTCTCATCGGTTTAAAATGTGTGCCGATTTGACCAAATTGTGCCCGATGTGACTGACTGATCCAATTTTAAAGCTTCAGTTATTTCAAATATGTCTAAAATTTGTAAAAGAAAAAACTTGCAAAACCAAGAGCCACCAATTAAATTTTTCTATTGTACCGCCGCCTTCAAAAATGTTGGTATCGGCACGAAGGTGCTCTAAATTGCTTTATGCACAAAGTTGCCACCTGAAATGTTAAGATTAAATGCAAAGATTAAAAACTAAGTTTACCGTTAACCTGACCTCCTTGCGACTCAGCTTTATAATATTTTATGTTCAAGTTATGTGGCCGTCGATGGTGCAATGGTTAGTGTGCGCGCCATTTGTACAAGAGATCCTGGCTTCGATCTCTGCTCTGACCACCTTAAATTTCTTTCGGCGGACAGCCGACACCATCGAGTATTTAGCCATGAAAAAGCTTCTCAGAATACCGTTCGGAACCCGTGTAAAACTATAGGTCCCTAGTTTGTGAGAAGCTGTAATGGGAAACCATATTTATGTGTTATGTTCTCGTGTCAACACCTTTCACAGCCATTTTGTTAACAACCTCAGAACTTTATAAACCTTCGTCTGGCGTAATGCCAAGAAATTTCATCTTGAACGAGAATTGGGTATTATAGTGTAGGCCGATCTTGTAATCCACTTGAATGTATCTTACTCAGCCTTGTAATATATAAATTATAACATCTTCACATCGCTACGAGCCTTTTTTAGGCAAAAAAACAAGAAATTTCAACTTAAATGAGAGTTATTTAGAATAAACCAACTTGAAGTATAGCACGCATCAAAAAAAATGGTTTCCCATTACATCCCATGAAAGGATTTGTGGAGAGCTTCTCACAACCAGTGAAGTGTCTGCATGCCAGTTTTCTTACCCTAAATGATTGGGATCTACAGTTTTACATCGGTTCCAAATGGTATTTTTGAGAAGCATTTTCATGGCTAAATACTCTATAGTGTCGCCGTCACTAAGCAAGATGACCACCATCGAAAGAAATCGAATGCGGTCAGAGTAGGGCAAGGTAACTCATATTCTCCGCGAGATACGACAGATGCTACTTAATGGAAGCAGTTATAAAATCTTACCCTATTGTACCCCCAAGTCTGACCCACTCATCTGCTCTGCCGGAGTATTCCTGTGCCCTGACACCCATATGAGGTGAATTTCGAACTGCTGGGCGAAATCGTTAGATCTGCGGCAGTTCATATTGAGTTCAGGAATGCTGATTCCAATTACTGAATGCTGCTTGGATTACCTCCTGACTGCCAGAGAACACATTGACCCCAATTACTAAATGGTTTCCCATTACATTCCACGATGGGATTGGGAAGAGCATCTCATAATCAGTGAGCTGTGTTCGTTATAGATTTACACTCACTGATTGGGACCTACAGTTTTACACCGGTTCCGTCTAAATGGCTAAATACACGATAGTGTTGCCGTCACTACTTTAGGTGGTCCATCCATCGCATCACCGGCGGCCACAACTAACTGCATAACTATTATCCCTCGGCCTCATGTACGCTTCAATGATCAGGTACTCCATGAGAATGAAACAACCCAAATTTCCTACAGTGGACTTCATAACCTACCTTATCATTAATTTTCCAGACTTCCGTATAGAATTCAAATTTCCCTCTATACCAGGAGGGAAAGCGAGGCAGCTACAACCTCAAAGTGTTCTACAAATTTTCTCAGTGTTCTATTATTCGCTCCCACACTAGTATCAGGGATGTAGTGGGTGCCATATCTCATGAAAGCTGGTCAACATTTTTGAATGTCTAGTTATAACACACGTGAATTTATTAAGTTGAAGTTTGTCCAGCTTCATTAGTCCCCTGTTCCTGTTCCCATTTGGTTCGCCACACGAGACCTTCGCTATTACACTTCTCACTGATCTGTCACAAATCCTATAGCGGGATATTATTGTCCATTGTTAAAGTTCAGTCCTTATCGTCTTCCAAAACGCCGCAGACCCCAGGATTCCATATGATTTCCAAGCCTCCAATTGTGAAGAACTTATCTATCTTCATTTACGACGTCAGCCAGATTATGATGTCGCATTGATCACCGCTTGACTATCAATGAGATCTCCCAGTGACCAGTATACTGGTGTAGCCCTCTCATACATTCCATAGGCATCTAAGCCTATGTCTGAATTGCTGTTAAATATTAAGGTCCTCGTTAGAGACCCTTAGTCCTGTTCTACCGTCCATCCTTGAGTCTACCATCCAACAATAGAGTCAGGTAAACAACTAATATATCGTCAGCTGTTGATTTTGGAACCTTTTCCCCATGAATAATTCTCTATGGTATAATTGTGTAACAAAATGACCTGTCGAGTCCGATGGTTAGAAGTCACATATATTTTCCAATGTAAGTTTGTTTAAGGATTTGTGATCCTCTCTTATCCATTTTATCATTGCCAGCATTGTCTCCATTATCTCAAGCACTTGTGAAATTGTTGGTATAGTTCGAGTACTTGATAGCACAATTCATGTACTTTTTGTGTACACTTTGTGTACTTTAAGTAAACTTTATGTACATTAAGTAAACTTTATGTACATTAAGTAAACTTTGTGTACTTTAAGTAAACTTTGTGTACTTTAAGTAAACTTTGTGTACTTTAAGTAAACTTTGTGTACTTTCTAGTAAATTCTGTGTACTTTGTAGTACACTTTTCGTACTTGTTAGTATACTTTATATGCTTGTTAGTACAGTTCGAGTACTTGTTAGTACAATTTGTGTACTTTTTAGTACAACTTGTGCACACTTTAATATAAACGGTGTACTTTTTAGTACACATTTTGTACTTTCTAATGCAGCATGTTCTCTTATTAATACACTTTCTGTATTTTATTTGTAAACTTCCGTACTGTTTAGTACACTTTATATACTGTTTTTAGTACTTTGTGTTATTTTAAGCCTGCTAATGTACTCTAACAAATAAGCTGTGTACAGTTTGCGTACTTCTAGTCAGATCTTAGTACACTTTAATAACCTTTTATTACCGTACGTTCTTTTTGGTATCTTGACACAATTTATTTTCAAGACTACATTGGCATACGTAAAATAATGCCAAGTACAATAGAAGTACAGAAAACACCACAAAGTGTATGAGAAAGTACATAGAGTACACTTTGTGGTGTTTTCTGTACTTCTATTGTACTTGGTATTATTTTACGTATGCCAATGTAGTCTTGAAAATAAATTGTGTACATTTTTCGTAGATTAGATTATACGTAGACATATTTCAGTAAATATTGTGAACGTTTTTATTAGTTTAAGCAATTTGTGCACTTTTTGCTCAAATTCTGGTACTTTTCGAAATACTTTTTGTGTATAATATTTCGTACACTTTGCATACTTCTTTGCTGTGTACTAGTGTTGTTCCACGAGTGAACTTTTACAAATATATTAGATAAATTTTGCGTGCTTTTTATCTAACTTGATTAATGCTTATTTCTTTAAGTAAGTTTTGTTATACTTTTGAGAGTTCATTTATGTACTTTTTAGTACATTTTGTATAGTTTTGTGTGCATTTGCTTTAGTTTGTATTCATTTTACTTTTAAAATTAATTGTGTATATTTTTTGTACTTTTTAGTCAACTCGATTAGTTGTGGAGACATGTGTGGAGACATGTTGTGGAGATTCTTATAAATGTGATCACTTTTTGACACATTTTGTGTACTATTTGCTAAAGTTTCGTCACTTTTGTGTATGCATTTTTATGTACTTTTTAGTACATTTTGTGAGGGTTTTTACTTTCCATATATTCTGGTCAACGTTGTGTACTTTTAAATCATATTGTGCACAGTTTGCGTATTTCTGAGTACATTTTACTAGTTTTCGGTACATAATGCAAATATTTTAGTATATTTTTAGAAAGTGTACTCTTAGAAAGTTCTCATTTACAATGTTTCCAGTTTAGTATACGCGTATTGGTTTTTTGTGAAACTTAAATGTTAACTACAGAAAGTACATGTTTCAATTTTTGTGTGTCATATACCAAGCGACATGTTTTATATAGAGCCGTAGGGCTTGAACTACTTTCCTTTACTTTAATTACGGCAAAATAATGTAACAAACGACAAAACTTGTGCGGCAACGTTTGGCGAAACTAACGAATATTTCTACTACCTTCCCTTTCTCTTACTAAGGAGCGGTAGAGTAAGGTAAAGAATTAATTTTCTTGATCGTTTCTTAGTCTAAAAAAGCGCTACATAAATGCAACATGCAAAAAGTACTACTTGCAAGTAAATCTTTAAACACGAGTACTTTCTAATCTTCTTCTTTCCGTTGTACAATTTTAGTACAATTTAAAAAATCGACAATTTCCGAACAATTTTGAAAAGCTAATTTTAAGTATTCCTTTTTCATATATAAATACTATTGTACACACACCGATCTTTTAGGCACCATTTTTGTTCCACTAAACAAATTTTGTGGAACAAAAAGTGAACTTTC